>BQMF02000658.1:0-178300 GCA_027922465.2 Turritopsis dohrnii | reverse complement strand
ACAGTGTCTTTATCAAGTGTTTATAAACATATAAATATGTTTATATGTAATATGTGTTTATACGAGGTGTTTAACTGATCATTTTCAGCCAGAACATTTCAACATGTTTGTTTTTATTTAAATTGGTAACGAAACAGAAAAACAATGTACATGTCAAATTGTTTAGGTTTTGAATCACTTTATGGGGGGGGATATCTTTTCTTTAGTGTTTATACATAACACACACAGGAGAAAGGGAGTCCATCAAAAGCATGTACATGTGTAAATAAGGGGAAAGGATGTCCAAAATTAGTGATTTTACTGAGTTTGCACTTTATGGATTCCCCCTTATCTATCAATTTGGGCTATTCTAATCAAGTCTATATATACTTGCCTGCAGACTTAAACTTTTTTGTGATTTCTTAACAGATGCCTATTGATTTTTCATCAGATGGATTAAACCCTACAAACCAATGTTCAATAAATATAGGTATATAAAAATATTTTAAATACATTTTTCTATATTTTATTCATGTTTACTGTAAGGTTTTACTTTTCTTTTTCTTTTTTAAGAACAAAAATGTGAAAAAGCTTTACATAACTTCTTGCTATGTGGTGAAGCAATACACCTTTACATAGAGGTTTATAAGCATTTACAAGAAGTGTACTGAAACCAAATTGCAAGTTAAGTAAACTGGAAGATACTCTTTTATCTTTGTCAACCTGCGATGCAGTAGATGGGGTATTCTTCTTTATCTCCTTTGATATTGGTTTTAATACATCACGTGTATATGAGTCAGGCTGTTTTGAAGGTTTCAGTATAGATGGTGGTCTTGAAAAACTTGAGGAATTGTTTGGATATTCAATTAAAGTGCCTATTGATGTATTCAATACCCAAGACACTGCTAAGGAGAATGAAAGAAGTAAAACGCTTTATGATCAGAGAACAAAATCAGGTAATGATCATATGAAGCGCTTTTTTCTATTCAAATGGAGTTTAGCATTTTGATCATGGTGCTTGAATCACATTGTCAGTATTTATTTTGTGTTTGTTTTACTCTTTTTTTTAGTTAACTCGATATGAAAGAAGTAACAAATTATAACAGGACAGATACCGTGACAAACAAGACAATAGTATGGACAGGAGCTTTAATAAATCACACCAACTTTGTTACTGCAACTTTTGAAATTTTTACAATTTTGACAAATTGACATACATGACATAAACACAACAGGAGTTGAAAGAAGGAAAAGGTGTCTTGATAAAGGCATGAGCAAAATAATTTTTTTGTGCTAGAGAAAGAAATATCCAAAAGAGTAGTCATTGTTAAAATCTGCCTGTCATGTGAAACAGTTCTTATTTCAACACCTGAATAGCACTTCACAACATTACATTTTCATCTGAAAAAAAGACACTACTGTTAATGTTCATGTGAATATATAGATCTGATATTATGTCTGGTCTTTTCAGCCAAGCATTATCATACTTTCAAGCGTCTGGTTTACACCCATGTCAATTCCGTAGAGAAACTTACAGCGAATGTCCATGTAGAGCTGCAGGAAAAGATTAGTCTTTTAAATATGTTTGTATTGGTTCTTCACAAACACCAGCGTTGGAAGGAACCTGTAGATCAAAAAGGAAAGAGTTTACAAAGGTGCTTTTGCTTTTGTTTTAATGAATTTGTATTCAAGAAAACTAAAACATAAATGATAGAAAATACCCCTCGTAATTGACAATGCAGAAGAATTGATTATCCAGTCTCCAAACTGCTTACGGTTTCGTCTTTTCCTATTTCACAGAGAAATCCAAAATTTTTCCCTTGTACTATGATTGAGTTTAATTTGCCGTGGAAATAATAGATTTCCTTCTCCCTATGTTAGAGCGAGCAGATAATGGAAAACTCCAGACTTCAATGTTGGTTGTAGCACATATTTTTGTTTTTATTTCTCTTAGATACTGTTTTTCATACCCCGAAGCTGCATTTTCACAGATTGAAGGTCTTCTCATGGAGTTCAGAGGAAAACACTCCTCCATCAAACCTTCCACTATTTTCGACGATTTTGGTGATACTTTATCACTAAAATCCCAATTCTGTATCATCAACCAGCTCCCGAACTATCACAGATGGCCATGGAATGGAAAGACTGTAAAGAATCTTCTTTTCGAACAGCGATTACCAACGACTACACGTGTATTTCCCGGGTCACCAAGACACAGAATTTTACAAGCTCTTTTTCATCGTGATAAACCAGCTGTTATTGTTTCTGATGTCTTGATGAACCTCCTGGGAAACCCGGTAACAGTCCGTTATCCTGTGAAAGGGAAGCGGAAACGGACGGTAAGAAATTAGTGTTTGCTCACTCCGTTGGTAAATTTCTAATTTGGGGCTTCATGTTTTAGGCTTCTGGTAGTAGCAGAAATGTGCTTAAAAGGTCCGGACATAATAATTCAACTGCTGAAGATGATTCGGAACCTCTTGAGGTTATTTTTCTCGAATATTGTTCTGAAATTATGTTGACGTGTACTGTTCTGATAGGATTGCATCTAAAAGATGATGAGTCTAAATACTTTACTTTAGGCTTTACTTTACATTTAAATAAAATTAAAATATATGATGCATTCCATATCTACGGATAGCTGATGAGACCCAAAAAGGTCGAAACACGTCTCCGTTTGGATATGTAAAACCCAACACATATCAGTTTTTCTGCGATTTAGGAATCACTATTTGATACTGATGGCGAAGATAGTAATAGTCTGGAAGACGATGTATTAGTGAGTTGATTATTGCAACAATTCGGTATTATTGACGCAAGAACATGAGTCATTAACATTTCTCATGGGAATTCGCGTAAGTCTCTGCATCATTTACAAAGCATTTGCCGTTTCCCTTAGCCTGCTCAAGAAAATAATGTTAATGAAGATGACAATAATGACATTAGAGACCAAAATCTTGTGAGTATTTCACCAAGTTTTTAAACAATTGGTTCATAGATATATTATTACGCAAGAATTGCTTTAGGTGGACAACATGCCAGGAAAAAAAATCCTTCAACCAACTATTTTATCTACAAGCATAACATGTGTGAAATGAATGAAACACAAATTAACGCGAAAATCACCTGATCAAATTTATTCCATGTTATGATTTATTTTCCTAGTAATTTTGAATTTACATACTTGATCACAGATTGTTGTTAATCCTGTCCGACCTCGTGAAATGTCATTATACGATTTCTTTACGTCTGAGCTTTTTCATCGTGGTATCATCAGCTGGCGAATTTTACAGAGCGAACGACACGTTGTTGTGATGAATTCGTACAATCCGGAGACAGGAGATTTTCAGGTACTATAAAAGATAGTTTAGAAGATAGAACATTTGCTCTACTCTGCTAATTTCGTTAATTTCTACATGCTTCACTTAGCCTTATGAATACTGTAAAGTAACCTCAGAGGTATCAGCCGATGGCGATTCATAACCTGTTCTTGCCAAAGTTTCTCAACATCGATAACAACCAATCAAAGTCAATGCTGCCATACACGATTACTCAAAGATGTACTTTTCGCTTTGGATGGGCAAATTGTGTCCCCCTTTATTGACATCGGTAAAATTCACAAGGGTATGTCAATGGTCAACGAACGAATCATACAGCTATCTTCAAAGGCAGGTGTCGATAGATTCAGTGTAAATTCCGAGAATGGAACTGAGTTCGTGACCTTGTTTAATGTAGCGAAATCAAATCGCACTATTGCTTCTTGTCATTCCTCAATTTGTAAGATTGCAGAGGGTTCATCTCGAAACCTGAAACATCTCGAAAAGTCCGAAATTTTATGTGAGCACCTTTCTGCTTTTCGCGATTTTTATATAAATCATTTAAAAGAGAAATACGGACAAGACGAAGAACAAGATGATGATGCAGAACTAGACCTTTTCGACAGTGAAATTCCAGCAACGTTGCCAAATGAAAAGGTAAGATGCAGATTCGTATGGCACACTACAGTCCATTTTGTATCAATTTTTGACTATAGATACAAACAGATACAAATGAAAAAATACGAATAAACTGTCTCACCTAATAATATTTAACAGTTCTGACACCTTTAATGCAAACTCTATATATTTCAGTGGGAGGAAGTATTCAACGAGACAACTGGAAAATGGAAATTCGCTCCAAGAAGTCCCAGCCAGAATGATGTCGATGATGACCCGTTTTCATCGTTGTTGAAATCAAATATTCTGCAACGTTTAACCGTATCAGAGTTTTCACCAAGGCTCCCGACTAGTTCATGTGCATGTGGTGTAAGATTTACGGTTTTACGTATTTCAGCATAGAAATAAGCTGATTAGATATCTGCTAATCGGAAATCAGAATAACTTATTTGTTTGAATCTTGAGCTAATAGTGATTTGAATTGTGACGTGAGTAATAAGAATGGTATTTTATTTATATATTAGGCTGGGTGGAGCTCAGACCAATACCCTGATGGCATTCTTCAATTCAGCCACTTTATAAATGTCTTCTTTGATCGCCACATTTCTCAGTCTAAAGTTTTTTCTCGTTACTGTGTCGCAAACATATGCCTTGTACGTTGGGATGGCGCTGAAGATTCAATTTTCTGCATATCATTAAACACTGCTGCTGGTTACGAGATTGGTAGGTTTCTGGTTTGGTCGTCAATTTTTCATTTTACTATTAGAATTCTTATTTCAAAGTGAAAGATAAGCATTGTAGGTTTTTTTAATTACTTTAAAGTTCTTTAATGAGTTTGTCGTTCACAGGTTGGGAGTTTGTAGATCTCGTTATGACATCCCACCAAACCTTCCGAGGATTTGTATCTGTAATGAACAGCAGATATACCAGGTACTCTAGCAGCAGCTCGTTCATGGGTGTAAACACCTTTATCGATTGGTTTTTCGGTTGGGCATCTCGAATGAATATCGAGTTTCGTAAAGGATGTCAATGGTGTAATGGTTCACCAAGGATCCTTGCCTGCGATGGGACGAAACTTGGCATTGGTTTCCGAAATTGTTTTGTATCACCAATTGAAACGGCGACATCACCTGTCCAACCGGAATTTGTACAATTGCGTCGACATGACCGATGTTTTATTGTAAATTCTGTATGTTCTGATGATGCAAAACGTAAGTGCGCCCTTGCTCGATCTTCATTGAGGGAAGTATGTGATTGGGTCATTGAAGGTATCCAAGTGGATGAGGCTAAATGTCAGTTCGTTCGTTCAATGATTCCTGTACTGTGTCAAACCGCATTTGATCGAATGATTACCAGCGACGATAGTTTATTAATAAAGAAATCGTTTGCAAATGTTTTCAAGGTATTGTCATTTGATTGTGCAGTGGATACAGTTTTGCCTCTAGTAATTTTGTACCGACGTGGTTGAATGCAGCAAAGAAAATGCCGTGAAACTTGTTCATCCTTTACGTCATGTTTCGCATGAATGTGCGGCCTTGATAGACAATGCCAGATCTAATGATAAAGCATTAGATGATGCACTTTTGTTATTAAAATCATGTGCTAACTTCGTCATTAAGATTCACACGAAAGATATATCACCTTCCCCTGCAAACATTCACTCTGGAACTTACAATCCTCCAAAGTTGGGAAGAGCTTATTATTTTAGTGAACATGGTTCGCAAATACGACCAATGCGTTTGTTTCCTATTGATGGACCGTCAAAAGATGGAAACTTTGATGATGCACCTGATGTTTTGTGTCAGAAGAGGTTTCCACAAGTTTCAAAAAAGGGTTCCTCCTATCTGTTTTTGTGGTTTTGTCCTCAACATGGCCATTGCTATGGATTTCATGTTATTCCTGGCTCAGAAGGTAGAAAAGATCCCGCTGCTTCCTTGTACACTCACTTGGAAAGTCCTCCAGATGTAGTGTTGTATGATTTTGCTTGTAGTCTTGCAGAATATACGAAAAATCGAGAAGCAGGTTATTTCAAGAATACCAGATTTTACCATGATGTCTTCCATGGCTTTACCCATAAATGTTCATCGTCGTTCAGATGTGACAAACTGCAAGGTTTTAGTTCAGTAAATACATCCATCTGCGAACAATTTAATTCATTCATTCAAGAATTAAATCGTCTTCGAAGCTGATGTCTCAGTGCCACTTTACTTTTTACCTGCAATTCTTTATTCATATGTGGAACAAGCAGAAATATGAAAATTTCAAACAAAAGATCTCTATCTCACATGCAAGTGGACTGTAATATGTTGTATTAAATATATTTTTGATATTTTTTTATGCTAGCACGTTTTTATGTCGTTCATCTTATAATTCCTCATGGTCAGCAGTCTCTTTTTCACTGCTTCCCTTCCATCCAAATTTGATTTCACACTCGACGCAATTAAGGTTGATCTGCAAATTTTTAGCTATTGTGAATTGGTTTTGTTTGACTTCGATTTTTTTGTTGAAATTATATTCACGAGGCCATATTTTTTACTTAGTTCCCTTTTTTATTGTCGCTACTTCCTATTTTATGCGTATTAAAAGTAGTATTATGCCGTCTCGTATGGAAGAAATGACATTGAAACCATATATTCCTATGCGGATGTAATTCCTTTTTTTAATATACCATCTCAAAGCACGCTCAAGTAATAAGCATTGTGCAATCTTTATATCAGATGTGATAGCATAAAAAGTGTCAATTCCTAACATCGACTACTTCGCTGTTATGCGTACTTCCTACGTTATGCGTATTAAAAGTAGTATTATGCCGTCCTGTATGGAAGAAATGACATTGAAACCATATACTCCTATGCGGATGTAATTCCTTTCTTAATATACCATCTCAAAGCACGCTCAAGTAATTGTTTAAGCATTGTGCAATCTTTGTATCAGATGTGATAGCATAAAAAGTGTCAATTCCTAACATCGACTACTTCGCTGTTATGCGTACTTCCTACGTTATGTGTATTAAAAGTAGTATTATGCCGTCTCGTATGGAAGAAATGACATTGAAACCGTATACTCCTATGCGGATGTAATTCCTTTCTTAATATACCATCTCAAAGCACGCTCAAGTAATTGTTTAAGCATTGTGCAATCTTTGTATCAGATGTGATAGCATAAAAAGTGTCAATTCCTAACATCGACTACTTCGCTGTTATGCGTACTTCCTACGTTATGTGTATTAAAAGTAGTATTATGCCGTCTCGTATGGAAAAAAATGACATTGAAACCGTATACTCCTATGCGGATGTAATTCCTTTCTTAATATACCATCTCAAAGCACGCTCAAGTAATTGTTTAAGCATTGTGCAATCTTTGTATCAGATGTGATAGCATAAAAAGTGTCAATTCCTAACATCGACTACTTCGCTGTTATGCGTACTTCCTACGTTATGCTTATTAAAAGTAGTATAATGCCGTCCTGTATGGAAGAAATGACATTGAAACCATATATTCCTATGCAGATGTAATTCCTTTTTTTAATATACCATCTCAAAGCACGCTCAAGTAATTTTTTTAAGCATTGTGCAATCTTTGTATCAGATGTGATAGCATAAAAAGTGTCAATTCCTAACATCGACTACTTCGCTGTTATGCGTACTTCCTATTTTATGCTTATTAAAAGTAGTATTATGCCGTCCTGTATGGAAGAAATGACATTGAAACCATATATTCCTATGCGGATGTAATTCCTTTTTTTAATATACCATCTCAAAGCACGCTCAAGTAATTGTTTAAGCAATGTGCAATCTTTATACAGATGTGATAGCATAAAAAGTGTCAATTCCTAACATCGACTACTTCGCTGTTATGCGTACTTCCTACGTTATGCTTATTAAAAGTAGTATTATGCCGTCTCGTATGGAAGAAATGACATTGAAACCATATATTCCTATGCGGATGTAATTCCTTTCATCTCAAAGCACGATCAAGAAAGAACACCACGTTAGTGAAGGATGGAGAAGCTGCTGGCCATAATAAAGATACAGGATTCATGAGACATGATCTGCTACCAAGAGAGGCACCTTTTATGGGAGACAAGACATGTAGGAGAATCTGTTTTGGTGTTGAGCCTAAGAGCCAAGGTCAAGGAGGATAAATTAACCAACTACTAGCTTTACTTGAACATCAAAATTACCTTAACTTTATAAAGTACAATGACCGTATTTAGATGCTCTACTTTGGGAAAAGTCTTTGAAACCAGGCCTGTAATATAAGCAATGCAGTTTGGCCATTTGGGTAAGACATCACAAGGGTCTCCACAAAGATGAAGAATTCGTTCGATCTATGACTCCAACGAATATTGTAATTCCATCTACCCATTGCAAGATTTTAAGTCTACTGTAATTGGGGAAAAAAGGAAGAGCTGATGTAGAACCTTGAACAGTCTATTTCTTCTTCAACATATTCATCCTTATGCTAGATCGTAGATCATGCTAGATCTACAAGTAACATATATATAATGTTCCTCCTAGTGTTTAAAGTATCCGTGAGTTTAAAATGTGAAAATAAACAACGATTCTCAAAAGCCTCTACCTCAATGGAATTGTGCAGCACACCGATAGAAAAGTACGTCAACAAGTTGTTGCAACCAAAACGCAGAAACGACTCTGCCCATAGGACAAAAACAACAACAAAATATTGACAAGGTATATCACAGATAATAAAATGTCTAAGAAAAAACTCTTTCCTACATTAGACTTGCAAATAAAATGACACCCTTTTTTTCTATATTTATTCATTTTTGCGGAATTTATTTTTGCGAATTTGAGGGAAATCCGCAAAAATAAATTCCGCAAAAAAAAGTTCCGCACAAATTTCTTCCGCAAACAATTTCTTCCCTTAAGCTATCAATATAAGTCCACTATCTCAGTCACTCAAATAAAAATTTCTATTAAAAACTTAAAAGGTATTGAAAACCTTAGAATACAAAAACCAATAAAAAGTAGAATGAAGAAAATTAATGCCAAGATCTGCAAAGAATCGAAAAAAGGAAAACATTTGAAAAACAAACTCACGAGATTTGAAATTAGCAGCCATATGAAAACTTTTGAGCTTAAAATTAGCAATCATGTAAAAGGTTAAAAATGATTATCAGGAAAAGCTCTTCGTTCCCGTAAGGCGTGGAGATCACCCACTTCCCTTATCTCTATTGGCAGAGAGAAATAAAGAAAACAGAAGACCGGGAAACCTCCAGCCGAACCTTCGGAAGAGTCACGAACTTTCCCTTTTTTGTTCTCATGGAATGAGTAATATATCTAAAATATTGATTAAAGCTATAAATTGATAAGTTATCCAAACATTTCTTGACAAGGTAGAAGCTTGCCTTTTTGACACATCGTATAGATCATGGTCCCATTGAACAACACTTTTAGGTCATTGCAGTTGTTTAACTTTCTACTTGTACTTATCAGCATGGACTCACTTTTTCCTTTTTTGGTGTTACGAATCAAAGTGTTGATGGAGAGATAACCAGAGATGTATTGCCTATCGATGTTTAATGATTTTTCCAAGGATTCTTTACATTTACCAAAAGTAAATAACAGTATCGTCGGCGTATAGAATAACCTTTGAATGTAAAACAGCATCTTCTATATCTTTAAAATATAGTAAGAAAAGAAGGTGTCCCAAGATCGAGCCTTGGGGAAAACCTACAGGTTATGCCTACAGGTGGTGATGTCGTCATCAAACTGTTCGCATTGATATCCATAAAATAGGTAGTTTGAAAACCATGTTAATACGAGCTTGATATTTCATAAGGAGGTAACTTTTGCATTAAAACTGAATGGCTGATCGTATCAAATGCCTTCGAAAGATCCAGAGAAACACATACAACAAGCATACCTTCATTCAGCGATTTTCAAGCTGAATCTAACAATAGTGTAGTTGCAAGCTGAGTACTTCGACCTTTACGATAACCAAATTGATTGTTCGATAGTAAACTTTGTGTTCAAGATAATTCAATAATTGCGTATGCACAGCCCTTTCGTGCCGAACATTTTCAGCTCGTAGATTTGGCTTCAGCTTGCGCTTAACTAGAGGAAGTTCACGTTCGTCGACATCTTGCAAGTCGGGATTAATTGCCAACAAGTGGTCGTACGACTTGGATTTGTTTATTACGCCACGACGGAGGATGTGTCACAATGTTATCACAAATATCTACAAGATCTGCATGAAGATATATATCTTAACTATAATATCGTACATCTTTTTGACAGATCAATCGATCAATCAGTAATAACAATCAATACTTTATTCGTAGAAACTTTCGCGAGCTTTAAAACTCACGCAATCTTTTGGATAAATTTGAAGAATTTTTGAAATAATTTTTAGGAAAGCAAGGATTTACTGAAAAACTAGCAAAACGTTCGCGAATGAACGATTTCAAATATTTCGCGAGATAAACTTTCGCGATTAAGGCCAAAATTCGCAAGAGTTTCTCTCGCGAAAGTTTCTGCGAATAAAGTAGTATGAACTATAAGCACTGACCAAGAAGAAAATTACGGAGCCCTATGGGTAAAACATATATTGGATCTTCAAGGCAGAGGGGCGTTTCAAATAACTTCTTGTAATTTTCGGAGATACGAATGACATTGTTCTATGTAACTTTTGCAGAATCTCCAACAGTGTATTTGCTAAATCTTTTAATTTATTTAGCCACGAGCCATTTAATGTTCAACATTGTAGAGACACCACCAAATACAGCCAAAACCTGTATGGGTTGTCTGGTTGCGCATAAACTGGTAGAATATCACCTGGTTTGACAGAATCGGTAAAAACAACTAATATAACAATGAAATCATATTTACTTGATGGAATGCAAAAACCTCTCCAAGCACAAAAACTCACAAGAAGACAAACAATAAAAGAAAAGACTAATACGAACATCCTGGAACCAAATTGCATTTTCCATGAAAGTTAATTGGTTTGGTCACAGACGAACTGGAATCTGTTTACCTCAGTAAAATCTAAGACTGTCAATAAATTTCATACATAAGTATATTACTAAGTGTACAATGTACTTCTGTCAGTTTTCCAAATGTCATTAATGGTCATTTACAAAAAATATCTTAAGTATAGTCAAATATCTGTATTACTTAAAGTTATTGTCTATAGAGTTACCTATAATAATAGGATGGCATCAAGGGGAATATAGTTAATTTCACATCACATTGCAATATAATCTCAGGATAGAATATTAAGTTAAAAGTCATCAACAAAATCCTGAGTATCAATTTCTATTGATTTTATAGGGGGTTGTTAGTTGTCTTACTTATTGATGATCACTTATCTATCAATTGCCCCAAGGTTTAAGAGATTCTGTGGTTGTAGAACATTTCATATGAAGACAAAGCTGGGCTGTATAAAAGAATCTTAGTATAATAGAGAATTAAGTACCATAAAATACAATAAAATCATAAAATGGCAATTGAAGTCAGTCAAGAAAAAGGCTCTTTTTCTTTTTGCACTACTGCAGCCATAGGTGGTCTTCCTTTTGACCAGAAATATGCTGATCATTCCACTGAACATCAGAGTAAATTTGTTGATAATCTTTGTGCAATTTCAAGGGAGAGCTATTTCTTCTAGAAATACCAAGTATATAATTCAGAAAATAAGCAAGAGAGAATATAACTATATATGCCATAAAATCGATTATTAGATTATTAGATATCAATGGATTAATATCAACAAATTTCGATAGTCAATATAAAATCAATACTCAGGATTTTAAAGCCTCGGATTCTATTGACTACTTAAGGATCTACAAGTTTTATCACATTTATCAATTTAAAATTGTCAAATTTCTCTCACTTTAGAATGATTATTGAGGACAAAACCTGCGTTTTTTTCGCTATCCCAATCCCAGCCACCATTCACATTCCCCAATGATTTCCACTATGTTCAATAACCTAGCCTGTGACAGGTCTTTAACCTCATTTAGTTGAGAGTGAGAGGGAAAAGGGAGCATCAGCAGAGTGAAAACATCAATGGCACAAGGTAAGGAGCCCTGGAGCTGATGGTGAAAGGCAATTGATACGTAATGACAATCAACAATTCACTATAAAATTGATAAAAATCAATTTAACTTATATAATTTAACTTTTATAGATTAATTCTGACAATTTCAATCCATTAATTACTATCAATTACCTATTGATCTCTTCCATAAATCAAATTTATATACGTACTGACTAAAAACAAGGACCCAGCTGGAACCATCAGGAACCGGCTGGAATCACCAGGAACCAGCAGAGAACCAGCTGGAACCACCAGGAACCGGCAGTAAATAATTCAGGAACCAGCTGGAACCAGCGGAGTTACAAAATATTTTAAAAAAAGACGTGGTCATTCTCGTACAACGTATCGTGTTCGCGATCCCCGCTCGCGATCAGAATTTGTTGTGATACTTTGGATGTATGGAAATTAGTTCGACTTGGTATGGCCAAACGGACCTAGATGAGAAATATAGAAATATCAGCATTTTTTAACATGGACAAACGACCAGGCTTTTAAACGAAAACAGCATGTGAAGCAAGACCGCATGGAAAAAGCCTCTTCGTAAGCCCACCACTGTACTGAGCAGTGGTGTCCATCGATTCTTCGATCTTCTTTATTATTTCAAATATGTTCAGATTCAGATGAAGTCGTTCCAAAGCCGTTATCTGAGGATACTATTTTTAACTAAATTTTTAACTAAACCACTTTTGTATTGTTTTTGTAACTATTTTTAATGGTACATATCCCACACATTCCAAGTATTCTTATGTATCCCACCCATCCCTGTGCTACAGTATTTCATTTAAAATTGATTCAGTTTGGTCACTGACAATTCTGGCCTATGGGTCCCTGTTTTGGTCACTACGGAAATTCAAATATTTGAGTGCGTGAAACCACTGTTTAGCAATGATTCTCTGTTGGTTCCAGCTGGTTCCTGAATTATTTACTGCCGGTTCCTGGTGGTTCCAGCTGGTTCCAGCCGGTTCCTGATGGTTCCAGCTGGGTCCTTGTTTTAGTCAGTACGATTTATATATTGAGTATATAGTTACATTTGGGTACCTGTAAGAAGGGTCCTTGGCAGGTCCGTCCTTGCAGGGAGGATGCAAGGTAGGGGTACCGTAACACGGATTGACTTCAATCAGCAAAAAAAACAACAGATGGAACTCTGGAATTAAAGTGTGTTTTCACATTTTTTGATATTTTCATTCAGATTCCTATTGTGAAATATTATCAGAATCCTCTTTAAATGCAATGATCTAATTCTTCCAAAACCAACAGCAAAAAACATCAAAATTTCAACAACTCACATTGATCATCACTCTGCCGTAGGGTGTCTAAAAGTCTAGGGTGGAAATTCTTGGTAAAGTATGTAAATTTTAATTAAAATGCTGAATGTAAAGAACATTATTATTATATTTAATGTCTCTAAAAAATAAATTCTTGACTGTTACATTTTCTTTGTCTTATCCCTATTCCTTTATCAATAATGTTGTGTCTATGGAAACACTACAAAACCAAATATTTCATTAACAGTTATATAATTTGTAAAAAGTGGTTGTTTCTCATGAGGAGTTTCTTTGGGAAGGAACTTTAATAAAGCACACTTTCTCTATGAATAAAAGTCTCAATAATCATAATAATAATCATTCCATCAAGTCCCATAATCAATGTTGTCGTTTTCTTGGAGACAGATCAGATTATTTCTCTGAAACTTCATTACATGAATAGAATAGGTAATGTGAAACTTTGCACAGAAATAGAATAAAAGTGTAACATTATGATATTAAAATTTCAGAAGAAAGGGCTAAGGGTGCTTATTCACTTTCGAACCCCCTAATATTATTCATGAATTTCACACTGATTACCTGAACCTGGGTCTCAAAAACAGGTTAGGGTTAGGGGGGCGCTATTTCCTTTTTGCACATCCCTAAATGTATCTGCCATATTTTTTTACTAGTTGGCTCTTTATCACGGAGATAAAAAATAACCCTAATCCTAACCCTAACCCTGACCCTGACCCTAAAACATCATGGACGGAGAGAGTGGGGAGTGTAAAAAGGAAATAGCACCTGGTTAGGGTTAGGGTAAGATATCAATAATATTAAGGGGTACGAAAGTGCAATAGCGTTGGGTTAAGTATGTCTGAAGGTATTCGACAAAATTGATTTAAGTCAGCGCAGACGACACACACACACACCATGTTTATTTATTATGGTTGATCTGATGTTCTATAGTATCATAATATTGCAACTTTAAACAAAATAATCAATCAAACGAAAACAAAACAAAACAAAAAACAACATGTTTTGTCAACGTTTCGGGTGAAGTCACCTATTTTCAAGACAAGTTTGTTACAGAACGTACATAAGTATATACAATTTTTTGTTTTGTTTTGCTTAAAACACAAAATTATGTTTGTGATGCTGTTGGTTGATGATAAGACAGGCACTGCCGAGCAGGGTGGCTAAGAGGGCTGGCCACCCACCCTATTGCCCCTCTCCCCCCAATATTTTGGTTTTCTAGTCCAATAAAATTCGCAAATTTTTTTAGCCTTCTAATTATTATATTAGTCAGCCCCCTCAAACGAAATTTTGCTCCACGGTCCCTGAAAGATGATATGACGGACTGGCTGGGCGCTTCATTGAGTTTATCTTGTGTTTATCTGAGCCATAACATAAATCATAGTGATTAGAAACCAAGAGCCAAGGGTAATCATAAAATCAACTCAGCAAAGAAAGCTCTGATCCATTATACACCACAGCTACACCACCATTATACGCTACGGCTGGCCTCGCACTTACCATATATGGAAAATTAAATACGTAATATGTTATTTTTATACTGTTTGAATCCTGTCCCATAAACAGTCTCACTGTAAACATTACGTAAAGATAATTATGGAACCGAAAATGGAAATTGGAAATGGACGGTGGAGTGGATGCCACAGCACAACAAAACCACAACGAAGACTGATAGGAACAAGTTTCTTCTGGATCTACGTATAGAGACATGATTTGTATTTGTCTCTCGAATATATATTTGATTCAGTGGCAGCAGTTGTTATAAATTTATTTATTTTAACTGAAAGTTCCTTTCTAAAAATTCAATTTTGTTAATATCATTTTTGTTAAAAAGATTCCTTTCTTTAAGAATTGTTTGCTGGATTCTTCAATATTACGTTGCGTTAATATTAACCAAAGTAATTGTTTGATTGATTGTATTGTTTCATGCTTTATAAAATGGGCATGGATGGAGTTTTCCATGTTTACACAGGGACGTAGCAAAGTGTTTTGTTTTACAAGCCCTAGATTGCTTATTTGAGCACTGAAAATCAAAAGTTTTCATACTTTAACCTATGTTTTTTGAACTTATTTTCACCGGAATTCGGAGCTACTTTCGCTAATTTGACAGGTAAAGGACTAGAAAAATGTTTTATTTTTTGTATATATTCACTTTGACCATAAAATAAAAATTACAATACATATATTATGTTAGGCTGTGATTCCAACATCGGTTTGCGTTGCACATTCTCTTGTAGATGTAATTTCAGGGACTTTACCGTAATCTAAATTGTTAAAAATACGGAATTTGTTTCCCCTCCTTTGATTGGCACTCACAAAGTTGTTGCCGATTTCAACAAAATCCAGATCATTTAGTCGATCTTTGTGAACGTGCATGATCATTAAATTGTTCATCCGTTCGTTCGTCATCTTATTACGTAAATATGTCTTAACTCGTTTCATGGCAGAAAAGATTCTTTCGCTCTCGGCATTTGTTGCTGGTGCTACAATGATAAGTTTCATGAGGATAACCACCTGACTGATAAGGTTCCTCTTACTCGAGCTCATTTCCCTTGCTTGTTTAAACACACTATGCATTGTTAAAGGTTCTTTAAAAACTGATGGCAGTAGCTCCAGTTTCTTTGTTTTATCACATACTTGTTATTACGAAAGGATGGGAGTGCTAATGTCATTGCCGTTGGAGATCTTTTGATGAGTTGTGAGTAGAAAAAAGAAATATAAAAAAAAAAATCAACTATGCTTGACAAAAAAGTTGGGGGGGGGGGCGCAAGCCCCCAAGCCCCCCCTAAATCTACGTCCCTGTTACAACCTATAGCTAACCCTGCTGTTTAAACTGAAACAAATTTTATAAATAATCACAAGAGTTAATGTGTATTAAAAGAAATCTTATTTTATTATTCAAATGAAATAATCTTGAAGTGTATAGAAAGTATCAAATTACCTGTAGATGTGCATCATCTATCTATGCACACAGAAATGTTTCCTGGAATTTATTTTTAGAATTTTAAAGTTTATAAATTAAACATATTTTTCCTCAATCAAATCAATCAAGTGCATCCAACTTTTATCCTGCTATATTTGAGAGTCAGAGGGAAAAGCCAGGAAATCCTGATAGACTCTCACTTTAATTTTCAGGCAAGACTTCTGTGTAGCACTTTTGAAGTTTTATCACATCTTATTTTGGAACTTCATTTCAAGAGTTTTTGACTCTCTCTTAAGTTTTTCTATCATTTTGCCTTTTCCTTAATTATATATAATTTAATATTTAAGCCTATTTATTTCATCCTGAATAAATATTCGTTAATAATAGCAATAATAACCCCTCAGTGCACTGAAGCAAAATAAACTGGTTTCTTGATTTTCATTAAGAAACCTGTTATAAAATACCTTAAAATTGATTTCAATGGAATCTTCATTATATTATTCCGAACAACGCCCTCCCCAATATTACCATCCAAATAGCAAACATATTGTCATATTTTGAATATATGAAACATCAGAATTGAATCATTAGTGTTCTTATTCAAATTCTAAACTCATTCATTTAACAACAAATTGAATCTTTAACAATGTTCAAAATTTGAGTTCTTAATTTTCACTGCACTTTCGAATTGGTTTACAAGGATGTAAGCAAACAGCCAATCTCTTAATGGCACAATTGTTAAGGAAGAAACCAGCTATGCAAGGGAACTGAATTTAACCCTTCTAATGGATAATTTGAAAGATGGATATTCAGATTTCATGTTTCTTTTAAGGCTTATCGCTAAAGAGGAGAAAGTAACTCCTGAAATAACAGTTCATGGTTGGAAAGCTACTTTCCTATGCTCTTGTCTATATCCTCCATAATTCTCTATAATGCTGACAAGAGTAGCCTTTTTATTAAGCACTGCCAACCAAGATAATGAAGCTGAAATAAGCTTTGTTTAACTTTGATTAACTATTTAAAGATTTGTTGACTGTTTTTTTATGATTATCTTTTCATTAGTGAAGATTAACTCCTTTGTATGTTGATATGTTAGATGTATATACTTTATTTCATCAATATCTCATCAGTATGGAACAAATGTCCATTTGTTACATCTGGGAGATAACAAGAGAACACAAACAAGTTGATAAACTACTTAAAAAACAGAACTGACAAGTCTATGCACAATGGCATACAGCTATAATTAGAATATGCAGAGACATCAAAAACTGTTTATTTTCATTATTTGGACCTGTTATTTATAAATTCACTTTTAGGGAATCCCTTGTTATTGCAAACAATATTTTTGATCTCTTCACTTCACTAAAATGAAGGGTCTCCTATATTTTGTGTCAATTTTTTCTTTTTTTGTTTCCTAAATTTAATTTGTGTTAAAAGTAAGTATGTAAGTAACTGGGAGTTTTTTATCCTTGGGTTTCCTTCCGTAACGGTTGGCTCTTCTGTACGCTGACTTGCAACTATTACTTGACTAAAAGTAGGGTCTGATGTCTGATTAATGCACTGCAATCAATCATTTCACTACAACTCGTCATTACTGAGATACTGTGGATCAAATTTTGTTGAAGTCACAGTCCCTCTCTGGAGATAAAATTGTGACACACAAAGCCGATTATTATAATAAGATGTATAAGAGAATGCAAAACGATTATTACTAAAACTGTATAGATATATTCTGCATCAATATCTACTGAAAAAAGTATACGTGGTGTATCCAGAGAGTTTGTGCCCAAATTTATGAACAGGTGTTTGAAATAAAGTTCTGTTATTTAAACGTTCAAAGTAAAAGTCTTTTCTGCAAACATTTAATGTTTTTTAAAAAACCATATTAAGCCTTGGAAATTCTACTTCTATTGTCTGATCTTATTTATACAATCAGATGCTCTTCTCTGATTGGTTATATTAGGAAGGTCTCATTTTCTTTCTTTCTTTTTTTTTTTTTGAACTGTAGAATTACGTTCTTCTCCGAAGATTTTCAGTTTATGTACTCACTAGATTTTTTTGTGTGCATTGCGCAAGTTTTGAAGGATCAAGAGAAGGGTTTCCCTTGAAGTAGTGTTGACAATAGTATGAATGAATGTTCGTTTGTTCTAGATGTAATTTAAAATAACAACGATGAACGAACTATTGAAAGAAAGATAATGGAATCTGCTGTTCAGAACCGCGTTGCAGAATTCGCTCATGCAGTCAAAGAAAAACTAACACATTATCCCAAATTTTCAGCTGTAAATTTTATGACTCTGATATCATGGACGGCTTCAGGAGCCATGATATTCGGCGGTGTGGTACCATATATTCCCCAGTATCACGATATTTATACATCATCAAACACTGATGGGTTTTCAACTTACGTCTGTTTTGCATTGCTTGTTGCGAACATATTAAGGATTCTATTTTGGTGAGTGTGAGCAGTTTTTGTAGAGTTTTTGTAGGTTAGGGACTTTTTGAAGGGTGTTTTTAAAACAATATCTTATCTATAGCAAATATTGTTTTTATCAATTTGTAATTCAACTTTTAATATTTGTATTCATTGGCACTGTAAATGTGACTTTAACTGCTTAGTCCTTCATGTAAGTTGCGTTTAGATCGTTTGAAGATTCAGTTTCTTGAATGAGTCATCATTTTTTCATGTTCTTTTACATGAATGCACATATGTCAAGTTTAACTTGTTTAAACACATCTTTATTTTGTAAATGGATTAGACGATGTGTATCCACCTAAAAATACACGTGGAGTTTGTTTGCACAACAGAAAACACGTCATCAAGAATAAGTTTATTCAGCAGTTCTTTTGTAATGGAAGAAAATGTTCACATGACGTCATATTCTGCCATATTTTTGAGGAAGTTTTGAGAACTGCCATGATCGCTGCCTCCATGCTCAACAAGAAAGACATTTGTTAAGAACTCATGAAGGCTTGAAAACGTGATTTTTCCTGCTGAGGTTGAGAGCTTTCCCCGCTGGCAAATTTGTTGAAAGATCTCTGCGAAGGAGTGCATTTCTATAGACACATAATTTCAATATTAATGCTCTTTGTTGCAGTGAGTTTATGACGATTTTGCCAACTGGGTTGGTGTGTTCATATGTTTGTCGTGTTTATCAGCTTAATGTAATTAAAGATCTTTATCTCTGTCACGCAATCTACGTCAACCTTTACGTGCTGAAAGGTTAACACTTTCCCACCATTATCTCCATCATATATTTAGGTTTGGTCATCCGTTCGAACTACCTCTTCTCGCGCAAAGCATCATCATGATATTTGCCATGTTGATCATGTTAGAGCTTTGCACGCGCATTAAACGCGGGAACGAGTTAACTGCAAAGAGGAGAAAATTGACAGGTATATAACAGAATTCTCCCATATTCTATAGTAGTCAGAAATCCTCAAGATAATTAACCTGTGTGATAAAACTGTTGCTGATAGCAATCAAGTTAAAGATAGTGAAGTGTTATCGAGGTCGAACGAACACTGAAGCATATTTTCACGTTTGTTTATCAGCTGTTCGTGCCCAGACTCCATTCTTCAATTCACAGCGAAATGAGTTCTTGTAAACCTAGTACCCAGTACCATCTTTCTTTATTTTAGATTTCGAAATTTCTCATTTCTGGAACTGGACTCATTTTAGCGACTACATCAAATTTTTAGTTCTCTTCGTTTTACTTGGATCCATTCTGACGTTTTCATTGGCTAATTATCCGGTTTATCTGGAAACCCTGGGTTTCGTGTCAGTTTTCACGGAAGCGATGTTAGGTTCTCCACAGTTTTATCGAAACTACAAAAACCGTTCGACTGCAGGGATGAGGTGAGGTCGATCTTCATTCAGGAAATTGTAATCGGTAAAAATTGAAGTTGTCATCCAGTTTTGCAAACTCTTTCTCTATTGGAAACAAACCCGTTATTGTAGTTTGAAAAGCCTATCGTCAGAATGGTTCTCAGTCTTTTATCTTTACATTCAATATTCGACTACCTGCTATTATACTAAACTAGATAATCACTATCAATGTTAACCTACATTAAACCTTCTCCAGTCACATATATGCTACTGTTACGTTTGTCTGTGTTCCAACTTTTAATTGCAGATTTAAGCGCTCACAGAATTAGTTTCCTTCAGCTGTCATGCATAATGGTCATAATGTGACGTCGTTCATATGGTCGTGTCTGAAGTGATAGTTGTTAGCTTGTTGTTATAGTGTGAAGATGGTTGTCATGTGGTTTTGTGGAGACACTTTCAAGACCGGTTACTTCATCCTGAAAGACGCACCCATACAGTTCAGCGTGTGTGGTTCTCTCCAAGTCACCATTGACATAGCTATCCTTTATCAAGTGTTATACTACGGAAGACGAAAGACTACACCTGCTAAAGATTAGCTCAAGTGTGATGCTGATGTTATTGGTGCAGGGTTGAAAGGAAACTTTCAGTGTCAATCATACCTGTCAATCAAACCTGTCAATCATACCTGTCAATCAAACTTATAGTGGGCCGTCAATCCAGTTTGATGTGCCTTTTTAAAAGTATGAAGTCATTCTATAAGCCGGTTCATGCGTTACCACAATTCACTACAAACACTCATTGCGTTGGCGTTACAGTATCCTGTATATAGCTCTTATAATTTATTTTCTTATATAATACCACATTCAGTTGACCCATAATTCCATATTACAATTTACCACAATGAAACGCCATTATGTAGAGCGTGACATGAGCAACGCCCTAACTTAATACGTGATTTGAACATATGTTGCAGGTATTGTTCGCCTGTAACAAACCTGATACTTTTTCGCAATGCTACATGGGAGTTGCTCATTAAAAACGCTGACTATGGTAGACTGCGATATTTATTTCCGACAACAACAGGCTACATTCATGGATGAGAATGAAATCATATTTTTATTTTTTGGAATAAATTTTTTATGGACGTTTTAAATCGTTTTAAATAATTGCCTGTTCTCCCTAGTTCCCAGGCTTCTCTAGTACATTCTCACAATGTCTGATAATCACGCAGAAACAAATTGGTTTTCCATTTTTCTCTTGAATAAACGAGGCATGACGTAATCGTAGTATCCCGGATTTCTACCTGCACAGATTTCAACTGTTCTTCAGATATCACAAAACATTTCGATAAATATCACCTACAGTTATCCCCAGCTAACTCGACATCGCGGGCGAAAAAAATGTCGAGTTAGGCGGGGTCGAGTTAGCGGGGGATTTTTTTTAATGTTATATTTTTATCCACCACCGCCCCTATATTAATTTGCTTTTATTAGGTTCGGACAGTACCTAGAAGAATGAAATAAGAAAAAAACTAATAAATTTCTTAATTTGCAATATATTTTTATCATTAACAAGTTTCCCAAAATTAAAGTTTATTGATTGCCTGATACTGCTGTCTAAGAATATTTATACATCCTGTTTTGCCAACGAAGTGAAGTGTACATTCCATTCAAAAACGTCGACTCTGGCGAGACCAAAGGAATTGTCGAGTTTGTCCAGTTTGCAACACATTGAAAACAAACCTCACCAAACTTTCTGTTTTCTCGAAAACACAAATGCTACCAAGCATCTTTCATCGTGAATGATATTTTAGGATTGTGCAAGGGCGCGAATCCAAAATCGAAGCCAAAGATGTAACACTGAGGGCGTTCCCGCCTTATTCACTGGTTTAATGGTCGAAAGTCATTGCTCAATTTCTAATAATAGGGAGAATTTTCTCCATGTGACAACAAATTTTAGCAATTATTAAGCCATCGACAATTCGTGCATTCCAAATGATACAAAAGAGGGAGAAACACAAGAATAAGAAGCAAAATGTTCTTTCGGAACCACCGTCACATATATTTATGAAACGCAAACTACAAAATCTTATGCTTCAACCTCCACGACGTCCACGTCCACGACCTCGTGCTAAAATAAAGAAATAAACTAATATGATATTGGGATTGTGGTGGGAGGGAGTGCTACATCTTTGGCTTCCTTGCACAATCCTAAATTTTATTTTATAAAATCTCCGCCAAAGATGTAACACTGAGGGCGTTCCCACCTTATACACGCATAAAGGACGGGAAGCCATTGCTCAAATCCTCTCTTCAAAGCTTTCCAGATAACAGATAATTCCCAAATCAATCTTTTAATGTCTGTTTGCAATAAAATTTTTCGAAAGTTGAAGCACTTCACCAATGACCTCGTTTTAAAATTTCTTTCAGTGGTACCCCTATCACTTTTCTGTTTAGAAGACGAGGCAGACCTAGTAGAATGAGCAGAAAAACTAGAAGTATCAATGCCTGACTCTTTCATTACCTCTACAATCAAACGAGAAATGGCAGATGTTTTAACTGCCTGATGAGGTTTAATAAAACTTAAAAGTGACTGATTTTCCTGTCCTCTCCACTTACTGCTTACTTACTTACTGCTCGATTTTAACCAGTACGTATACAAAAACGTTTGAGGCAAAAATTTGTAGATTCGAGAGAAGGTCGTACCACACCATCTATAATCGTTCCAAGATCCACGACATTGGCAAAGTATCAATCAGAACTTTACAAAAACGTAAACTTTGCATTCAAGTTTTCAACTGCATAAATAGAAATGTTTGCAGCAATTTTATAAATTATTTTGAGGTAATGTCGAACAACACCAGAAATGCCAGCAAGTTGATCAGGTTACCTCGTGTAAAGCTGGAAGCCGCCAAAAAAAGTTTCCGTTTTGCTGGTGCCTACGAATACAACAAACTTCCAATAGTTATCAGAAACGCTAACACTGCAAATGAGTTTTTATCGCTATATAACAAAGTTTTTAAGATCTAATTCTAATTCTAATTTTATTTTAAATATTTATGAAAATGTATGAGGGAGTGCGAGTGAGCGTGTCCGTGACATAGAGAGAGAGGGAGAAGAGAGGAGAGAGATTTTATCGTTTGCTCATTTCATTCACACTGAACCTTTCTTTACCTCTTTTCTAAGCCTATAGCACTTTTTAGACGTAAATATATTTTATTTATTTTATTATTAAATTTATTTTTCTTTTACACAGGACCCAATTGATAACAGAAATTTGTAGATATGTACATAGTGCATATATTTCTTATTTTTGACACGGCCATCCTGTATAAACATTCGTCTATAATAATGATAATAAATAATAATAATAATAATAATCTTGACCTTTCAATATACAAATCAATGAAATGACAAACACAAACATTTTTGTCCTCAGAAAATTTCTTAAATGCAATAAGAGGTCGCATTTTTCCTGGTCTGGCTGATTTGGTTACTTTACCAAAATGGAAGGCATAACCTGTTGAATGTCTTACTAGATATCTTACATCTAAAGAGCCAAGTTCATGAGCTCTCGCTACTGAGGTTAATGCTAGAAGCATAGTCAATTTTAGGGTTAAAAGATTATCAGACAAATCCGCACCCACACCCATGAGATAGTTAATCACCTTATCAACATCCCACACAAAGAGATATCTGGGTTGAGGGCACCGCTTATTATGAATACCTGCTACTAATGCTGAAATCATAGGATGTTTCCCTACGGCAATACCAGAAAAATTGGTTCATGGTACGCCGATATAGCTGATTGATATCCTGCAATCGTATTATATTCCATTCCCTGTGCAAACATGTCCGCAAGAAAGTCTAAAATTTAATTTATAGGACATCGAAAGGGATCATCTTGCTTTGTACTGCACCAGCTACTAAACTTGCGCCAGGCTGACTCGTAATGTGAAGTTGTGCCTTCCCTTCTGGAAGCCATGATAAGTTGAGCAGCCCCTTCTGATACTCCTTCACTAAGAAGTCTTTTCCTGATACTGTCTAAGCCACTAGCTGAAGCTTTGATTGCAGTACAAGTGGATGAAAGTTCCCTTTTGGGTCTCTCAACAGATCCTGGGGTTTTGGTAAAAGTAGAGGGCTTCTCACAGACCTTTGAAGAAGAATTGGGTACCAAGGCTGTCCCTGCCAAGCCGGAGTTATCAAAACTATGCCCTAGTCGATCTTGACTCAACACTCTGCCGATTAGTGCAAATGGAGGAAAAGCGTACCCTTGAAGATGTGTCCAGCAGGACTGAAAGACGTCTCGGTTGATGCTGAGAGGATCCAGTTTCCAAGACATGTATCTGGGAACCTGGTGTGAAACTCTTGACGCAAACAGGTTCGTGCAAGGTGTTCCCCGCAGACTGCAAATCCTCTGAAAGACTGATTTCTTCAGCATCCATTCGCTTGAGTCTTTGACTGACCGTGACTCTGCATCTGCCTCCAAGTTTGTCATCTTTGTCAGAAGCTGACTCTTTGTACCCCCCCCCCTGTTAGAAGCATACTGACGTAATCCAGTAAACACACTTTTGGATTTCTGTCTTGCCCAGGAATCTTTTGATAATGTCGAATTTTCTGGTGAGTCTAATAAATCTGATTGTTCCTTCAGAATTTCCTTCACTTTGACAGAGTTATCTATTAACGTTGGTAACAAATTCAATCGACGTTGGTATGATGTTGAGTTAAATGCTTGACCAGTTAGAAGAATGCTCTGGTCAAACAGGGATGAGATGTAGTTCCCTTCCTCATCATTCCCTTGATCATTTTCTGTGGATTATTTCCTTTCTTCATCCATTATATGCCACAACCGTAGTAGTGGACCCATTATGTTGAAGCTTTTTTCTTGAACTGTCTTCAAGACCCTTTCAGTTTGTAACGGAATAATCTTATGGTTCTCCATCAAAAGCTCTCTAATGTAGGAATCAAGCTCCGGTACTACCTTGATATTCGAAGGCACTGGATTCACATTCAAAACTTTGTCCTTTATGTCCTTCTCAGGAAAGTGTTTGGACATATACTTGTGAATATAATGTAACATGTCAGCCGGTAGCTGCCATTCATTCTCTGATGCTGAGGTATCCAGCTCAAAACGTGTTGACTTTGACGACGGTGCGGAACACTCATCCTCAATAATGGTACCCTCAGCAGGTCTTTTAAGTCCACTCACACCCTGATTGTCAGGGTCGTAATAACTGAAGGAGGAGCCGTAGCTTCCTATTGATCGTGTTGTATTTGTTGGACCTGGATTCCCCTACGAAGTAGACGGGAAAACATATTGAGGAATTTTTTGTATTCCCAATGTATCTCCCTTTAGATTAAATGCTTTTAAGGAAGAAAGTGTTTGCGGTTTTTGCGGTTGTGGCTCGAATCGCAAAATATTTTAATGTTGGTAAACCGCAAAAGTTTTTTCCCGCAAAATTTTCAAAATAAGCCCAATTTCCGTTAATTATTGCAAGAGAAATTCCTCAGAACCTAAAGCCTTTTTGTAGAAGTTCATTAACTCCAATTTCAATAAGTGATTTGATCTACTTTATTTCGTGAAAATGAATGAAGTCAACAACGAAAGTGATGTTCAGCAGAAGAGTAAAACAACGATCGTCATTGATTAGCAATTCCGTCGTATTATTTCGTTCTAATTTTTTGTTTACTGTACAAACGTCCGTATGACATACTATATATCATTGTTGTGTCTTCTGAAAGAAAACTAGATTAACAATCTTTAACGATTCGTTCTTTCTTCCTGTTCTTTTGATACAGCTTTTGTTTGAATCTTCATCTGGTTTGTCAAGCTGCTTCCAAAAATATTACCTTATCGGGGATAATTTCGTCGGGGAAAAGTGACGAAAGTTTTGTTGAGTGACGAAAATTTTCCCCGACGAAAAATTAAACGACGTTTAATTAAGTTGTAAGTTTTTCTTTGTCTAGTATGAATGACACTGACAAAAAAAAAAATGAATAGCAACGGAGGAGAGCGAATCTGAGAGATATAAAAATTAAAATAAAACGCAAATTCAAATGTCAGTGAGTTTGTTTACAAAGTGTAGTAACTGTCAAAAGAACAACACGAAAATCTACTCTTTTAATGCAATCATTGCCTCGCAAGGCTTTCATGTCTCTAAAGAAACAACTTCCCCGAGGAAATTTTCCCCTCTAAGGTACTCCCGTTTGGCAAGTGCAAAAGTTTTTCCTGCAAAAAAAAAAAAAAAAAAAAAAAATGTTAACTGAGGAACCGCAAAAGTCTATTCCCCCAAAAAGGATACATTTCCAGGAATCGCAAAAGTTCTTCTTCCTTTAAAGTAGTTAATCGATTCAACCAAAATGATTGACAAGATCAAGGGAGATTAAAAACCACAAAGTACTTACAAATTATCGACTTCGTCGGCCATCTTTACACTTGCGCGAATTGGCGAAAACAGAGGATTTGAGCAATGGCTCTCAGTGTTCAGTGTATTTTATGAAATGAAATTATATATGTATCCCTTCCCTTGCACCCTTCCTTACGCCTTAGAGTTTAAAGACAGGGAGCTGAGTTTGCATAAGAAGAACAAGCAATTGAGTGGAATCTCTTTCTTCTATCTACAACATCAATATGAAGTAAAACAAAATACATTTCAGATTTAAAAATGCTTGACGATACATTTTTACAAGCGCTGTTATATCCGTCAATGCTTGGAATGTGAATACGGGTAGGTAGATTGGCCAACTAGACTTCATGTAACAATTACATCTAATTTGATTGAGGCCACAAAGGAATGACGTCACATCACATCATGCGGTCTTAATCAATCTTCGCCCTCTTTCTAGCAATGGCGTCTTCAACCGCCTTTAACTCTTTTAACAGTTCATCTTTCCGTGCAGGACGTTTACCAGCCAACGACATGACAGCTGGAACTTCAGCTGGCTTTACCTGAAGCAATATACAGCAAGATTAAATCTTCCATTTGTTGACAGCAAGATCACAATGAACGCTTTTAATTTCAGTCTTTCTATGAAATACCACTGGCCAAACGAGACGAAAATTTCCCCCATCCGTCTAGTTTTGCCTCGATAAGTCAAACACTGATTAGATTTCTCAAACAAGATTAGTTTCATTATAGAAAAGCTTCCTCGGCCTAGACTTCCACGTTATCATTTGAACGTGCAGGAAACTGTTCGAAGGACTGCAGTTAAGTTGCGTCTTACCTTTTCAGGGACGGCAGGTTTAACATCCTTTCTTACAGCCAGATCAACTGCAGGAGGGGACGGTTTCCATGGTGACGGTTTCACCACAGACGAAGAAGTGTTGGTCGGCTTCTCTTTCATGGCGTTATCCGAATCACTATCGGAATCGCTGTCTTCTGAATCGGAATCACTGCTATCTGAATCACTACTTTCGGAATCAGAATCACTTCCTGAATCGGAATCACTGTCTGAATCAGCCTTCCGTTTCGGAGAATCGAATTTATCGTCGTTGCCCATGTTGGCGAGCTTCCTATATTCAAAATGGAAGCATAAGAGCGTCACCAGATGTATATATCTGTATGGGTTAAGAGGACACCTCGCTCTACCAAACAAAAATAAAGAACTTTCCGCGAAAAGGATTTGCTACAGAAAGACGACATCACAGACAAGACAACTTCAATACAATGGCGCTATTTTCATGTGTGGAGGCCATTATGTTTTTCATTTAAAGTTTAATCCCCAACCCGGGCCACTATATCCATTTTTCAGCCGAAATTAACAAAAAACACGACGGCCCGATAAACAGATTTAAAAAACACTTACGTTGGAGGTTGCTCCAGGTTTGCAGAATGCTTCGTCATCTAGAAAAGAAAACACTTTCATGTAATACTATCACGAAATAAAATCATGCTTTCATCAGCTTGTGCTTCCGTCACATGAAATCAAAGAATAACTACCTGCACAGGAGGTCGTTTCGAAAGTGAATTGATAATCCGGGGGTCTTGTTGATAACTACTTTTCTTTAGCTCTTCTGTTTTTCCCCCGTCGACAGGTTTCGCGGTCACGTGATGATCCTTATGCCTGTCTTTACGGTTGTCTCTGAAAACAAGAGTGAAATCTCACTTGATAACATACAAGAGGACATCAATCAAATGACACTTAGAGCCTTACTTACTGTTGATCCAAAGAGTTTTTGTATTGGTTGTTCATCTGGTGATGATATTGAGCTTTCTGCATGTTCTGCAGTCTCTTCCACTCCTCATAACTGAAATAAACAAGTCAACGAATGGAAATGATTTTTGTGAGCAGTTCGTCGGTTGCCATGGTGACAAAATGATTACCTCAACGGCTCGTTCTTTTCTGCATTCCCTTCAGACTGTTGCCGAAGTTGCTGTCTCCTTTCCTTTCGATTTTTAGGTTCCGTAACATCGGTTCGTTGGGGAATATTCGAAGGAGCAGACAAAGCCTATAGGAAGAGAAAATATGGTAAGGTAGAGATGGCCAGAGCAAGTTAAGTTTCTTATCCAATGAAAAACGGAGTACCTTTCGCTTTTTTTCGCGTCCAGATGATCCCGAATCGGAATCGGATGACTTGTCTGTTGATGACGATTCTAAAATACCAACATTTACCCATTATCTCATCTGCTAAAAGCCTAATCTCACACGCATGCGTGCTGGTAGAATATACTCACCCGAATCAGAATCCGTATCGGAGCTACTAGAATCCGAATCCGAAATTGCTTCCAATCCGGATTGTTTTTGAACATCGGTTTTGGTGGTAGCCGCAGGTGGTGGTTGCGTGCGCATCCATGGGTCATGCCACTCTGTTGCGGTGGCTGTTTTCGATGACGTGTTTTCTTCGTTTGAGGGTCGCTTCGGAACATCCATTTTTTCGGGCTTGGGTTTAATTTTATAATCGGAATCTTTGACGTCTCTGTCTCTTCTCTCACGTTCTCGCTGACGTTGTCTCTCCTCTCGACGAATCGGATGCGAAGGAGGGAGTGCCGCAAGTCGCGCTCTCCCACTGCTCCTTAAAAACGATGAAAAAAATCAGTAAAATCTTTATTGAACGCAAATCATCAAGAACACAACCAAATAGTGAACTGACTTATCGAGACCATCCTTGTTTGTCGATCTGGCGAAACGATCAGCCTGAAACATAAACAACAAGTTCTCGAACAACGTTTGAAAGATTTCAAATTCCCTTTGTCCTCCCACTTGTGTTAGCACATCCAAATTCATTACATCAAGGCAGTTTCAGTAAAAACTTATAAACTACCATAAACTAAAAGGCGATAGGTAGGAAAACCCTCTTCTTCTATAAAACAATTTATTTATATTTACGAACTCTGATTTGTAAAAACTACAGCTGATATCTACGTGCAACTGTGACGTCATATTTGCGAGTTTTGATTAAACTTTAAACTTTAATAACTAAAGCTTAGTTTCCATACGACTGTATTCTGCAGTCGACTGCAAAATGCTCTTAAGTATTTTTCAGTCGACTGCAATTTGATTTCCATGTGACTGCATTTTGCAGTTGTTCAAAGAGTAAAGGAACGCAGAATGATATGATATTCTGTATTGTTTTTACTCTTCTGATATCAAAAGTATGGCTGCTTTTAATATAAGACTACTATTACTTCAACAATTACGATTAATTTTATTTTATTCTGATCGAAAATATCAACAAAGCCGCAAAAGAAAATATAAGAAGAAAATGTGGGTACGAAAACTGTTCAAAGAAAGAAGTCAGAAAGGATAATATTTTGATAAAAGATTTAATGCTTTTTGATTCAAGTCCTTTCGAATGACTACAACAAATTATGTTTTTGTATGATTTATTTGAATAGAATTAATCGCCGACATGCCGAACCATCTCTTCTATTAACTATGCAATGGCGTAATATTTACTATTTCTTAAAACCTGATTGGTTCAAGAGCTCGACTGCAAAAAAAGTCGACTGCAAAAAAGTAGAATGAATTCAACTTTTACGTCGAAACTCAAGAGAAATATTTTTTATAAAATTATGCCAAGACAGCGGAAATTTGGTTTAACTGCGCATGCGATTTGAAAAACGTTGTCGGCATTTTGCAGTTGACTGCAAAATGCAGTCGTATGGAAACTAAGCTTAACGAATAAACTGCGTAAAATGAATGAAACTTTGTAAAAAGTCGTCTTCTACATTTTAGAATCGATTCAATTAAAAAAAAAGTTACATAATTTTGATGTTAATTTCTCCTTTAAAAGATTTCAAATCTTCAAACACCTCCATGCAATGTTTACTTACGTATCGCTCAGATCTTCTCTCATCACGTGGTCGACGATCGTAATATTCATTGGCTGATTTATTTTCATTGAGGTTCCATTCATTCAGCGTTCGTTCGGCAGATAGGACAGGATCCACGCCAGCCTCGAATTCAGGTTCTTTCTCAACCTCGTTCTCTGGGATGCGCATATTCAATTTTTTTCGTTCAAAGTCGGCGTCCTCTTCACGACGTCGTGCTGCCGCCTCCTTCACCTATAACGTCGTCGTCGTGGTGGTTAATATCAGCCGTCAACCGAGACAACAAGTAAGGTTACCAAGACAACAAGTAAGGATACCAAGTTCATCGAAGATTTGGAAGACGGTGTAATGCCTTTCATGATACTGAGACCAATAGATTTAATAATGGCATTCCTAACTTGGCTTGGTCACGAAAGTCAGGATGTGAAAAGACTTATAACGAGAGATGGTTTGCTCATGGAAAAACATCTCTCCTAACATAACTTTTACTTTTCGCCAAACAAAAAAAAAAAAACAAACTTATTTTACTTATTCTTGTGTTTTTATTTTAAATTTATTTCATGAAGTATGCCAAAAGAAAATTTACAAATGTACCTCTTTGGCTCTCCGCAAGCCTCGTTCCCACGCAGATTCTTTAACTGGCACAGCCTCGTGTGGATGAACACCAACTGGCATGACGACATACTAAAATGATGACGTAATCTTAAAAAATTACTTCAGCAAAGAATGCAAAGAAAAATTTAGTTTCCAAACCTCTGGAACAGTTGGGTATAAAGACATGTCGACAATTTGACCAGGTGCAGGCAGTACTGGAACATTGATGCATTCCATGGGTGGAGGAGCTTTACCATATGCATTAGGATACATCCCAGGTGGTCGATGCATTGTGTAGTTGCCTGAAGAAGAAGAAGAGGTGATTCAAGATTTCTGTTGGAGCAAAAGTGGGGAAAGAACTTAAACAAAGTTTAAGGTCATTTACCAGCTGTTGCGTTCCAAGTCGGTTGGACATCTGTCGGAATTCCTGATTTAATACAAATGATTGTTTCGATTATTTGGGTTATCAACAATTCATCAACAATCTATGATTTTTTTTTGAAGAAAGGAAAAAGCATTCCACCTTTATCATTGATTCCAGGATGCAGAAAACGACATGTTGATCCCCATCGACACAACCCTATAATTTCACAAAAAATGTTAGAAAAAAGTTTGCGATGACAATGGCATGAACAATGATGCTTGCTAGCTTACCATTGTTGAAGTATTTACATAATGTTCTTGGAATAAAACGCCCTAAAACACGAAGTTTGTAAAAGTAAGACTGAAACCATGACTACCACTCATTCATTCGATATTCAATATTTTATCTAATTTTTATCATAGGAAAGGCAAGGTATATATGTACCTGGTTGTTGTGAGGGCGGAGAGGCATATATGTACCTGGTTGTTGTGAGGGCGGAGAGGTATATATGTACCTGGTTGTTGTGAGGGCGGAGAGGTATATATGTACCTGGTTGTTGTGAGGGTGGAGAGGTATATATGTACCTGGTTGTTGTGAGGGTGGAGAGGTATATATGTACCTGGTTGTTGTGAGGGTGGAGAGGTATATATGTACCTGGTTGTTGTGAGGGTGGAGAGGTATATATGTACCTGGTTGTTGTGAGGGTGGAGAGGTATATATGTACCTGGTTGTTGTGAGGGTGGAGAGGTATATATGTACCTGGTTGTTGTGAGGGTGGAGAGGTATATATGTACCTGGTTGTTGTGAGGGCGGAGAGGTATATATGTACCTGGTTGTTGTGAGGGCGGAGAGGTATATATGTACCTGGTTGTTGTGAGGGCGGAGAGGTATATATGTACCTGGTTGTTGTGAGGGTGGAGAGGTATATATGTACCTGGTTGTTGTGAGGGTGGAGAGGTATATATGTACCTGGTTGTTGTGAGGGTGGAGAGGTATATATGTACCTGGTTGTTGTGAGGGCGGAGAGGTATATATGTACCTGGTTGTTGTGAGGGCGGAGAGGTATATATGTACCTGGTTGTTGTGAGGGTGGAGAGGTATATATGTACCTGGTTGTTGTGAGGGTGGAGAGGTATATATGTACCTGGTTGTTGTGAGGGTGGAGAGGTATATATGTACCTGGTTGTTGTGAGGGCGGAGAGGTATATATGTACCTGGTTGTTGTGAGGGTGGAGAGGCTGTCTTAATTTCTTCTGAATCATCTATTTGTCCCTCTTCTAGATCTTGTGCCTGAAAATTAATTATCAAGATTAGTGCAACTATTATTATTATTATTATTATTATTACATGCAAATATTAATACAGGATAAAACTATTCAGAAAAATCTAATATAAAAAAAGTGCATAAAATTTCTGTTTTCCAATGGGTCCTGGTGAAAGGAAAAAGCATCACCAATTACAATCAATTCTGTAGCATGGTACCTGTTGCTGTGATACTTTCTTCCATTTGTCATTCACTGGATCAACACAAACATAAACTTGTCCTGTCTACAAAAATATATCAAATGAAGTAAATCCAACATCACATATGATTGAAGGGAGTTCGCTGTAAGAAGTGTACCTCTTCGTCATCGGGTATTTCACCTTCTTCTCTTTCGTTGTTCTACATGAAAAACCACAGAAATGCAAATAAACAATAACAAAAAAATTAAAATAATCTTTCGGTCAATGTATTGGCACTTACCTCAGTATCAGAAATAATTTCACCTTCCTCAGAAGCGTTTCCGTTTTCGATCTTGTGCGCACTTGGGTCATACTCAGGCAAATCTGGTAGATCATCATCACCTAGCTCACCATCGTCATAATCTAATTCACCTTCCTCTATGTCCTCCAACATATGCCGTAACTACAAAAAATTTTTTTACGAAAAATAATTTTTACATTCAAATTTTGTAAAATTCATGATTCAGCATGAAGCTGTCGTTAACAACTCGTAAATAGATCGAACCTCCATGACGGGTTTGGAGGGGACACTAGAACCCTCGTCCTTCTTGTCTTCTTCTGTATCACTGATGTCGTCTAAGACTGGCTCTGCTGGAGAAACAGGAGTATAGCATGGTTCAATTGCTTCTTTCCTGTCTTCAGATACTGTTTTTGATTCACTCAAATTGTTTTGTGGAGTGTCGCTTTCCTCAGAAATATCCTCTAAATTGTTTGTCTCAAGTTTGACGGATTCTGTCATATTGTTCTCATTATCAATTGCACCAGACACAACAGAAACGGAATCAACAACTTCACTATGTGAATTGTTTTCTTTGTCACCGCAAGAATCATTATTGTCCGTTTGATTAATTTCGATACCTTCATTTGCCACATTGTCAGTTTTTTCTTGGATTGTTTGTTTCTGATCAACTAGCATTTCATCTCTGTGATTGGAGTCAGTAACAACATTAGAATCTTCACTGACATTACGATCAATTGTTTCTTTGATTGAATCTTTTGGCAGCGAACCATCTTCAGCACAGTTTTTACCTATTTTGTCATTCTCAAAAGGCACAATATCAGAAGCCCCCTGATGACCTGCATCTGTGTGATTGTTTTCCGAATTAGTGTTGCTTTCTCGAGAATCACTACCTGTTACACTTTCTTTGTTACAAACAGCTTGTTCTTCGGTTTCATCCACTTCCATCACTCGGCTTTTTATCCAAATATTTACTATAAAAGTCCCAAACACAAAACATTTAACATTTGATTAAATATACCGTAAAACAAACAAAAACAAACAGTGTAAACAAATCCATGTTTTACCACCCTAAAATTTGCTGATTTGAAAATACTGACTAACCTATCTAAAAATAAATATGAAAATGAAAATAGTTATTATGTAAAACATAAAACTTACCACCGCCATGCTTTAAGATGTAATTTATAACCAAGAAAGTATACTTTCTTCAGTTTGGCCATCACTAACATTTTTATGTTTCTTGAAGTGTTTTATTAAAACTAACTAATAGGATTTAGAAGGACTTTAACACTAAAAGGTAGCGTGATATCAAAAGGATACCATTACATACTCCTTAGTTGTGGTAAAGCATTTCTAACCCCAACTAAATTGACACTAAGAATTCACTAATCAAGAAGTTGAAGTGATTGATTTGAAGATTTCCGAGACAGAATGTCGAAAGAATACTGCAAACCAATCACACCAACTAAAACTAAAGTTATTAGGTGGATTCATTAAAATGCCACAAAATAAACAGCAGCTTTCATGATGAAATATATACTGCTTCTGCAGCAATAACAATTTCTCGTCATTTAAAACCACATTTCAAAGTATTTTAAATTAACAATAATGATAAATGAATTTATGTTATAACTATCAACACATTCCAAATTTAAATCTTCGTTAGCAATTAACATCTTCCTCAGCAGACATTTTAGAAACATAATTTGCTCCTAAATATATAGAGACAGCAAACACAGTATCTTGAATTTCTGTTAGACAGAAGGATCAGAAGTAATGAAAGAAAATGTCTGTATATAATCACAAATAAATAAACACACTCAGTGCACAAGAAGAATTATAATTCATAAAAAGTATTAGAGGAAACTGAATCTTTCCCTTAAATCAAATTTATAGATATATACTTACAATAACAAACTTGGTTTCAAAACTCTTCCTTCTTCCTTCCAACTGTTCTTACTGCTTGCTTAAAAAACAAATCAATAAACAAAAGACAATTCGATAGCAACATCAACATAACATGTTGGCATATGTTTGCAGTTAACTTCAAGGTTCATAGGAATATTTCAGGGAATATTTTCCCTGACTTTCCCTGACATTAGCGAGTAAAAAAGGCATCATTTTCCCTGATTTTTCTCTGAAGAAACCTTGATTCCCCCCGACTTTATTGCCTACAAATTGGCCGCCCCACTGTCAAGACACAATCCACTGTTATAAACAATCTTTATGAAATTTCTCCCTCACTTTTCGCTAAAAAGGGTAAAAAACTGTTTTCCCCTGACATTCACTGTCTTTGTTGAAGAAACTTCCTGTCAAACATACTTTTCCCCAGATTTTCCAGACGCTGTGAACCCTGTACTTTTTTAATCGGCAGATTGTTGTGGACATGGAGAAACCCATCATAACTGGAGAGTGAAGAAACAGCGGCGCACCACACCACCAGCAGTTATAGTTAGTGCGCAGTAGTGTGGGCCAGTGAGTGGTGCGACAAGTAACGAGAAGGAGTTCAGGCTAAAGCGTAGTTTTAGTCTCAGATAATTTTAGTTCATAATTCTTAGACGATAGGGTAAACACTTAATCCAACAGTAATCAAGAACAATCATATTCGTTTGAAAAAAGAAATTTTACCTATGTTTTACAAAAATATACCGCCATTTTGAATCCGCGTCTGTTCCCTTTCAAAATTTAAGTCACGTGACCAAACACTGTGCGGTTTCTTTTTTTACCATAACTGGCCGCCAAGGCCTCCTGCGTTGAGGTTACGAAAAATAAAATTAAGGAATTGTGTGCCCATGTTGTAGAGCTTCATAAACTGATCAAAAAAATGTATGGTATCGTTTCGCTACGACCAACCGTTCCGGAGATATCCTTGATCAAATATTTTGATGACGTCACCACAGACCTGTCCCCACAAAAACAAACAAACAAACGCAGAATCGGGTATTAATAAAGAAGGCGTTGATTGTGGGGTTAGATAAGGATCATCGCCCATGCATGGTGGAAAGGTAAAAAAAGTCCTTCAATAAGGATCGCCGCTTAAAATGAATTTCTCTCCATCTTTTAGTTATTAATTATTTCACACAAATGTTTCGCAACCGTATATTCTTTTCATCATTGGTTGAGAGAAATGGAATCGTTTCTTCAGTTAGGGTGAAATAAACACTGATGTGGACGTAACGTTTTTAGGTATAAATCAAAGAATTTATCTATTTCCTCAAAAAAATCACCGCCATCCCCAAAAAGGCGTCAAAATGAAACTAATGCTGTCCCTCAACTTAAATCGCCATGGTAACATCTATATAGATGTCGTCTTTAGTCCCTCAAAATCAGAAAGAGCACTAAAAACCACTGTCATTACGTCATTACTGGGGATTTTGATAAAAACGTTTGGAGCCTAAAGCCTGGTTCAGACCTGGCGTTTACGACGATTTTGACGATTACAAAAGTGTTGACATTAGACGATTACACTGAGTTTTAATCGTGACAATCGTCAAGTCTGAACCAGGCTTAACAGAAATTTTTTTTTGTTGGTTTGTATGATTTGGGCGGGGATAGAAAGGTTCTTTAAAAGACAAGAGACGATCATCAAGGCGAGAGAAGGAAGATGGTGAAGATAAATTACGTTTCTGTATTTGAATCATTTGGAACATTTTTATAAAAATAATATCTACAAATCTGTTAACTTAACGAAGCGATCACATGATTAAACTCGTTTGGATGTTTGCTCTGTATATCCGCCATCATTAATTTAACTTGCTCACGTGTTTCTAAAAGAACACAAAATATCATGGAGAGGTCTGGACAACAGAGTGACGTCAGAGAAGAGAGTAATAATAGTGGTACCGAAAATTAAACCGGAATCTTCATTGTTGACTGAATTCAAAAACCATGGCAACAATTTCTCCATGTATGGCAAAAGCTGCAATAAAAATAAAAATAAACAATGGCCACGTCTACATCACGTATGGAGGACAATAGAAGTATTTGACCAAACTCTCTCCTGACGTTGATAACCACGAAGCAAACACAACAACAAAGGACGTTCTATAGTACCTTCAATAATATCAACTACTTCACTGAGTTTCTTATGCCGAAGTTTGCTAGAGTTTCCTAACCGCCTGGGCGCTTATTAGAGGGGGCGCTTAAAAGAAGAGGCGCTTAAAGGAAGACACATGATATAATTAACAACACGCATCATACACTTACAATTTGACTTTGAGCAGAATATATCTGCAGGAAGCATTTGGTGACAGTTTCATTTTCTTGTTCGTCTTCTTTTACTGGTAAGCTTCCCACAAGAACAGGTAAAACCTACCGAGCAAATCGGAAGAAACATTATCGTATGAGTAGTCTGTGTACAAGATTTTTGGGGACATCAAAAACGTCAAGATCAAACTCATGCTGTAAAAAAATCGTCTTTCTGCGATCCCATAACAAACTGTATGCGTGAAAGTGCGAAAAGGTGGAAAGTTCAAAAAACTGAAAGATTTTGATACAGCAGCCGTAACGTCAAGACTTCTAGAAACACATTTTAAAACACTCACTTGATCTAAAGGAACTGCTTGTGGTGTCGTCATGATCATCCGAGCGACCGCTCCGCAAACATTATCTTGAACTAACGGAGGTTGCTCTTCTCTCGTCAACATCGAAAACAACGCTTGAAGAAAGTTACCATACAAGCTAAAAAAGAATTTGCCATGTTTAGCAATATTTGCTGATAGATGGACCAGGTGAGGCGCATCAACTGACAATCAACTGACCAAGCAACGCCCTCTTTTCCTTGCTCTGCCAACACGCCTAAGGCAAAGGCGGCGTTACTTCGAACCTCTTCGTCTGTGTCTTGTAATAGGTTCAGTAACCAAGGCGCAATTGTTTGGATGAATTCAGTAACAGATAACTCCATCGCTTGAATGATCTGGTAAAATATAAAATGAGCGGAGCGAACAAAAACACCATTACAAAACAACTTCAAGAAGAACTTGGGCAAATTACCTCCGCCATCGTCCCCGCTGCAAATGAACGCTCAGACACCGCTGAATTCTTTTTCTGCAATAAACAACCCCGAACGTCAATCTTTAAAAAATAATATGGCGCATCGAGAAAAACGTTACTGACCGTGCGTTTCATAAGTTCCGGCAAAAACACCGCGAAGTATGTCTTAAAGTTTTCTCCACCAATAGCCTGTGCAAACGATGGCAACACATCACCAGTCTTTTCGATGAGCATCTGATCGAGCTCTGCTTGAGCTTCATCATCGTCAGCTGACGCAGTGCTACAATCGTCGTCGTCAAAAAACTGTTGACTGTTTGTCTAAGCAAAAAATAAATCAACATATCAATCAACATGCAATCAACCTAAAGCTATAAACCATCACTCAAAACCAAACCTTTCCTCTCAGAATATTCAATATGGCGTTCGCCAAATCCTCCACATAAGACTTCTCCAAAAACGCTTCGCTCTTCAGACTTTTCAATAAATCATTCAATACTTCGACACACGCCAAAACAACCGACCGCTCGTCGTCTTGATTGATGACTTTTAAGAGCGTCGGAAAACTTCGACTGATACAAGAATGAACTACAAACGAATGGATGAATCACGAAGAGTTTTGAAACGGACATTTAACGAACATTTAACAAACATTTAACGAACAATTCTCCGTTATTCGCCATTAAGTCGGTCATGAAAACGACTCACCAAGATTTTTATCGGCGGATCCTTCTTTAGTCATGATTTCATAAACAACAACCGAGAATCGACACGATGCAGTAACCGATGCTTTTCGAACATTTGCGTGAGGATACTAAAAACAATGAATGGAAACAACTATTACACCGACGTCAACAATCAAAGATGGCGCATGGATGACAATAACTTACATCAATCAGCAAGAACACTTCTTTGAATATATCTTCAAAGTATGGTAAGATGGAATTTCTAAAGACAGATATAATTCCTTGCAAAAAAAATCACAACCTTAACAAACCTCACAAACATCTGATGGACGAGCAGTAACCAACCCAATATTTTCCGCCATTTCTGCTAGTGAATTGATGGTGTCTTCTTTTTCGTCCATATATGAGTTTTCAACAGAGTAACTGAAGAAAAAACCCGAAGATGTTTAGAAGGGTTTCTTTCGGAGGTTTCGGGAAAAGTGAACTAGAAAACACACCCAGCAACATCCCCGTCATCGTCGTCGTCGTCATCGTCTTTAGTCAAATCTTCATCATCCAACTCGTCTTCAATCAAAAATGACGGATCTTTACTGGATTCATAGTTGGCCTGCACAACACAACAAATACTGATATTTCTTTGTTAAAAAGTTAAAAGTAAGCTATTCTTATCAACAATTAGTCTGCAAGCAAGATTCAAACTAGTCGGAACGTGAGGTGTCAGCTGGTCTGCAACAAGCAAACAATAACATCGCGATCATCAAACATGACGTCATCGACTTACGACAATCCCTTCAGTGGATTTCAGCGAGTTGATCATAATGGGGATAATGGTTGGCAAATATTGCGACATATTTCCTTTTAAAACAACTGACAAGGATGCGAACAAACCATATCTAAACACAGATAAGTTGAGTGGATGAACACATACAAGTTGAGTGGATGAACACAAACAAGTTGAATGGATGAACTCAAATAAGTTGAGTGGATGAACACAAACAAGTTGAGTGAATGAACACATACAAGTTGAATGGATGAATACAAATAAGTTGAATGAGATGTCAATCCTTTGTTCATGTATGCAAATAAACAAAGAAAACCGAAGATAGCGAGTAGAAACTCACGTGCATCTCCTTAAATCAGGATCATCACAATCCTCTATCATTTTCTACAATCAAAAAAATACAAATTTCTACATATTTTTCTTTCTCACACACTTCCTAAAGTACTTCTTCAGTTACTTCTTAAAGTAAGTGTGTGTCACCAAAAACGTGATAACAGTTCGAATACTCACAATTCCAAACAGCATACATTCCGCTGCAACTGGCGAGAAAACATCACTGTTAGTGTATCTTGCCAACGCTCCCAGTGTATCTGTAAAACAAAAGTCTCGAGAACGTCCGACCAAGGAATCCAACACACGTCAGTTCTTTATGGCTTACTTCAGAATACTTCAAATTACTTTCATTCTTATCTGTAGGCTAGCACAATGGAGCTGAGTGATATTTCAAAAAAAAAACTACCATACCAACTGTTTGAGCATGTATGTCCATGGTTTCTAAGGTCAGTGGTTGAGTCAAATATACCTGAAAGAGTTTGACCATTCCATAATTTGATTCTTCCATAACAAAAATTAACTTTCAAAGAAAAATAAAAAGTTGAAATGAAGTTGAAGATTTCTTACTTTCAGGTTTTCCATGATGAGCGGAAAGAAATCACTGAGAAGGTCTCGAGCAGAACTAACTAAAAAAATATCAGGAAAAACAAATATGACACAACACCAAAGTAACAGACACAAGTTTATCTTTAAAAAGTCATGTACTTAGAGCACCAATTGCACTAATCGCCAGCTCTGTTGTGTGGGAGTCCTGAAAAGTTTAAAAAGAATACATCTACGGAAGTGCTGATCCATGAAGCCAAAAAACAAAACAAAAGATAACAAGATAGCATTACCTTACTAATTTTCAGTAAAGATAAAAATGCGTCCATCAATGCATTGGTGTATTGTTGAATAACTTCCTTTTCTGAAAGTGGAACAAACCTTGACATATGACATATGACATATGATGGATTTTGACACTTGTCAATCACCTACCAAAATTTTCGATGAATGTCTCGATTGCATAGAATAGTTTGGTTAATGTTCCTTTGTGGTTTCCAGATGCGTCACTTATGACAACTCGCAGAAAATCCAAAAGTACCGGAATAACATCCGCATGATATTTACTAACTTCCGGCTGAAAAATAAGACAGCCTAGTCAAGCATCACGTTGCAGGAGTTAGAATTATATCGCATCACTTCAACAAGTGCATCAGCCAAACTTGACCTGCATAGACAGACCTGGATATGTTCTGCAAATTGACCCAGCGCAAATAAAGCAGCATTTCGAACAACAACTGCATCATCTGAAAGACCTACGAAATACAACACTGCTGTGTTGATTGCTTTCCAACAACAACAACAACAACAACAACAACAACAACAACAACAACAACAACAACATTTTCATGTTTCAAATGCCTTTAAAAACAGACGTTTACCTTTCATAGCAGTTTCCACAGCATTCTGTAAGTATCTACAACAAAAATAAGGTATATTGCATTGGTTCTATACAAGATGGCTGCATTATTATTATATCTAGTTACGAGCCAACAATGATTATTTGTTTATATTTCGGATACATGATGATGGATTAACCTATCCCAAATATACCGGGTGAGTAAAAAAAAAGTACCGTTGTTTCACAAAACGTATCTTTCGATTGACTAATTATGAAAGCTAGTGTTTTTTATTTCTGAATAGAAGAATCCTGTACCTATATTTTGGTGTATCATTTGTCAAATTTGGTTGAGTAGAAAAAAAGTTATGGGCAAAAAACTGGAGGTGGTCCTTGTAAAAATCGTCGAAAAATGACGAAAAAACCTGAACAAAACTTCTCGAAACAAGATTTTCTGTTCTTATTGCAAACCGTATGGGATTGAAACTCATACACTCAACTAAATTTGACAAATGATAAAATGATAAAAAACACTAGCTTTCATAATTAGTCAATCGAAAGATACGTTTTGTGAAACAACGGTACTTTTTTTTGACTCACCTGGTACATGATGATGATGATGATGATTAACCTATCCCAAATATATTGTAAATCATTGTTGGTTTGTAACTGGATATTATAGCAATGTTTCTACCTTATGCATTATTATTATGATATTTACTTACCTTGTTCTAATATAATCAGCACATCCTTCTGCAAGCTCACCAAGTGCGATATACGAAGCTTTCCTTTCAAATGGATTTCCACTGCTGAACATAACAGATAATGATTCCATCTAAAGAAAACGAACAGTTGATCATAATAAATATGTATAAAAACAGAAAAGAAAAGAAAAGAAACAGAATTAGATCAGAAACTGCTCACAAGTACTGGCATTATTTTGTTTGGTGGTAGATGGAGCGCCAACAAATCTAAAGCCTATACATAAATAAACAACAACAACATAAACAACAGTATATATAACGTATTTTATTTTTCGGTTAACATTTCAATATCCTTCATGAACAACAAGAAGTTCAATTAATACCTGTCCAGCAACAGACTGCAAGCTGTTCATTTCTTCTTTATCAGCATCACCTTGGCTCTCGTCGTCATTTTCATCATCTTCTGGCATCGACATCAAAGATAGCAACAACGCAACAAGTGGTCTCAGCAATTTTGCTTTTAATAACATCTAAAAATCAACTGACATTGCAGATTTTCAAATGATTTGATTGGTTTATTGATTGATTTGTTTATTCATTTCACCTTGCTTTTCCTCCTACATGCCCAACAAACCAAATAAAGAGCTTTTATACGCAACCCATCACACATATCGTTAGAACTTGTAATCTATAATTAATGAAAGTTGTCAACTGTCTGTTGAAGAATTTGTGTTGATTTTCTCGTAAAAAATGTTTTGAACTCCGTAAAACTGTGGGAGACAAATAAATCATGGCTGACATACCTGCATGCAGAATTCGACAAGAGACTTAACATACGGAACTATGATTCCAACCTCGATTTGAACCAACTCATCAAAAATATCCAATGCCTCATTAGCTTTTTCCTAAAATTATTAATAAATCAAATTTACGAAATATCCTTTCTGCAAATGATTTCATCAGTTCGGAAGGAGGCTACCTCGTCATTTTTCACCAGTGTCTTGATAACATTTAAAATTTGACTCAGAAGAGGCTTCAGCAAAACCTAAACATTTGAAGCAGGACTTAAGCGTAATTAAACGTTCTACACAACTTGTGAAGCAGTTCAAAATATTTTCTTACTTCTTCGTCTGAACCAAAGTATCTCAATAAAGGTGTGATACATCTGAAAGAGAAATCATAAAAAGTCAGTCTTCATCAAAACTTCTTGCAGCTCCTATTAAAAATGAAATTGAAGAAGATAATCACTTGATAGAAAAGTACGGATTCAGTTTTGAACTCTCGTCGAATAGTCCCTTTTCAAAAACAGGAAACAAGTCCTTGTAAAACGGTCTCAGCTATAAATAACAACAGTCAGTTAAAGTTTCTCAAACTCTTGAAATTACTTCCCTCTCTGTTTGCAATGAGAGAAAGTAAAAGCATTCAAGGGACACCAAGCACTCGAACAAAGAAAGAGCAGGTATTTTATCTTATTTTATTTCATGTTATCTTCATTTATCTTTTATTTATCTTTAATAACTGAAAAACTGTCATGGAAGAATTATGAAATTTAACTTTATTAGATTGGTGAATCATCCTTTATGATCAGAAGAATAAAGAAATTATAAAGAAATGGCACAGCTAAAGACATTAAATACCTGCTCAGCAGAAATTTCACATACAGCTGATAGAAGACAATATCCAATCTAAAAGATAAAAAACTTGGAAATGTTAAGGTATGGTCAAGTTTTTGCTGGAAATCATGTCTGTGTAAAACGATTTGCTGAGTAAAATGGAGACAGATGATTATTTAATAGGATATAGCAGTTGAAACAGTCCTAATGCTCGAGGGAATCCATTGTAGCACTTTCAACAATCACAAATCTAAAGGGCATACAATGATTTACAATAACAGCAGCTTGCCTCTCTTTCAGATGGACTTTCCCTTTGTATACAAGATGACACACATTGCAGAAGCTCCGGCCATGAGTTTTCGCCGAGTTCATGTCGAGCAATGGAACCAGCCTATCAAAGACATAGGCAAAATACATGTTTTTTGGTCCGATGGTCCAAGGTCCGATGTTAGTAGTACCATTGCTCAATTTATTGTTAAGCATTAATCGGAAATATATATGTCCCATCTTAAAAACCTTTGTGTAGATTTTAGTTGTTTAATTAAAGTATCTGAGTATACAGTCTAGGACATTCAAACCATTACATAGAGCATTGTATGCATTGAATAGTACTGCAAACTAGTGTAAAAATCTAGTGTAACAATTTTTAAAAATGTGCTGTAACTATGATAGTGCTGCATCATGTTGCTAATTTATCTAAGATCCATGTAGTACTGTTGCTTAACTTTTTGAGAGAACCTACTAGTGTTGCTGATAAACTTAATAGCCATCAAAATAAAAATAATAAGTTAAGTACTTACAACTTGACAAATAGATGCACGGACAAATGGACTAAAAACAAAAAATAAATTCACAACAGAAATAAAATAAAGATGTTTCCAGGAATGATTTCATTTCCCAATTAAGAAGTTAAAATGTAATTCGAGAAACATACATTGTCTCCTTTACAATACTTGCCAACAGAGATGTCTTTAAGCTGTTAACAAAAGATAAGATAATCTAACAATGCTATACAATATGAATATATCAGTGTCAATATATGTGAGCAGTGTCAATATATGAATATGAATATTCCAATACACATAACAAAGTACAGTATATGAACTTTCAAACACATATGATGACATATCTAATACATGGAGCAGCACCTTTTAAATATATTGTTTATTTATTTTATTCATGATTGTAATGTAAGTGGAAAGTGCCGAGTTTTGTAGTTTTTGGCCGACACTTATGTGCACTGTCATCACAGTCTAAGTTATAATTTAGTTTATTTTCCAGACCTAGTTTCTTATCATACAGATTAAAATTTGTGTAACTGTTCCTTAAATTTGCCTATGTTATTTTATGTTAGATATGTCTTTTTAATGACAATAGTTATTGATATACTCAATATTTCTTACCACAAGGAGAAATAGCAAACTAACTAGAGTCTTTGAAATATTGTTTTGTGCATAACTTTCATTCACCGGATCAATTTGTTTTGTATCACGTTGTATACCTCTTTTGGTCTGAGTGATTTCTATAATGTGTGCTGGATAGTAGGTAATTTCTCTTTTTGTTCAAATTAGAGCAGTGATCCCTAATAAATTGAACCCCAATCTCTTGCATAAATTACAAGAGTGACAACCACTATACTACGGCGCCACATTTCAATAATGTTTTCTTTTTGATGTAATATATGACTGCATCATTTTTCAAATAAATATACTAAAGAAGTGATCATTACGAAAAATACATTATACCTTAATTTCGTTGAGTCATCAATGTTCTTCCAGTGCTTGACTATTCTTCGACGTAATAAAATCGCACAGTACTGTCGAATCTAAAGGTTCATAGCCGCAACATAAATGTACTTGTTGCACTTTGATAGTCAAACTCTGAAAAGGTACAAACCGTTGGGTCTTCTGAACTTTGTAACAAGTTGATCAAAGCAGGAATAACCAATGCTGGCTGAGTAAAAGCTGTTTTCAGTTGAAGAGTTGCCTGAAGGAGCAAACGATACAACCCTGTCAAATGTCCTTCTAAAAGCAAGCCACATTTTGACATGCAGATATTTTATCAAAACATTCATGTCACGGCTAAAAATGCTATGGTTATTTCAAAAGTTTAAAAATGACTGTGAAAACTCATCAAAATACCTTTTTAGAATGTAGAATGTTCGAATGTACCATCAAAACAAATGTGATAAAAAAAACTTTATTAATCATTTACTACAGGATTTGAATTGAGACATCAGAATAGGAATTGTAAAAAGAAATAACTAAAGAATAGATTTCTTAGGTAATAATTTTTACTCATTTGAACTTAATACATAATGCATTATTAGAAACCTATAAAAGTTACTTGTTACTAGGTGAAAACTAAAGGATAAGAGTATAACATGAAAAGCGAACACAGTTGATCTGAGTACTTCACAAAATGTTAACAGCCAATTTCAAAAGAAAACCAAGATCTAGTCCATGTTTGCAGGCTAGTCGGCAAGTTAAACCCCCTATTTAAAAAAAACAAAAACGGGTCTTGGACGGGAAAAAATGTATCTAGTTTAGTTGACAGGCATGATAGGCAGTTGTACTTTTTTTGGAAATTCCTGTTTTTATGGATTTTTCTATGAAGTTTTCTTACAAAAGTAAATACAACTTCATAGTATGTTTTTTTTCTTTCTAAAGCTTTTTTCACATGCACGTAAAATTTTACGTAAGCTCTTACGACTAAAAAATGTTCATTCATTCTCTTATTTTATTTATTTATTTAACTAATATTTATACAGGATATATACATATCAACAATAATAAAATGCTGTTTTCCATATGTGTCCTGTGTAAAAAAAGTAAGAGAGAAATTAATGTACGGTGTGCATCGAAAAATTTGGAATTAAACAAAAGTCTAAAATGTAAATCTCGGTGTAATTCAAAAACTCTGAAGTAAAACAAAAGAGTCTGAAATCCTTTGTTATGATTCATACTTTCTGACACACCTAGAGGAGACAAAAAAGATAAAAGCATTTGAAGGAATAGAATTAAAATTATGGATAAAAAATAAAAGCTCTAATCGAAAAGGACATTTAGAATGTTTGTAAAATTGTTGTTAAAAAACTAATTAAAAAACTTTTTATTGTTCAATAAAAATTGGTTATAAGGTAGTTCTCGAATGGTTAGAGGTAACTCGTTAAAAATTTTGGCTGCCATAAATTTTGCAGACCGTCAACCATACTCTGTTTTGTATAAGGGCAGTCGAATTAGTTGAGTATTGTTTCGAGTATTTATATCATGATCAATTTTTGAGAAGTAACCATTAAAGTTTTCACATATGTTTCCTTCGATGCAGTTGCGTACAAATTTACAAGCGTCTTTCTTCCGTGAACCCAAAATCGATTGGAGCTTAACATTTCCATTTGGTCTAATTATATCCCTTGCACGACGTTCAAAAGACATATACTTGTTGGTCTGTGTATTGTTCCTATTCAATTGTACGAGATTGCAGTAAGTAAACATTGGGATGATCATTGAATTGTAGATGGTAGCTGCAGTTACTGAATCTATGTTATGACGAATCTTACGGAGGTAATGTAGTCTGCAAGTGGCTTTTTTATAGCAGTTCCCGAAGTGGGTGTTGAGATTTAGGGAGCTGTCTAACGATACACCAAGGTATTTGTATGAAGTAGTTACGCACAGTTCACCAACATAAGATTTGATTGAAATTTGTCTCGGAAGCTTCTTTAAACGCTGAGATGTCCCAAACAACATCACTTCCGTTTTGTTTTTCTTCAGATTCAGTAACAATTCACTTTCAGTACACCATTGGGATAAGCGGTTAAAGTCAGTTGAAAGTTTATTTTCAATATCCTCAAGGGATTTTCCGGCGGTGTAGAGAACGGTATCGTCAGCATAATGAATTATTTCACAATGATTGAATTTTTCAGAGAGTTCATTTAGGTACAAAATAAACAGTAGAGGGCCTAGTAAGGAACCCTGAGGTACTCCATTTGTAACATATTGAGGATCTGAGATTTCTCCAGCGTAAACGACTCTTTGGCTACGGCTAAATAAATAGTCTGAGAACCAAGCTAGTTCAACGTCTTGAATGCCATTACACGTTAATTTCGACAAAAGTTTCGAATGGCTTAGGGTATCAAATGCTTTGGTGAAATCGACAAATATTGCACCAACAATATTACCCTTATCAACATATCCTCTTATCGAATCAAGTAGTAGAGTTGACGCGAGATTTGTAGATCTTTTTGCCCTGAATCCAAACTGATTTTTTGCGAGAAGATCATTTGTATCAAGGAAGTTTGTCAGTTGTTTATGAACAACTTTTTCCAGTATTTTCGAAATAATAGATAATATTGAAATTGGGCGATAGTTGCCAAAATCAGATCGTACTCCCGATTTGTAAATAGGGGTGACTTTAGCAGCTTTCCATGCATTTGGGATAATACCCGTTTTCAGCGACAAGTTTATCAGATGAGATAACGGTTTTGATATAACTGGTGCAGCATCTTTCAAGAAACCAGCTGGAAGCTCGTCTAGACCGGGAGACTTTTTTTGTTTTAATTTTCTAAGTAGTGCTGAGACTTCAGTGACCGATACGTATTGGAAACAGAACCTTTTATTACTGCGGGTTTTTTGATAAGCTGGAAATGTCCATGTAAAATTTATTAGAGGGATTTGACATTTCTTTAGATTGTTTACGATGGTTCCCAAAAATGAACAGAAACCATTTGCAATCATTTTTCTGTTAGAAGTTCTTGAACCGTTTATAGAAAATGATGTACGTTGGACGGAGGATTTTCCAGTAATAGAATATATCGCTTTAATAGTTGACCAGAATTTAGAAGGGTCGTTTTTGTTTTCTTCCAGCAAGTTTTTATTATAGTCTGAGGTTGCTTTATGTATAAGAATATTTACTCTATTTCTTAATACTTTGTATGCTTCTCTGTCAGTTTCATGTTTACTTTTACGGCATTTTCGTAACATATTATCTCTTTGATTTATCAGCGATTTTATTTCTTTAGTTAGCCAAGGGCACGGTTTCCCCTTTATTTTTCTTTCCATCTTAGGTGCTCTTTTGTTAATTGTTTCTATGAGATATGTATAGAATAAATTCCACGCATCGTTGACATTTGTAATAGAGTAATAAAAATCCCAGTTTTTTGCTGACAAATCGTCTCGTATTACGTTTTCAGAATAGTTTCGATAATCACGACAATTTATTTTCTTTGGAGCGAACTTTGCACGATGTTGTTTTCTAAAGCGCTATTTCCACGACCACTTTTGATCGAAAATTTTCGAGCGAAACTTTTCGAGAAGAACAATTTCTGCTAGAAATATTTCGATCATAGAATTCCACATAAAAAAGTTGAACTTAATTAGCTGGTTTTCATATTCAATAGGAGATTAAAGATACAAAAGTTAGTTCGAAAGCAACCACAAGTAGAAACCATCTGCTATAATTCTTTTTTCTGAATTGTTCGACGGAATTGCTATTCAATAGTTCAATTTAATACACAAAGTGTCAACACATTTTTCACCATTTTGATTGGACGAATATTTTTTCGCAAAGCGATTTCGATAGGGAGTTGAAATTATTTTAACTCACATTCGCACAGTAGAGAAAAGAAATTTTTCGCTCGAAAAGCAGAAAATATTCAATGCGCATGCTCATCTTTTTTCTTCGTCGAAATATTTCGATCAAAAGTGGTCGTGGAAATAGCGCTTAATACAGCCAACCATTTCATGATCAGCAATACTTGAGGGAATTGTTGTTGTATCTTTAATGTTTTCACTGTGTGTAGATGCAATAATGTCAATAAGTGTCTCAGATTCATTCGAAATTCTCGTGGGAGCTTTCACTAATTGTTTCAAACCATAAAGACTCATAATTGCTTTGAATTCAATGTTTGAATCTTTATTGAGAAAGTTAACATTTGCATCACCCATAACAATTATCTCTTTGTTTTCCTTTGAAACGGTGGATAAAATCTGCAAAAAGTTTATTAAAGTTTTTTGGTTCTTAAGGAAAAGTTTTCGTAAGGTCTTACGGATGTTCTTGAACCCTTACGACGATTTCCTTAAAAACAAAAATATTTGTTTTTAAGAAAATTGTCGTAAGCCTCCGTAAGCCTCAAGAAGAAAAAAAATGATTGAAAAGTTACATCGAGCGTTCGAAATGACGTCTTTTGTTCGAAATTACACCATTTTTTGATAATGATCTATTTCCAAGCGTTCCAAATGTACATTGTATTTTTTTATTGCAACAAATTTTAGTGCATGTGAATGAAAATCTCCGTAAAGGCATTTTTTTCGTAAGAACTTATGAAAAAAAAGTTTGTAAGGTATTATGACAAAAACTACGTACATGTGAAAAAAGCAATGACATGGAACAACAAGGCCAATGCAAAAAGTATTAAAATTCATTTAACAAAATGATAAGTACTACATGATCCACAATATAGTTAGGACCACTCAACCAGAATTCGTCGCTAAAATAATCGTGATTTATTATAAAGAATTGCCTCGATAATTTTATTTTACTCTCCTATTTGAATACATCTGATTGATTGATGACGATCTAGCATAGCAACCGCATAGAAACATAGCTCTAGGTAAAATTTGACATTTTTTTATTTTTGGGGTGGTGAAACTTTATGCAAAAACAAAACTTTTTACCGTGTCAAATTTTCCCTTTCAGCTTAGTTCTTCAGAAAATGAAGAAAGAAGAAAACAAACAATTTCTACATCTTCAGAGGAGTACCGCTTTTCTAGTGATACATTAAAGTTTCAATAATATTAAATTAAATAAAATTAAATTTGCGCTATTGTGTGGCGTATTGACAAAACGATTATTAAAATCATTAACATAACAATACCAAACATTGCAATAATAAATTTTCGGGAAGCATTCGGAATGAATAACTCAAACGAACAACGAATGGTTATTACATGCTTCACCAGAACACATATATATATATAATATAGATAATTATATGCTCAGTACTCCCCTTGACTTAAACTTAGTGTTGTAGAAATGTTTGGTAGTATATGGCTTGAAAAATTGCTTGGTAAAAAAAGAATTGGCCAACTTAATCGGAGGGTGGTGCGATCGCACCCAAAGCAACCCCCGAGTTACGCCACTGCCTACTTGTTTTGTGGATCTGGAAACGAAGTTATTCAATCTGAATACGAAAATAACACAAAAAGTCACGAGCACCCTTCACCCTTCAAAGAAATGGCTGCAAATCCGTGAAATAGTTTTTGTGAAAATATTTAAAAGTCGCCAGGATGTAAAGTCGCAAATCCTAAAAAAGCAAAATGTCGGAAAAGTCGCGAGAATTTTTGTGTTCCCGATCTTTTGTGCCTTTAATACTACGATGAACTTCATCTGTATCTCGACAAATTCTATTATATTCTCGGGCTTCATAGAAAAAACACAAATAATTTGTTCTGGACAATTTATTTATATCAACGTTAATGTACAAAGTAAAGAGTCATAAGTTACAATTTAAATCAGATTGATAATTACTTCTCAATCTTACTTCTCAATCTTGTATTCTCAAATCAGAAGAAAACGTTGTGAATGCACTTCGTAGTGTGGCTGTCATAAAGTAGTATGAAACGCTTTTTATCGCAAGTTTTGGTCGAGTGGTGTTAACTGCAATATACTCTAAAGCGGGGTGACTTCGATCAGCGGGGGGGGGGGGGGGGGGGGGGGGGGGGGGGCTTCGATCAGTAAAAATAAACTGTTTAAACTCTGAAATTAAAGTGCGTTTTTCACATTTTTTAAGATTTTCATTTAGATTCCTATTGTAAAATATCATCAGAAACGTCTTCAAACGAAACAATCAATTTCCTCCAAAATTAACGGCGAAAAACATCAAAATTTTCACCACTCACATTGGTGATCGCTCTACGTCGTATTCAAGAGTTTACCCTGGACATGTTTGGTACATGAAGTATAGAGGCTGAATTTAAAGAAAATTATAATATGTCTGAAAGAAATTCTGTTCTTCACTGCTATATATATTCTGTTTTTCTTTTCCTTATTCCTTTGTCGATAATATCGTGTTTATAAAAACACGAAAAAACCGAATGTTTTATATGGCTATAAAGTTACATGTTCGCAAGAACTTCGTCAAAAAGTAGTCGTATCTCATGGGAGATTTAATGACTCACCGAAGAAATTTTAATAAGCTTGCAGAGAAATAAGGTTATTTCTCTGTGGAATTACAGGTTTAGTTAATGTGAAATTTTGCACTGAAGAAATACCGTCAATCGTCCTAACTTCGGACATCCTTCCAAACTTCGGACATAAAAAAAACATATCCGCAAAATACAAACCACATCAATAATAATCCATACACACTGTCAATTAAACTAAATGCAAAACTTATCATAGCTAAACTTAGCAAACGCAATCTTTTGAATAAGTCTACTGTACCCTTGAGACACACATTGCACAAAGATAATCTCTGAGCTTCGCAATGTGACTTCGGACATCCTTCCAAACTAAGTCCTTAAAGTAATACCTACTTTAAGGACTTTGACTGATACTCTGGACCTTTTCTTTTGTACCTTTTAGTTGAACATTCATATGTATATAAGTAAAAACTGAATGGTTATTGTCTATGTTCAACTTTTACTGACTAGAATAGTATATTTTAATGTCAGTATTTTTATGCATCTGTGCAGATTATTTTAAGCTCGCTGGTAACAACTATCTAGTAGCAGTCGATCGTTATTCCAACTGGCCTATCATTGAGCGAGCGCACGACGGGTCGAAGGGTCTGATTGACTGTTTACGTCGGCAATTCTCGACTTTTGGAATCCCTGACGAAATTTCGTCCGATGGAGGCCCAGAGTTTACCGCAACCGCAACATCCAACTTCTTGAAGGACTGGGGGGTCAACCATCGTCTGTCATCTGTGGCGTTTCCCCATTCGAACTGCAGAGCTGAAGTTGCGGTCAAGACCGCGAAACGTCTCATCACCTCCAACACCGGTCCGAATGGTCACCTCGACACCGACCAACTACAGCGTGCAATTCTCCAATTTCGTAACACGCCCGACCCTTCTACTGGTCTCTCCCCATCAATGTGTGTATTTGGACGACCAATACGCGACTTTATACCCGTCTTACCTGGCAGATATGAGCCTCATCCAACCTGGAGCGATACATTGGACAGACGGGAAGAGGCTCTTCGCAACCGGCACATGCTCGCTGCTGAGAGATGGAGTGAACACACGCGTCGCCTCCCACCACTGAAAGTCAGTGACCATGTGCGAATCCAAAACCAAACCGGTCCACACCCGACCAAGTGGGACCGCACTGGTGTCGTCGTTGAAGTTCGTCAGTTCGACCAGTACATCGTTCGTATGGACGGCTCTGGTCGATGCTCCCTCCGCAACAGAAAATTCCTACGTAAATTCACACCAGTTCAACCATCCTTACCACGTCGCTCAATCGCTGAGGATCTGCTCTTTATAAAACCAGCTACACCAGCCTTGCCTCCTGCAACACCTGCCTCCGTCAACCCAGCTGACGCACCTCCACGTTCACCTGCGGGATCACAACCTCAACCTCCACAGATAACAACACCAACAGCTTCACCATGCTCCTCGACAGACGATGTTGTTAAGGGGCCTAAAGTACCTCTAGCACTACGCCGCCTCCGCGATTACAATTCGAAGGGACTAAAGGAATAGCGTTATACATACATTTGTCACCTCGGCGTTATGTTATTCACACTCCCATATCAGTTTCGTGGCATTTTGTTTGGAATGACATTTACATGTGACATTTGGCATGACAGTGATATTTACACAGCTACTTGAGCTGAAGTTGAAAATGCCCCTCAACTTAGGGGGGGATAGAGAGTAATACCTACTTTAAGGACTTTGACTGATACTCTGGACCTTTTCTTTTGTACCTTTTAGTTGAACATTCATATGTATATAAGTAAAAACTGAATGGTTATTGTCTAGAATACACACAGACCTTTCAAGTTGCACATATTTATCGTGGTGTGTTCAACATTTTAATACTTGCCGCATTCCGCTCACATATTCTTACTTCGTCTTCCCCCGTATTATCTGAAAGTTGCTAGTGCGATTTCCACTTACAAAATATGAGCGAATTGCGAAAAATTTTTCGCTCGAACTACGTCATTGTTTATTAGTGCGCATGTGCAAACACTTTTCTTGAGAAATGTCTTTCTTTCGTGTGTGAAAAAATGTAGTTGAACTTTATTCAACTTTGAGTTTGATCATTTTTTTCCCGTTAAATGTCAGTATGGACAAACAAAATTTGCCTTCGACTCAATGCCATATTTCTTTGAAAATACTTTTTTCAGTTCCCAAATAGTGGAAATTAACATAAGCAAAAATTTTCCCGAGAAATTGTTTCTCCGCAAAGATTTTTCTCAAGAAGTTTTGCATATAAGTGGAAATCGGCCTTAAAGAAGGCTTTCCACTTCTCGAAAGTTTTCCACGGATCAACAAATACGTTTTTCTTTTTATGGATCTTCAATTAGTAAAAGTCCATAATATTTTGTGAAAAACAACAGCAAAACAGAATCTTACAAAGTGCCATTTCGTGTGTTTGTGACACAAATTCATTATTAACCTTCACGCGTAAGATAATTGAATTCTGCCAAAGTTACTTGTTTTGATTATACTAGGTATATAGAATTTTTTGTCAAAAGAATGCAACATTAACATTTTTAAAATAAAAACACATTTTTTTAAGGACATGTTTCGACATTCTTATGTCATCATCAGCTATAAAATATTTACAAAAAATTCCTACATATATAAAATAATGATTTTGTAACACCTTTTGTAATCATTATTTTATATATGTAGGAATTTTTTGTAAATATTTTATAGCTGATGATGACATAAGAATGTCGAAACATGTTAAAGCTATAAAATATTTACAAAAAATTCCTACATATATAAAATAATGATTTTGTAACACGTAATCATTATTTTATGTATGTAGGAATTTTTTGTAAATATTTTATAGCTGATGATGACATAAGAATGTCGAAACATGTCCTTAAAAAAATGTGTTTTTATTTTAAAAATTATTATACACTTTGTGCTTCTACCGTAAAACGGGGTGACTTGAAACAAAATTCGCCGTTTTTTGAAAAGATTTGCTCATAACTTTTAATCTAAGAAAGTAATTACTATGAAATTTTGAAAAAAGGTCCATTCATCTTTTGTCTTTCAGATAACGAAGTGTTCAAACTAATTGATGCACACCACCTCAAGTTATTGCTTCACAAAGTACACCTACTGAAATTTATCGTGCGGGGGTGACTTGAAACAGTGCTGTTTGCAAAAAAATGTTGTTGTATAGAGCGCCAAAGCAGAAAACGTGTGATCTACGATTACTTGCGTATAAAACATAAATTAAAATAATTTGTTATTGCCAGTTTCATTTTTATTAAGTGGTGGAGAGTGTTAGTAAATTTTGAAAACTCAAAATTTCAGAATGGTAAAACATTGTAAAAAATAAGTTATCTGAAGCCATTAAAATCATTAAGCGTGTGATAACGTAATTGTTTCAGAAACAATATCGAAAGCAGGCAAGATGAATTTGAATTTATAACTAGTTTACACGACTGTACTTACTTAAAACTTGTAAATTGAATATATATAATAAAATTCCTGTTTCAGAGTATCCAACTTTCTTTCTCGTGCTTCTCTTAGTTTAGGATATACTTCCTTTACCATTTCGATAGAGATGTCACTTAGAAATTGATCCATCGTCTTTGTTTTTTTCACACAAGCGCTTCATCATTTCATCCGGATTACGCGAATTTATTGCGCCATTGCATATGACATGTATATGGAGTATGAAACGGCGTCCATATATCAAAAAGGCAAGAAGAAGCCCTGGTAACGAGGTTAAGTATGAAATTGTAAAAGTAACAACATGCAGCCCGTCTATCGCCAATTTCACAATAAGTATGGTGTGCCCATAGCCTTGAACGGAGGATATAATTGCAGCACCGATTTGTTCAGAATTCTGATTAGTATTCAGTTATGGTACTTAGTAAAACGAGTCTATTGAGGTTCAATTTATTAGATTATTGACCCTTTCTATTAATGGAACTTATAATAATTACCAAATGACTTATACCACCTTTGAAACTCCATCGGCTGAACTTTATCACACATCAATGATTCGATTGCATCATAATTGATAAGAATATTTATGCAATAATCGAAAAGACGAAGTGTATCGAGTGAAAAAAAACGAAACATTTTAATGGCATATATTTCTGTCAATTTTAAATATTTTTTGATAACATTCTGGAATTACTCCCTTTGACCTTTCTATTTTATAAATGTAAAAAAAATTATATTTGGCGATATGCTGTATCGCCGCGACGTGCTATTTTACAGGGGTACTGATTTTCGACGCTTTGTTCATTTTCAGCTTCCGAAGAACTTCCTTGATTAATGAAATTTTTCTATCGAATGTTGCGCTAGATAGTCTCCGAACGGAATCTGAAAAAAATTCGGAGTTTCATTCATTATTTCATGAGAAATAACGTTTTTTTGACGCTGTTTCAAGTCACCCCGGGTGTTTCAAGTCACCCCGCTTTACGGTACATAATTTTGGAAACATTAACATTATTATAACGGTGATTGATTATTCACGCTTATTGCGTTTCAACATCTTTTATCTGCTTCATCTAATATTTTAGTATTTGTTGTGACTTGGGTTGATTGATTATGTACATTTCGTTTACCAGACAGGTCTGTTTTATTAGCGTGTCCGAAGTTTGGAAGGATGTCCGCCGAAGTTAGGATGATTGACGGTAGAAGAATTATGTAATGTAATGATTCCAAAGTTTCAGAAGTAATGGTTCAGTATTTCGCAAGGTACTTTTAAAATAGTGGCAAAATTGATCGAAGTCACTCCGCTTTACTACTTTACTAATTTTTTTACCCTCTCTAATATTATTAGGGGTAAAAAAATTCCCCAGTTTATTCTGGAAAATATGTATTTCTCTAGACCACAGAAAATCTCCGTAAACAAACAATCTTTCATGGTAGAAAGGAAGAAAACATTAAGGCAAGATAAGTTGAATTACCTGCTGAATAATGGCATTATCAGGGACAAGAAGTTTTTTCAAAACATTCTCCAGCTCTTCAGTTGCCATTTTCTGAAACTTTTTTTCAGCAGCATGAGCCGATCGAGCAAGTGCGATTTATATTTTCCCGCCTAGCAAATTCCTCTTGCATTATAGCGGGCGGCGTTCCTTAGAGGGCGGCGTTTATTTCAAAAGGAAAAATTGGACAGAAGCAAACTTACGCAATAATGTTACCTTATCCTTAAAAAGGTTACAAAAGATTGTGTGAAAATTTCACAAAAATGTCGCAAAATGTCAAAAAATTTCACAAAAAAGTCAAAGACGAGGAGCAGAGCAATACCACTGTCGCCGTTCTCTTCTTCTATGAGATGAAAACTTTTATAGCAACTAATTACACATCAAATATTCATGTCAAAGAATTTGTAGATAGAAAACAAATAAAACTATTAACTATTAAACCAATTCTTGTTTAGCCGGTTTTCTAATAAACTCCGCTTTCCAAGATGCGGCGTTTATTATTATTCACTGGTTTTTGTCAATCATTTTATGGGCTGAAACAAGACGTTGGAATACAACTAAAGGATGGCTGGCAATTCTTCTTGGGAAATTCTACAGAAATCACCTTTCCGGAAATGAGAAAAAATAAGCTTGAGACTTGCGAAATATTTTTGTGAAAATATTTATTAAAAGTCGCGAGCACAAAAAAAAGTTACTGTCGCTTGTCAAGTAAGTAGAACACTGGTCTACTTACTTGCGAACGAAATATGTTCGCAGCATTTGCTTGCACGCAATTCACGTCTGCTTTTTCCTGTAAGGTTCCAACAACAACAGTTTGTTTATAATTCTTCATGTAGCCATATATCAATTTGTTGAGAATCAGAAAGCTGATGGCACGATAAATGCGAAGGAGTGCATTTCTATAGAAATATATACACTATTTCAATAATAATGCTCTTCATCAGAGTGACTTTTTGACGATTTTGCCCACTGGGAAAGTCGAAAAGTAATTGTTAGCTTACTATATTTTAAACTGTAGAACGTGTATTGAGCGTGGTTTTTCGTTTATGAAAATGGGATTGTAAAATGAGTTAATTGACTTTTAAGAATTTAATGAACCAAATCGTTGAGTTTTTCTTCAATATTTTCGCAAACATTTTATATTAATGGATAAGGCATGAAAAGCTCTTTCATGTGATATAAAATTCACAATGTTTTATCAGACATGTAATGAAAAATACGCCTTGAAAGTTGGTGGATAAGTCAGGGACCGCGGAGCGACTTTTCGATTGGGGGGGCTGAAATTTTAGAACCCTCAACTCCCCCCCCCCCCCCCCCTTTCCCCCTTTATGGGTTAAAGAACAATTGGGCCTTGAAAAACAGTTATAAAGGCAAGCATCTGAAATTATGTATATATTTTTTTTACATTTTTGAAAAATTACCTAAGATCGTTTTCTGTAAATTTTCCAAAATGACGTTTTCTATTATCGTTATAAACAAAACTGTTAGCGATATCTATAATATTGATCTTATCTGTTCGGTTTTTGTGATGGTTTAAAATCGCAACACTGTTGAAACGCTCTTGATTCATGTTAGCCCGTAACCATGTCTTAATACGTCGAGCAGTGGAGAATGTGCGCTCGCCTGATGCACTACTGCATGGATTAACGTGAAGCAAGTTGACGATGGTAATAACATTGCATATCGCAGATCTTTCGTGTTTTTCCAAAGTCTTAACAGCAGTCTGGATCTCGTTGAAGCAAGTAGGATTTCGATCTCCCATCATGGTACGTTATGCATCTTTCAATTATTCTGTATTTTATGTAAGAAAAAAACGTCATTTACGGCAAAATTATTGGGGGGGCTATAGCCCCCTTAGCCCCCCTGCTCCGCGGTCCCTGTAAGTCTGTTTGATACAAACTGTATTACTAATTTGAAAGTTTTTTAAGAAATAAAATACAACACCAAAAAGAAAGGTTAGGTAAATTAGGTTAATTAGTCAATTTCAATAACAGTTTCTTTCTTCATTTGTGTATTTTCGTTATTTTGTTCTTCTTGACCCTTCCTTTTTTCTTGTTCAGTTTGTGTTTGTCCTGGCTGCACTTGTTCTTCTTCATACAATTTGATTTCAATTACATTTTCATACTACCGCAAAAAGCACCTGATAAGAATTGGCAATACAGAGAAGGCAAAAAGTAGTTTGGCAAGTAGTTTTTGGAAGAAAAGAAAAGGTTTTTTACCGATAAGGTAAGGTTTCTTTGTCAAAAGGAATGAATAAATGACTCCTGTGAAGCACACTATGGTATAAATATATCATTCAAGTTTAAAGAATTAAGTTATAAGATTGAAATTATAAAAAATGTTTTCAAATAAAATAAAACAGTTTTAAAAATGTCGAAGAGAACACATTAGTTGTGAACTGGGTTGGAATCAATGGCGCTGCTAAACACAAGAGAAAGTTGGTATTACGTCCAAACAACGACAGAAATATTTACATCTGACCTGTGCAAAATTGCCTACACATTTTCTATTAACGATGGTATTGGAAAGACTTTTTTGAACTGGCTGCGTACACCATGTGGAGGAGGGGAAGTCTGAAAAAGAAGCGAAGCAATGTGCACAACACGATGTATGAAGTTTTTGATGGCTAGTTTTGACGACCTCGAATCCGAATCGCTTTAACCATGGTTTAACCGAAGAATTTGTCGATTGTTGCTAAGGTACACCCTCCATCATTATGGACTTCCTTAAAATACTTGAAGAAGATTGGAAACTAAGTTTATTGAATTACTTAAAATCAATATCAGACATACTGGACTTTCGAAAGGCGAACGGTGTGTATATCCGACAGCACTTTACGTTGTTTTGCCGTCACCGAAATTTACATACGACAGCAAACAATGCATAGAGAAAGTGATTGGCGATAAACGAAAGGAAGTGAGTGCAGGCGTGATGGATGTTTTAAGGTCAATAATCAACAACACGACCCGTACATTCGATCAGCAAGTATTCGATCAAGCCGAAACGATTTTGTCGCAACCTTGTATCAATTCTTCACCTCAAGTTACTGACGACACGAACGATGACGATGATGTAACAATAACAAACACCATTTCGTGTAATCCCGAAAGCAACTCTCTAAATGCCCAAATACAAATAGATCCAGAATTCCAATCGAATCAGTTTCGATATGGTGATTCAAAAAAGGAAGTCGTTCACGAAATTAGCACCTAAAAAAGACAAGAATTCACCATGAAAAAACACTTCGAAATATTCTGTAGTAACCCTAATGCTAAAGAGGATAAAGCCAAAATCACTGTGTATTTATTAATCGACCCTTCTCCCTCCTCCTTCTTCTCTCTCCACGTGCAACACAAATTCGATAAATCCGAAATATGAATCGGTGTAATTACGGGTCGGAGACATCTGTTGCTCCTTTTTGTGTTTTTTTGCCTTTTAATTTGTCATCGTAGATTGTCACTCCTATCACTTAATTAATAAACAAACCCTTGTGCGTTCTATTGAGCTAGTTAAGCAAGTAAGTGTATTTTGTTTGTTTGAGTTTTTTTGTCTTTTTTGGATCGCTTTCGTAATTTTCAATTTTGTGTCTGTTTAAAATGATTATATATGACTTTATTATGACTGTCCTGGACAATGTTCTGAATCATTTCCATACAAAGTAGTCAAATTATGCAACACATAATTATGGTGTGTAAGAAGTTAGTTATTTTCTGTGTATAACTTCTGAATTTCAATAGACGAGTTTCCAATGTTAATTACACTTTTATATATATACCTTGTTTATACTAAAAATCAAATACAATGTACGAAAATATATAGGAAGTGCTAATGTGTATTGAAACTTTCTAATGTCGATTGTTTTTAAGGGGACTCCAGAGAACCAAATAAAGTGACAACATTTTGAAGTTTATAAAGAGACTTTTATTTCCTGTGAGGCTGCGTGCGCATACTCACAGGAAAATGACTTGATTATATAATGATATTCTATGTTGCAATATACCGTAATTATCGAGCAAAGAACACTGGTGTTTATAAACATTACGTCACTAAGAAACTCATCTATAGAACTGTCATTCTAAAAAATTTTGAGATTAAAAACATAAGTTAAAATGTTAAAGGGATCCTGTGATGAAAAATTAATTTTGGGACATGATAGAGCCCTAAAAGTTGATTAACAAAGCTTTCCATAGTTTTTGAAAATTTCCTCTCCTGTCAGGAAGCTGAGAGCCAACAATGAAAAAAAATTTATCGGACAAATTGAAACTTTCTGAGTGTGTTCTCATACATAAGAAGGTGCAAAAAATGTTTGCTGGGCATTCTGGATTTTCTTGTGGGCCTTTCACAGCAGCAAAATCTGTTTTTGATGACGTCACAACAGTAAATTACTACTTTTTAAATCTTTTTTTTTTTTATCAGAACATAAAATTGTAAAAACTAATGAATAGTACTAACCAAAATACATCGAACAAGTATTTAGGTTCCATCATAATATCAACTGAATCGGGAAATATTTAATATTCGTTGTTTATGACGTCATATCGGCATTTTTCAAGTAAGTCACCTTCCTATAATCCGTAGTTTGAATTTTTGTCGCTAAAGAAGTCAAATAAATTTAATGCGGCAAATTTGCTGATTACTTATTGACATTGACAGGACCAGAAGAGCAAAGAAAAATGAGACGTTATCTTCAAAAAGGGGTGAATATTTCTCTATCTCGAACAAAAATGTCGGCCCTTTGAACACAGCTAACTTGAAGAGCTAACTTTCTTTATATCGAACATTCCACTGATTCAGATTTAAGGTATACAAGAATCTATTGCCATTAAATCTGACAAGTCAGTATACCGTATTTTCTCGAATAAAATCCGCGGCTTCTATTTATTTATTCGGAGAGAAATTTTGCGGCTTCTAATCCAGGCGGCTTCTATTTATCTGATAAAGAAGTCATTTGAAACGTGCGTAATCACAACAAGTGATGTTAACAATGATTGATTGAATGATTGAAGACATTGCATGGTACTTTAAGGGCAAACTTTCGTGAATTTCGATTTTACTTTCTTACCTGGCAGAAACTTTCGCGAAAAAAGGAAAAATTCGCGAAAATCGCGAAAGTTTCTGCCCGCGAAACTTTCTGCCCTTAAAGTAGTTTGCTTGAAAAGTAATAACAACATTTTTGGTCATTATGTGTGGATAGACTAAGCATGTTTATAAGCATGGATTAAGGCTCGATTCTCAAAATCTTCAAGCATAACTGAGGCTGAGCCAAATTTACCTGATGCTTATAAAAAAAAGGTGTATACGGAAAATTCCAATGTAACCCCAAATTTTGCAAAAGCTTTTTGAAAGAGATAGCCGCTTCTTCTTTCCTATTTCATGAAAGAGCTTGTGTGTGTGTAATCTTTTCCTGTAAAGCAATGGAGTGCTGGCAATACAGTAGAGACTTCAGCACCAAGTTGATTTCGTTGAAGTGAGGTATCCAAGATTCTTCGTCGCGCGGACACTAATTTAATATAAGTACTCTACAGGCAATTCGATCAGAGAAATAGCGGCGTGGAGAGCAATATCCGTATCGACTATCGATATGCAAATTGAGCGCTGCAGTTGTTTGCACAAAGAAGAACCTTAGTATCAGCTTCTTCTTGGTCGTTTCGTAAAGCCTCTACCTCTGATTTGTTGATGACACCATTTTCCATAAAAATTTTGAAGAAATCTCTGTTCGCATTCACATATAGCTTGGCGCTCCATTATTTAAGGGATTGATTCTATGATTTTGTTGAGTTTTCCAATGGAATTCATTTGTTGCTACTAGGTATAGGTCTTAAAACATCAACAAAACATTGCCTTTAAAGCCCGGTTCAAACCTGGCCATTACGACGATTGAAATTCAGTGTAATCGTCTAATGTGGACACTTTTGCAATTGATATATTAACAACAACAAAAAAAACATTCAGTTATGTAAATGTTTAAGGAGGCTTAAAAATTATGTTCATTTCAGCATCTCACGAACTCTAATAACTTTCGTTTATCATCAACACTTTTTTCATTTTCCCACTCATTCGAATGTTTAAATTGATTCGAAGTCAATGACGGGGGTATCAACAAAATGGCTTTTTTTACAATTTTAATTCGAAAAGGTTGTTTATATACTATGTTTTCTTTTTTCATCGTTATTTATTCATTTAATGTGGACACTTTTGCAATTGATATATTAACAACAACAAAAAAAACATTCAGTTATGTAAATGTTTAAGGAGGCTTAAAAATTATGTTCATTTCAGCATCTCACGAACTCTAATAACTTTCGTTTATCATCAACACTTTTTTCATTTTCCCGCTCATTCGAATGTTTAAATTGATTCGAAGTCAATGACGGGGGTATCAACAAAATGGCTTTTTTTACAATTTTAATTCGAAAAGGTTGTTTATATACTATGTTTTCTTTTTTCATCGTTATTTATTCATTTTTTTTTTACATTTTATTTTAATCATTATCTTTATTTGAGAGATTTTACAACTATTTGTTCTGATTAAAGGAACATTTAAAATTATTAACCCCCTGAAAAGATGGAGGAAACATTACATCATGTTTTGCTTTGGCTTCTGAACAGACAAAATAATGGCCGTCAAGTTACGAAGTTTTCAACCTTTTTAATCGGTCATTTGACTCTTAATAACTTGATCCACAAGAAAAATTAGAGTTCCCAGCAAAGATAATTTGTTTCCTACTACTTCAAAGGTACTTTCTGTGTAGGTTTTATTTTGTCCCAAAAAAATGCCACTTTTGACTTTGAATTTGGCTCTCAGCTTCCTGACTATGATATATATTTCAATTATCAAATTATTTAATGCATTATTATGATGATTATGATTATGATTATAATTATGATGTAATAGGAGAGTGTAGGAGAGTGTATACTGTTGATGTGTGTTACTTTTGAACTACTGTGGACTCCCTATAATTTGACTTTCCATTACTCGAACTCTCCGTAATTCGAACTGAATCAGTAGGTCCCTTCAAGCTTAAACCTAGCAAAATCACTCTCTATAACTCGAACTCTCCATAATTTGAATGGTTTTATTTTCCACTTCGACGTTCGCGTTAGAGAGAGTTTATTGTATTACTTATTCTCAGTTCATACTTCATCATAATATCATTACCCTTAGAATTCTTGATCCATTTAATAAAGTACAAAGATGTAAATTCATCAGTAAAAGCATGAGAAATAAGTTTTTTAGTTTGTATTTTTTTGAAATTCCTATTTTCCAGAATTTTTCAATTGCATAAGATTATCTCATTAGTTGAGAGCAATTCATTTCTACTAACTCTATTTATAAACTTTTTATTAAAATTTTTTTGTTAGATTTTCACTTAACTTTCAGTAACAGTATTTTATTTGCATGTTGAGAAATGTGAGTATCGAAATGAATTTGAATTTAATATGATATGTGACTTGGTCCGGATCATAATAATCTTTTTTCCTAATACTGGGTGGATCGAAAGAGCTTACAGCTGCCTAGAAATGATCTGTGCTAAACGTAGGGTCAAAATGGAAATATCCATGATGGAAAATCTTTTTTTCTGTCTATTTTAAAAATTAAAAGTTAAAAGTTCTTCAAATATGATAAAGAAATAGACAGAATAAACGGACATTAAGAAGTTGTTTAAGTTGTTATTGAGACATTGTGGAGCTATGTATTATTAGATTAGATATTAAGAAAAGACAAGATTTTATGTATTAAAAAGCATATTAATCATGTAATATTAATCATAATATCTAAAGTTATTGAGATGACAATGAGAGATAAGAAGAAATCACATCATAAATATGCATGACATAAATTAAAGCTATACAAGAATAGTTACGAAAAACTAAAAAGAGACTTGTTAAACCACTGATATGATGATCTTATTAATCTTTTTTTTTTGTTTTTGATGAAGTTTCATTGGACTTCCAAAATTGTTTCGTTTTCCTTTTCTTACCACCCATCCATTCACCCTCGTGTTTCTGGAGATTTTACACAAGACGGATGTGCTGGTAAAAAGTAATTCGAATTTAGGAACTTTGCCATATTTATTATTATTTTATCAATGTGAAAATTTATTTCTTTGCACGAATTCATGAAATATTTTTACTTCAAATGTAACGGTAAAAAAAGGAAGAAAGCTATGCAATGTATTTGTGAATTGATGAAATATTTGCAGAATTAATTTTTGTGGGTTAAGAACCCAAAAAAGGCTTAAATTGTGTAATACATTTTTGCAGATGACAAGCTTTTCTTAGAAATTTGTGTAATTTATTTTTGTGGATCTTAAAAATTGGAGCAACAACAGTTAGGCACAACAGTTTATCGGATTAAAAAGAATTAGTTTCATGACTGTGCTATTATAATAGACAAATGAAAATGAAATTCTGAATACTTTTCTTGTTTATTCTGTTGCTCCTTTCCCACCTCTTCCACACTTCCGGTGAAAAAACATGATAATAAAAATGATTGTTGAAGCAAATATTTTTCAGAACACGTTTCTGCAGATTTGTAAATTTCTTTTGTAAATATTTCTTCTGCATATCTGTCCTAGCCAAACGAAATAAAAGCTGAAATCATAGCGAATTGAAAGATCTCAATTGAAAAAGGGAGAGCGAGGATGCTGTCATACTCTGGCATTTTCTAATATAAATTATTATTTTTATGGCTGATAACACTGTATATATAATTTGAATTTTTAATTGTAGTTTGATATAAGAAAATTGTTATAAGACACCAAATGATGTATATAATTAATATGATAAGCTTCTTTGCTCTCCATCATTGTTTCAGAAATTAGAATAAGGAAGTATAAAGAGTTTCATAGGAGAAATGTTTTTCTTCTATCAAATTATACCATATGTATATTATATACATCAAACCTACTATATTAGATGTAAACTACTTAATGACTGAAAGCAAAACATGGAAAAAGAACTTATTTTCAAAAAATAGCTTTTCCTTGTAAAATTTCATCCATTGACATAAGAGCACTACGCTTGAGTTTCTATTGAATTTTGTCATAAGGAGCATTATTTGCTATCATAATAAAAACAATGATATCTATTAAAGATAGTTTTGCCATATATGGGCATTCATTTTTTATACAAAGCCCAACCTTTTGTTCTTTAGCCATTATTCGTATCTATCCGAATGTTTCAAGCATCAGCGCCTTCAACATTTATTTTATGGTATTATATATTGATTTTAGACTCAAGTGAAGAGCAATTCGCATGTGAAAGTTTCAGTAAGTCAATGTTTGTGAATTAGTTGTTTTATCTATGAATGTTTGGTTTCGAAAATAAGTTGAACTGAAATTTTGCAAGACCAACCTTTTTTCATTTGCTGTTTGTTTGGAATTATGGCGCTATTTCCTTTTCGCACCCTCTGAATTGTTTTCACTGAAAACCCTTCTACATAGCACAAGGAACATGCACATAGTGGAAAAAGATCAAATAGAAGGAGATAAAGTAATAATAGGCACATTTTAAGATGGTTAAATTTACAGCTTTCAAGAGAAAAGTTCGTTTAAACAATTTTCCCCCACAAATGAATCCCATTATTTTTTACTAGTTGGCTCTTCATCACAGAGATTAAAATAACCCTAATCCTAACCCTGACCCTAAACCTCCAGGCTAGAGAGTGCTGCAAAGTCTAAAGAGCAGAGAAAGATACACAAGTGATTCAACAGTGTTTTTATAAATGATCTTTCCTTCTGAGACATTCATTTCTTTGTGAAAATAGGTATCAAAATAATTATTTGTTTCATGAATTGGAATGAAATATGATCTTTTTCCATTATGTGCATGTTCCTTATGCTGTGTAGAAAACAAGTATCTTTGCCAGATTTCAATCATCTTATATGTAAAGGTTAATAATAAATTTGTGTCACAAATACACAAAATGGCTCTTTACAAGGTTCTAGTTTCGCCATCGTTTTTCGCAAAATACCACATCATTCCCAGGACTGTTACTAATTGAGGATCCACAAAAAGAAACAGAATGCATAAATTCTAGAGAAAGAACATGTTTGTTGATCTGTGGGAAATTTTCGAGCAGTGAAAAGGGGCCTTTTTAAGAGTTTTCTAAGAATTCAAACAGACACTAGTTATTTTCAGATAATACAAAGTAAGAAAATGCAAGCGAGATGCAGAAAGCATTAAAATGTTGAACACATCATGATAAGTATGTTCAACATGAAAGGCCTGTGTGAATTCCATTGATTCATTGTTTAGGTAGAGCCTGAAATCACATACAATCACAGAGATTATCTGCGTCCAACATGTGTCTCAAGGGCACAGTTGACTTATTCAAAAGTTTGTGTTTGTTAAGTTTGGTTACGATAAGTTTTGGAATTTAATTGACATTATTATTGATGTTTGAATTTTGCGGATATGTTTTTTTGTGTCCAAAGTTAGGAAGGGTGTCTGAAGTTAGGGCGATTGACAGCACAGTTTTATTTATAATGAAACCTTCATTTTCTACTTCCTTAAGCACATTTCCCAAAAATGCCAATATTTCCTCTCTTATTAATATTCTCATGTTAATATTTGGATTACAATAGTAGCTATAAACAACAATTTTAAAATTTTTCTTCAAAACTTCACAAAGCCACTTCACTTTTATAACTGCTTCAAAACAGAAACGAAATCGGTGCACAAAACGATTCATGTGTTGTGTGTAAACTTTTCGAAACCTTTTTTCAACCTAATAAGAATTAAATCATTTAAATCATTTGCTACAACATATTTAAACATCATCAATTGTACAGTCATTTTCAAGCACTTATCCTCAGCACACTCTTCCACCTTAAAACATGTACCATATCTTCTACACAGTGAAATAAAAGATCAGCTTTCTTGCGACGCTGACCAAAAAAGAATTGTTATTAGGCACCATATAATAATGTAATTAATATGGTAGGCTCCATTACATGACATCATTTTTGACAAATCAAAGTAAGGAGTTTCATAGGAGAAAAATATATATATATTAAGTGAAAACTTTATACCACACCTATATTTTACATTTGATCCAAACTATTGAAATGTCCTTTTACTGGAAACAAAATGTATAAGTTGTTTAAGAAAACAGCTTTCTCTCTAATAAAAAAGTTGTAAAGTTTCACGTACTGGAATAGAAGCAATGGAGTTTCCGTTGAGTTTCATCATATCAAAACTCGTTTATTATCATAGTAAAATGGGCATTTTTTGTTTGTTTTATAGCCATTGGTTGTTGTATTTATTTGAATATAACAAACATCAACACCTTGGAATATATTTATACTCAAGTGAAGAGAAATTTGTGTCAAAGTTTCAGTAAGTCAGATTTTGTGAATTTGTTACTTTATCTGTGAATGTCTCGAAAATAAGTTTTTATTTTTTGCTTCCTTAATTACTACGATTGTTATAATCATATAAGACACAATTACATGTTATTAATACTTCCCTGGGCAAATTTTACTTCTATGATGTTTTCTTAGGTTGCAATCGGTCAGCTATTCGTAAAAGTGTTATCAACAGCTTCAGAATAACATCCAGGCTTTCATCTTGAAATTTGTGGGATTCATTCCTGAAGAAGATCTGCATTAGCCACAGCCATTGAATTGACAACGTTATAAAGAGGTAACTACTATTTGTATACTACTAATGAATTTGACATTTATTTTTGATAAGGGTCTTTACATTTCCCTTTCCTGTGACTTTTGGTATTTACTGGTATAATATTTTCTTTTTCTTTTTCTTCTTCTGCTTTTGTTTTGAGATAACAGCAGAAAGGGTGTTATTAGAGGCGTAGCTAGAGCTCAGTCAAAATTTGTGGAGAAGAGTTTAGTCATTTAAAGTAAAAAAGGAAATTATGCAAGTAACCTAGTCGCCACTTAAGAATGAAAAGAAATACGGAAATGTTGGACTCCTCCACTTTCTAACCTGTTTCATATACACATATTTTTTTTAAAAGGAGAACTAAATCTATAAAATCCCGAGTTTGTTTTTATGTACTAAAAATGATTAAAGTTCATTTAAAGATTTTTCCTAAAACATGACATCACACCATTTAAAAAGAAATTGCTGGCATACAAATATGTGATTAACTCAGAGTGTATTAATGATATATCGGTAGAAATTTTTTTTGCACTAAATTTCACACACCCAATAAAGTTGTTAGCGCTTATTGATTTTCGTGGAAGCCGTATTTTCAAAGAAAAAGAAACCTATCAAAATAAAGTAAGTAACTGTTATATCAAGACAATGACCTTTAATAATCTCAAGAATTACGACATTCCGAATGCCAGCAACAAAGAAAAGCACAGAGCTGCTCAAGCGATATCTGGAATTGTTTGAAGGAAGATACACGGACCCTCAGGAATTTTAATTCTTGGTACATTAAACAGGAAAGAGATTGGGCATTAATTCTGGAAATAATGGAAATGATGCTCAAAAGGTAGAAGTTCCATCATTGCAGAGAACATAAACTCAACAATCATAATTTACTTGCTACATATATAAACTTAAATACTTAATATACTTAATTATCCAGGCAGTCAAAGTAGTCAAAATAGTCTTGAGAAAAGAACAGTATTAATTTAATTTCTGATTTTTTTGCATGCCAAAGTTAGTACACACGAAAATTTCTACCATAAATAAAAAGAGATACAGCTTGCTATCATGCTTTGACATGACTCATTTTTTTGGCATTTCACTTTCTACCTTAAACTATTATGCTTTTGTGTTATATGTAGACAATAAAAAAAATTGTTATTGGACATCATAAGCTTCATTGCTCTCCATCGTTGCTTAAGAAATCAAAGTAAGGAGTATCATAGGAGAACAAATTTTATTTTTAAAAAATGAAAACTTTATATTAAACCTATATATTACATTTGATCTGATTGATAACAAAATATACCATCAGTAACTTAAAAAAATAGCTTTTTCTCTAATAAAAAAGTTGTGAAGTTTAACCTAGTGAAAACGAAAAACAACAATGGAGTTTCTATTGAATTTCATCATATCGAAACTCGTTATCACAGTAAAATGATGATTCCATTTAGATTTACCATATATGGGCATTGGTTTTCATATTTATTTGAATCTAACAAACATCAACACCTTTTATAACAAAGATTTAAGTGACAAGCCATTTGTGTGTGAAAGTTTCAGTAAGTTATTAAGTTTTGTGAATTTGTCATTTTAACTGTGAATGTCTTTAGTAGGTATATTCATATATACAAAATACTGGTATAAATGAAGGACCCGTTGAACCTAAAACTAACGTAAAGTTTAAAAACAAGTTGTTGCAAATCTAAGATAACAGTAGACAAATGTGATATATAGAAAGAAAACCGCCACGTATTTACCATGACCATAAATTTACAAGTAACTATGACAATGTCAGTTTTGCGAAAATCTCAAAGCACCAACAAGCTTGAGCATTAAGGCATGTTAAAGTGAACTCAAAATTAAGAACGTTTAATAGAATCAGCATCAAAATTAAACCACAATCAGGGAGACTGGGAAAAAGCAGTATAAATAGGAATTGAAAACAGGATTATCATAGTATAATGATGATGCCATTTATATTTACCAAATATGGGCATTTTTTGTTTGTTTTTAGCCATTGGTTATATTTATTTGAATGCAACAAACATCAACGCCTTTTATAACACAGATGACACAGAGTGACGAGCAATTTGTGTGTGAAAGTTTTAGTAAGTTATTAAGTTTTGTGAATTTTTTTTTTATCTGTTAACGTTTGGTTTCAAAAATAAGTTGAACTCAAAACTTTGTTTTTTATTTCTTGTTGCCTTGGAATTATTGCAATTGTTATAACCATAGGTCAAGGTCTGCATCAGCCACAGCAACTGCTATCGTTGAAAAAGAATTGAAAAAGTTACAGAGAGGTGATACTATTTGTATGAGAAGTTGACATTTCATATACACATATTTTGTTTCAATCCTGAGATATTTTCATTAAAAGATTTTCCTAAAACATGACATCACAACATTTAAAAAGAAATTTACCTTATTCACCTGACCAACTAAAAAACCTTGTCAGTGGTTCTTTATCAAAGTATGCAGACAGTATCTAGCTTTTCATAATCAACAATGAAGCTAATTTTGTTGCTAATGTTGTTATGAAAATTATTTAAAATTCGAAAGTAGTTGTCAATTTCAGCTTTTTGAACATTCTATTCACTTTGCTGGGAAATTTCAAATCGGCAGAAAGTTTTTGCTTAATTTTCCGCAAACCTCAATTAAATTTCAACTGAGTTAAGAAATTCTTCGAATTAGGTTTAAATTTCCAAGGAAAGGATAATAGGCAGAGAGTGGATACTGTTAATACTCTGACATAAATCATTTTTTGTTTCTACAATAAGATTATTATTTTCATCAGTTTTTACACTATATGATTGCGTATTGTATGCAGACAGAAATGTTTTGCTGATAAATGAAAAAATATAAGAAAATTGTTATTCGACACCATAATGATGTAATTAACATGATAAGCTTCATTGCTCTCCATCGTTGCTTTAGAATTGACAGTCAATAGGGTTTCATTATTTTTTTTTAAATTTGAAATCAATTACATTTGATTTAAACTATTAGATGTCCTTTCACTGAAAACAAAACATGATAAAAGGAGAATTATTTTCAAAAACCAGCTTTTTCCTGTTGTCAAGTTTCACCCAGTGAAAAAAGAGCATTACAATGGAGTGTCTATCAAACTTAATCATAGTGTAGTCCTAGCGGAAACACATTTATTATCAAAGTAAAAGCATAATGTCATTTAATAATAGATCTGTCATGCATGGGCATTCTTTTGACATAACTCAACTTTTGTTCTTTAGCCATTATTTGTTGTTTTTATCTGAATGCATCAAATATCAATGCCTTGTTGATTTTAGACAATAGACAAGTGAAGAGCCATTTTCTAAAGTTTCAGTAAGTTATTTTTTTTTGAATGTGTTATTTTATCTATGAATGTTTGGTTTTGAAAAAAAAAGTTGAACTAAAAACTTTCATTTTGTTGTTTCCTTAAAATTATTACAATGATTATAATCATATAAAACACAATTACATCTGTTAACATATATATAACAGATGTGTGTGATGCAAACATCAAACAGTGCTCTTCCATATAAATATAAAAGTACCAGTATTTTTTCTTAGGGTGCAATCAGATCAGCTATTTGTAAAAGAAGACGGTCTGCATCAGCCACAGCAACTGCTATCGTGGAAATAGAATTGACAGAAGTTTTAGAGAGGTACTACTATTTGTATACTACTCAAGAATTTGACATTAGTTTGATGTGTTATTGAAGCTAAGAAAATTTGAAGGGATTTTACATTTCTCATATTTGCTGTTTGCATGTTTTGTGCCCATTGTTCACTCAATCTGTTTTCCAGGCCTCGAAGTTTCACGGTAACGATCGTTCCGTTACCGCATCGTAACCATGATAGCACCATCTAGAGAAACGAATTTTCGTTTTTGTAAAGTACCCATTTCTGCTTTATAGAAGATAAAACAGTTGAATCACTGAGATGATAACGACATAAAATGAAATAAAATGACAAATCGAATGAAAACAACAACACCCTTTAACTTTAACAGACTCATTTAACTTTCATTCATCACTCAGCTTTTCGGTAACAATATACTGAAATGATCGTTTCCCAGAACCAAAATGGCGGTACCCAGTCATTAATGAACTACATCGGTAACGATCGTTTCCGCTACCGATATAATATGGAAGCAAAGTATAGTTTATGTGAAAGTTTGACATTTCGAGGCCTGTTTTCCCAGACAACAGTTATAGCTACAGTTGCAAAATTAGCAAAGAAATTTATTGCTATTCTAACTCTGGCTAGCTTGGTTTCAGATCTCTTATCTTTTGCTGACAAATCAATATTCTTCACTATGGTTACTATGGTTACTATAGTGAAATTTGCTTTAAATTATGTCCATCGAAAATTGTTCCATTTTTTAAAATCTTGTTTTGATTCAGCAGTTCACAATTTATAGGTTTTTAGGTAAATAGTAGAGACCTGAAAACAACCTGGAGTAACTATGGCAACAAATATTTTTTAGTAGCATGTACATCACTAAAACTTCCTGAGTTATTTACATATTTGTATGTCAATTTCTTCTTGAACATTGTGATGTTACGTTATCATTGAAGTAATCTAAAGGCGGTTTTCCACTTCAAGAAAGTTTTCCGCGGACAGAACAGGAAAATTTTCAGTTGTTAATTTCCACACCTTTTTACAGAATGGAAAATTTTCTTTTAAATTTTAAATTTTGACTCTGCAAAATATACTACAACACAATAATACTACAATGTACAACAACAAAGTGGTAAATGTGGGACTTTGTTCAGAGGAATATTTTAGCCAACAAAAGAAGAAAAAAATGGAGTGGAAAGAAAAAGGCGAATTTCATCTTTTGGTCAAAGAAAAGTTGTTGCCAGATTATGAGTTTTTTTCCAGTCCTTTCGAATGAGCTCGAAACAATATGAAGAGCTTTTGAAAAAAAATTCACAAAAAATAAATAGCATGTTTTTTGTTCATCAAAAATAATTTTTATTCTGTTTTTCTGTGTAGTACTTTGATCGCTTCACAAACTGAAGAGTTTTTTCTACACACTGTGATTTTTAAAAAATGTAAACAAAAAGCTGTAAATAACGCATTTGATTGGCTCCTTAAAATTCATCACCTGTTTTCCGTCAGGAAAGAACAGAAATAGTTGAACTCGATTCTACTTCCATTCGGAACGGAACGGAAAGGAAAATTTTCTGTTCAGGTGGTGTTTGCGCATGCTCAGTTGCTTTTCCTTTCCTGTCCGTTCCTGTCCGCGGAAAATTTTCTTGAAGTGGAAAACCGCCTTAAAAAAACAGTATTAATTTTGATATTTTAATATTAAAATATTACTATTAATACTAGCAGTCCTTTTGTGCATAATTTTGATACTAATTTTCGAACACTTCTGACTTTTTGCACGAACGCATGAAAATTGATACACACAAAAATTTCTACCAGTAATACAGTCTTTTTTAAGAACAATTTGATAAGAACACAAGCTTCAGATTTGGCCAAAAAATAAGAACAAAGTAAGAACAACTTGAGGCTCAAATCATTGTTTCAAAAATTAAGAACAGCCTAAGCCTGAATTTTCTTGTAACATACATGATGCGAATTCTCTCACTGGCAAAAGGTTTAGAAGTTATGAACACTTATAGAATGATAATGTATGCAGCAGAAGGCTGTATGAAATTATGAATGTAATGAACGAGTGCCACAAATTACTTAAGACCACAATCACCTATCAGTCTAGTATGTGCAAGTTCTCTGCCTTAAAATCTGAGGTATACATTCCTGGTGGAATGTATACTTCTAGCCTCGGTAAAATAAATTCAAAAAAAAAAGTTTATTGCTTTTTCACCTTCAATAAATGTGCGAAATATATTAATGATGGTGCGACTTGTGGCCTGCTTAAAAAGTTGTATACTCATATTGGTTCATTGCCGATCAGCAACCATACTTTTGACCAGTTGTTTTTAAAAAGATTTATTTTTATTTTACTGGAAGTTCCATAAATAAGAGAAAAACAAGATTTGCAAAAATGCGACTATATATTTCCCCAAAGTTGCAAACATTTTACCAATTATTGTGTGTACATTGATAACCATGAGAAAAATGTATCGTTAAATAATTACAGTATAACTTCCATCGACCTGATACTCAGATTGAATTTAATACCACAAAAAAACTTACTTTGAACTTATTATGAAATGAAATTGTTCACGGTCAAATGATAAGGTTTCTCTTAAAATTTTTTGCTGAGGAGTTAAAAAGTGACCGAGAAATTACTATGGACACGTAGCTAAAAATTAGAAGACCTAAATGCTACTAATATTTTCCCTTAAACAACTGCATGTCAACAAACTCATCAATGTGTAAGACAATTTCATCTTAATATAAAATGTATGATCTTTATTGTTGCAGAAGCTTGACAAGTTTCCTATTTGTAACTCAAATAAAACTATCTGACAACATCATACAATCAAATTTGTATACAAGTTTTCTGTACAAAAGAAGAAAAGAAAATTGTTAAACCTAATTTTGATACCACAGTATACTTTCGGGTAGACATATAAGCAAATACTATCAAAAGTAATCAAAATCTCTACTAACAAATATTACGTGTAACATTTCAAATTAGGACAGAATAGTTATTTTTTAAAAAAAGATGGACTTGGAGTGCGTTTACATGAGAGCCGTAGTGACCTCAAGCCAGTTTGAAATTTTTAGCTGTTTGAAATCGCCATTCTGTTTACATGAGAAATTTCGATACGGTCTTGGCGAGTTTTGTCGAGTAAAAATCGAAACAATAGATTTACTAGTTTCTAGCTCTCTATATGAGTGCGTTTTTACACGAGAGCTACACTGAACTCACACCGGTTTGAGATTTCAATACGGGTAGAAATATTTTCTATGCACGATGGAATATAAATTTAGCACATTCTATATTTCTATTTCATATGTGTCAGCAAAATTTAATTAACATGCACATGCTTGTTAACACATTTTATGATAAAACAATGAAATGTAAAAACTTTCACACCTTTCCAAGCCGCATCGAAATTTCAAACCTACTTCTTAAGTAGGTTTCAGTACGGCCGTTATTATGTAAACATCGCTTAAGGTTTGACCAGGAACCGTAGTGAAATAATTACCCGTATCGAAACTCGTAACGGGAGGATTGAAATTTCAAACCGGTTTGAGTTCACTACGGCTCTCATGTAAACACACTCTTAAAGTGGCAATTTATAAAACTAAATTCAAGTATTCAAAATAAAACAAATATTTATTTTGTGTTTATTTTTTGGTAAAAATGACCTTAATATATAAATCCCAAATGGAAAAAAACAAACTTTGGTAGTGAAAATACATATCCATAACCAAATCACTACATAGCTGAAAGTAGAAGTTCGTGCTCCGGCTTGATTTAAATTACAGACTGTCATTTGTATTGTGTTTTGAATTACGTTCGTTGTTCGTACAGGAAAATTGACAGTACATATATTAAATTTTGCAAAATAAAATATGATATACAGTATCAAAACAGTATAATGTGATCATGGAATTCACCCATAGTAAACTATGTTTCCGTTTTGTCGGATTAAATGACTATATAATGTTTTAAAATATTATACGTAATAGGTTTTCTGTACTTCTTGTTGCATATACGACATCATGTTTTTACTAGCTGTTTTTGTATGTACTTTTTGAAACTGGTTGAACTGGTCGTTCTCCACACGAAAAGGGTTTCCTTTATGGGGCTGATACATCGTGCTTTCAGTTCAGTTGGGCTACATTATATCAGGATGTAAAATAAAAATAAATCTTCAGCCTGGCTATTGATAATGAATTTTCACCTTTGCACTGAAACCACAGCTTCAATGGTTTGCTGTTCGAAGCATATTAATTACCAATCATCATATAACAATGTTATCAACAAAAACAAAACATCATTGACATTGTATACATCAATTCTTTCTGGTTTTACACGTTCATTCAAAAGTTTTTACAAAGCTTTTTAAGACAACACTGAACTAAAACGATTCATTTCCATCATTTAACGTTTCATCTATTGAATCATTTTAAGACCTAGCAGAAGAAAAAACAAAAATCTTCCACTCATCTGCACTGACTGAAAAAAATGGCGTGCTGTAGACTAGCCTCTATTCTTATCTACTTTGGCGGCTAGGCGAAAATTCAATACCGAACCGCGGCTATAAAAGTGAACCGAGAAGGAGAAGAAGAAGAAGGAGGAGGAGAAGGAAAATGCCGGTTTTAACATAATTTTGCCCTGTGGGGAAATATATAATGAGGCTGAAATCTGAAACTGTGTTCTTAAAGCTAAAAAAAAAAGATCAATTCAGGCTGAAAAAGGTTCAAAAAACAAGAACAACCAGCCTCAAGTCAGATTTTACTGGTTTTTATAAAAAAGCGTGTAATAGGGAGAGGGGGGATGCTGTATATACTTTGACATAACTTATTTGTTTTAGTATTTCTCTTACATAGAAAGAGAAAGTTCTGCTGACAATAAATAAAGATTGTTAATAGACACTGTCATGATGTAATTAATATGATCAGCTTCATTGCTCTCCACCGTTGTTTCACAAATTATAATAAGAAGGAAGTATATGAAAAACTTTCTCCTATGAAAGATTTCTTAAAAAATAAAACCTTACATCAAGCCTACTACATTATATGTAAACTATTTAATGTTTTTTTACTGAAAGCAAAACATGGAAAAAGAGTTATTTTCAAAAACCAGGTTTTTCCTGTTGTAAAATTTCATCCAGTGAAATAAGAGCACTACGATGGAGTTTCTATTGAATTTAGTCATATGGAGCGTTATTTCAAAGATAACTTGAACTCAAAACTTTGCAAGACAAACCTCGTTTTCGTTACTGTTTGCTTGGAATTGTTAGAATTAATCAGATAAAACACAATATTATATTTTGAAATGCTGAAATCGACAAAGTTTTAGAGAGGTACTACTATTTGTATACTACTCAAGAAGTTTGATGTGTTATTGAAACTATGAAAATTTTGTGAGTTTTTACATTGCTCTTATCTGTGATGTTGACATTTTCATTTGCTTGTTTTGTGCCATTGTTTTCACAAAAGACAGATAAGACTAAAACAGGGTTCGTTTGCATCATTGTCATGTGTCATGTGACAAAAGTGTCACGTGATTGTTTCATCCATCTGTCACCTTGCGAAAACATTTTGATAACACATTGTCTTGAAAACATTTAAACAAACAGACTAGCTTGGTATTTTAATCCATTAATCCTTCAATATATGTATGAAATTTTGTTCTTGTTTTAAATGTTGGAACATTTCCAACCTACTGTGAAACTTTCAAAAGTGTAATCATCATTACAACCACAATGACAATATTATAAGAGCAAAATATACAAGATCAGATTCCATAACAACACACAAGAGTGATGGAATGTATAGATAAAAATAAATGTGTAGAACGAAAAGTAAGTCTAAAATGACCTGAAATGTTTTTCTTTTGTTTGAAATCTTGAAAAAAATTAAAAATCTGTTTTAACAGTCACTCTATTTTTGGCCAGACATTTTGAATGCTATAATGTTGTTTTTTTTTACAGTCTTTCAGAAAAAATATTGAAATATTTAATATTGGATTTTAACAATGGCACTAATGGTTTTAGTAAAAATGTTGTGTTTGAATTATTATGAATGAGAAAATTTTTTTCAAGATACATTTATTAGTTATTTATTTCAAATATTCATGATTGTATGAAGATGTATGTTTTTTTTGTCTTTTAAGATATTAACAATTACTAAAAGATTTGCTGCTTGTTTAGATAAAAATGTTTTTGTTGATTTTGTTGATAATTTCTAAAACAACAAAAATGATATTTCTGCATTTAGTTGCAGTTTGAATTCTTTGTGTTTATTGAAAATCCGTTATACAATCTTGTGTGCCATGTTCATTTTTATTTGTTTTTGTATATTTTTGTTTCAGGATTGTCAAAGCTTATATCACTAAGCTTTTGCTAAAAATATTACGGAGTATCCTTTCTACAACACTGTTGCTTATTGGTGGTATTAACAACGTGCATATCTGTTGATGATATCCTAGAAGATACATCTCTTGGTTCTTGAAGGTGATATCTGAATCATTTGATCCTTCATTTGCATGATATTGGAGAAGGAGAACAGATATCCAGAAAACATTTGGTAAGAAAGTTTTGTTATTGTTTACTCATTTTGATTATCTCTGTCATAATTACATTATTTCATAAAAACGTTTCCTCAACTGTTCCGTTGTTTCATTTATTTGAGATAATCCTAACCTCAGATACTAAGTTGTCATACTGTTTCAGGAATAAATATGTACGTGTGCGGCGATAAGAGATAGATTAATTTGAGCAAGGAAGAAGAACTGTAGAAATAAAGAGAGGTGTGCACTAAAACATAAAAAAACATCTTACAAAGCTTCGTTAAAATAAAAATTTGCGAAGAAATAACTATTTCGTAAATCTCTCCACCGTTGTTCCGAAGAATTTGATTTGAATTTCTATTTACATTTTCGTTACAACAATGGAGGAGAGATATATTTTTACAATTGGAAGAGAGATACCAATCAAAATAGTCAACAGGAATAATCAAAAGTGAAATCTGTTCTGCCTGTAAGTGCAATCTATTGCAGACTCGAATCTCAGTGCATTACGCGGCGTACATCTCCGTACTTGTATAGTATTGCACGGGTATTTCGCTCTCGGTAAGACCAGTGGACCAACAACGACGGCAACTGGCAGTGAGGTTCTACTCTAAGTGGTACTTTGTAAGGTCAGGAGTCGATGTATTAGCTATGAGATTCAGTTTGGCTCTGAACAGATATTATTATTCTTGAAAGAACAGATGAGAGATAAGACTTCGTTCGCTAAAACATTTTCTGAGGAAACTAAGGATCTTAAGCTGCAAGGTGCATGATCTCAATTCTGGGAGAAAAAAAACGACGAGTTAATAATACGACGTGCGATTAATACACCTTTCCCGAATTTCTGTTTAAACACCATGTTATGGCCTAGCTTCTAAGTTTCGCCTCGTTTCTATGTTCTTTATTGTTTTTCTAATTGCATAATGTTCTCAGTAAGTAATAGTTACTCGTTTTTTCAGTTCCCCAGTCGAATAATTAGAAGTAATTAAGAGTTTGAAAAAGAGGCGAAACTTAGAAGCTAGGCCATAACACGGTGTTTAAACAGAAATTCGGGAAAGGTCTATTGCACACGTAAACTAACTTGCGTGTGTGCCTGCGCGTGCGATCGCACGTGTCTCAGAGTACAGCCTGAGTTGTCACTATGAGAGATAACTGAATCAATTTTTAGATTCTTTGTGCAGCCCTCGTAATTCAGTTCTCTTGGCTTCGGCAAAATTTTTGCCGAAGCGAAGCTGAAATATCGTATTTTGCTTCGGCAACGCTTCGGCAAATTCATTCCCGCTATTTAAACCACGCATGGCGCATGGAAGTTTCGTAACAACGAGTGTAGAACAAAGAGGAACTTCCTAAATAGTACTAGTTGTAACACGCACATTCTGTAAATAAAACTTTAAATTCATTGAAAAAGGTTCATGGTATTTGTAAACAAAGTCTATAAATTGTTTTATGAAAAAAATTGATCTCAATCATTTCGAAACAAAGTGATCACGAAAAAAGTTTAAAAAATAAAGCTGAAAGTTATAGACGACGACGAAACCCTATTTAAATAGTCAGGTGGGTAAAGCCGCTGACTAATGAAAAAGCGGGCCGTAAGCGAAAAAAATTTGTGATCGAGCGCAGAAACATAAAAATAAATATGGTGGCGAAGCTTGCAAAAAAAGTTAAGAAAATGCATTTTTTAAAGGGAAATAGGTTTATTGTGAGAGAATTTGGCTTCGGCAATTATTTTGCCGAAGTGAAGGTGTAAAAAGAGGCTTTTGCTTCGGCAATTGCCGACTGCCGAAGTGAATTACGAGGGCTGTTGTGTTTATTGAAAATCCGTTATACAACCTTGTATTCAATATGTAGTTTTAGCTTATTTGTTGAATAATATTCAACAAATATGTTGGTTAAACATAAGCAGAAAACAAGAAAAAACAAGAATTATATGTGAAGCTTTTCGACTATATTGTCATCATCAGGCTATGTTAGCTTATTTGTTTCTGTTTCTGTATATTTTCTGTATATTTTTGTTTGGATTGTCGAAGCACATAATCACTAAGGTTTTCCTAAAAGTAATACAGATAAACCTTTCCACAACTCTGTTGCTTATTGGTGGTATTAACTACATGCATATCTGTTGATGATATTCTAAAAGATACATTTCTTGGCTCCTGAAGGTGATAACTGAGTCATTTCATCGTCCACTTGCATGATATTGGAGAAGGACAACCGATATCCAGAAAACATTTGGTAACAAGTTGTTGTTATTGTTCACTCATTAAGATTATCTCTGTCATGTTTCGTATTACATGTTGATTATGGATTGTTTTCATTTCAGTTGGTGCTGCGTAATCGAGTAACATTGTTACAAAACATTTTGGAGAATGGAAAATATCGAGTTGTTGAACAAAAAGCAATTGACAGAAAAATTCCCTATAAAACATCAGAGATGGAGTGCTCCCTCAGGTAGAATATTTTTTAGTTTAAAACTTTGTTTAATATTGTTGGAACCATTTGCATATACGTCTTTTGTTTCATAAGAAACAGTGGTTCATCGTCAACAAAGACCTTGGACTTTTGCTTTTACTGATTTTATGCAAATTTGTTAACATTGTTTGACTTTCCTTTGAGTTGAAAATACCTGAAACAAATAGTTGAAATACCCTGTCAGTGTTTTCTTACATAATAATATTCCTGCACTTTAGACTAGCAAATAAAACAAGAGTAAAAGTATATATTTCAGAAAGGTACTAAAAAATTACAAATTCGGATATGTATATTATATATAAATTTTAAAAAATAGATAAAATAGATTCAAAACTAATTTCTATGAGAAAGGCCTCTATTGTGTATCGAAATAAAATAGCACGGAGATAAATGTTGCGCAGGTTGAGTTAAAAAAACCCAAAAACAAACAAACATACGACATTGAGTCAAAGCGAAACACAAATTGAGTCAGGTTAAATCACAAAATAAGTGGAGGCAAAACGCTGATTGAGTCAAGGATTTCAAACAAAATCATAACACACCTAGCAAAATCGTATATAATAGAGAAATCGTCCACTGGCTGAACCTTCTCCGGCGGTGGCGGTTTGTCCAGAGAACGACTTCCTCGAATACATGAAAGACACAATCGAATAATGAGAAAAGACAATTTACATCTGATAACAGAAATAACCTTTTCATAACGTTCACCTGTCTTAGCAGAAATCTTACTTGCTAAATGAGCGTGAAAAGTGGAACATTCGGCCCCTTGACTCCCACATACAGAAAATACTAATGGAGTAAAGGTTCCGTGTTCCACATTCATTATCCTACTATTATACTGCCGGTTTTTTTCCCGTTCATGCTTTGTTAAAATCTTTTGCAGTGTCATAGAGTTCTGAGAGTCTGCGTTTGTATTGGTCACTCTTATGTCCAAAAAAGCGTTTTGTCCATTTCTCCACAGACCACGTGCACGAATATCAGATCTAATATCGTCTCCAGTGAGACCTTGCACTTTTTCTCCATTCAAAGGTTGTAAACGTGGTTCTAATTCCACATCGTTGAGAACTTGCTTTAAAAGCTCTGCTTCATAGTCTCGAATATTGTTATGTCTCATTATTACAAAGCCCCCTCGTTTACAGTTGAGGGCATGGTTGACGAAACTTTGTCCACATGGACAATGTGAGGGTAGACCACGTAGATCTTTTGCATAACGTAATTTTATCGCATCACGGAACTCTGATTTATTTAAATCAAAACCATATTCCTCAAGCGGGAGTACCGTCAGCCAACTCGAAGCTCCTTTTTCTTTCGCTTCTAAAACCGATCGTTGTGTTTTTGGTGGTAAGCTGCTCGTAACATTGATAGCTCTGTTCTTAACACTATCCTCCTTTTTAATCTTCTCGACTGACATCAATTTTTTCACTGTTGAGCTGTCTGGAATTTCATTTCCCTGTGCAATCATGATGGCAACTAACGGTGCTGTTACTACTAGCGAGGTTTCGAAGTTCGATTTAGCAATGTCAGAGAGGATCGGTATTCCAAGGCCACCGTATCGGATTGGTAGTGAAAATAATTTCCTATCGTCATCGGTAATAAGAGAGTCAAATAGTGATGGCAAAAAGCTATTATTAATGACATCATCTAGCGGCTGAAGGTATTGTTCCATTTCTGGAATCGTTCGTAAGAAATATGTGTATTTGTGTACCTGTCCATGAATAAACGCAGCATATGCTGCTTGCGGTTGGGATTTACATATTTCTGACAGTTTTTGGATTTCTTTACACCATATTTGCACCTTCTCTCTCACGTATTTTTCGCGAAACGTTTCACTTCCCAGTGCTGCGCCAAAGTGACGTTGGCCCTCTGTAGTAATTTGAATTTCGGTGTTGTCAAACATGTCTCGAGCTTTGTCTAGCAAGTTTTCATCTTTCAAAATAAGCCACGATTTTTTGTCATTAACATAGTATCCAAATTTATATCCCTCTTTTTTAACGGTGTCCCGCCATGTTCGTAAATGACTCAGCTTTCCTGCACCTGCAATATCATCGGCTAAGCAAACATCTTTCACACAAGGGCAGTCTGATCTTAAACAGTTAAGCAATGGGGTGATTCCAAGCGCATAGAATGACATGGCGAGATTGTCACCCTGTGTCGTACCCTCTCTCGACATGATAACATTTTTACCCCAAACAATCATCTGCACAGGATTTCGGTAAGTGTTTATCAATATTGTAGAGAAGTGCGGGCATAATATCTGAACGTTGTGAATGGCAACCATTCGGTTCATCGAATTGAACGCGTTGCTCGCATCGACAAGAATGACTGCGTCGGTGTCTTTGTGATGGAAAATGTTTCTCATTGCGTGAATAGCTGCTTCTGAACCTCCTTGCAGGCCAGTTGCAGTTTGCAGGGGTCCAGCAGCTTCTTGGATGTCTGGTTTTATTATCCATGCAATCGATTTCCCAATAATTCTTCTCAAGACTTCCCCAACGCCTATCGGTTGGACGCCAGAGTTTTTGTTCAACGCAATCAGCCGACATGACACAAGAGCTTCGAGAGATTTTGGATCGACTATCTCAGTCGCTAGTTTTTGTGCTAGTAGCGCTATCTGTTCCCTCAAGATTTTATTCTCGTTCTTATACTTTGCACTAGTCAATATGTGTCGGTACTGATCTGCGTCTAAATGAGATGGACCTCCAGCCCCTTTCGTAACACAAGCCGCTTTAAAAATCATCTGTTCATCTATCCCATCATAGAAGCTTGGGACTAAATTTTGAACCGGGCCATGCAAAAGTGTGTTTTCGAGAATTTTGGCTGATGTTGGATGCTTCTTTTGCAGTTCTTCTAGGATGGAGTCGTTAAGTTCATGCACTCCGTTATCACAATCTTCTGTTAGCAATTTAAGAGCAGCGTTTGCTTTTCCGATCATCATTAATTTTGAGAAGCTTTTAGCGGTATTGTGTGCTGGCGATTTTCTTGATGATGTAAGGTGGCGCTGTATCACTCTCCCCTCTTGAACTATTTCTAGTACCCGACCTTCTTTCCAGGCCTGCAAACGTTCTGAAACCTTTCGGTAATGTTCCTTCGCCTTGCTGTTTCTCGAAGGCTTTTGAAGAATAAGAATTGGAAGTATAATAAAAACCTTCAAAGCTATACCTTGAAACGTACTGTTGTTATTGTATAGCTCTAACCAAGTAGATAGTTCTGACACAAAGCTTTTAGAAGCTTTTCCGCTTGGGAGCTTAAAGAGGGTTTTTCGCCAAGTTAATATTTCTTGGTAAGTATGATCGATTATATTTACCAAATCTCAAGCTTCAATTCCGTTGTATGATCGGTTTGGTGTTCTATCCATGGGTATAAATGTTGGTAAACAAACTTCTACATCATTGATAATTCTCTCTATGTTTATCGTGTCTTGTGTAACAATCGTCCTGTTTTCTACATCCTCTCTTGCTTGTAAAGGCGTTTCAATATAATTTCTATCAACATTATCATCACTATTATCGTCAATCACCTCTAAATTACTACGTTTGCAAGAAGCTTTGTGAATATTAAGTCCTCAGAGATTTCGAAATGATCATTCACATTTTTCGAATGTAGAAACCATATTCGTAGTCAGAGTATGTCTGACAAAATAAATTCTCAAAATATCATTTTCTACAACAATGCATAATCTTTCGACAATATGATAACTCCAAGTAATGGTTCTCCGAATCTAATTTTCAAACCTCGTTGAAGTGCAATCTTTCGAAAAATTTCACATCAACTTTCATTCAACATTAATACGAAATACTTATTTTGTCTCACAGCACGTCTTACTTCGTCTTACTTCTGTAAAATCTAAGTAATGGGTTTGAACTAAGTCTTTACTACAGTCTTAACTACAGTCTCGACTGGCCATGCACTACTAGAGTTGTTTCACATGCTCAAACCATCATAGCCTGTTGCATCTGAGAACAGTGTTCAGTGTTTTCAGGGTTTCATTAGCTCCTTTGTGGTATTGATTTTAACAGAGCCCTTCTGAAGCTGACACCTTCAACTCCTTGGTTTCTAGTCCCACTAATTTGAGAAATCGTTGTTGTTGATTCTTGTAGTTGTCTCACAGCGAATATATCATCTATTGTGCCTCTCCCTGGACAGAAGCTGAACAGCATGCCATCAATTTTAATACACAGTCTGAGGATCTCTTCCCCAACCGGGACCGAAACCTTCAACTACTCAGATTCCAGTCCTTACTGATCACTGCCATAATTAAATTTGTAAGTTTTAGAGTTGGATTGCCTTCCTAACACCAACACTTTTATGCTTATATTTGTTGGTGCATGGTGGTCCTTGTAGTTCCTCAATGATTACTGCATTTTTTTTTTCATCTGCCTGGACACAAACTGAACAGCATGCCATCAATCTTGACAGTCTGAGGATCTTAGTCCCACTCAGCCCCACTATGTTGAGAAGCCTTACTGATCGCTGTCATCAGTTTTACTGTTCGATGCCTTTCCTAACACCAACACTTTTATTCATGATCGGCACTAAGTGAGTACCAACCAAGGTTCACAGTCGCCACTTGATCAAGTCAGCCAGTTTCACCAAGCCTACCCCTTACAGTCAACATTTTGAAGGATCTACGACTGTAAATGCCAATAACAACACAGCATTTGATTCATTTGATACTCATTCAAAACATATTGAACGGCTACAAAACATTATAAAAATTATATTATACACATACACTGAACAAGATGCAAACAGATAATACATGAACAAGGAAAATTACTTACTAAAGATACAGTGAACAAAGGCTGGGAAGCCACACAAGTCACACCACAGCACACTTGACAGACATGTACACAAATGACAACTGACAATACCTTACATTTATATATGACAAGTACACAACATGGTTACCATTTTCACATAAATGACACAACAAACAATGATATATAAGCGAAGCGCTAGATGTCTGACTCGGCATTTTCAAGTGAGGCATTGGTAGCCATCTTTAATAGTGACAAAACATTAAAAACGAAAGTGAATTCACACTGAAACGTTGCTCAGCGGATGGATGTATAAACTGTTTTGATAAAAATAACAACATCCAATTCCATAAATTAGCCTTATATGATCGAGAATTGTATGTCAGCCTTCCATTTTCATTTTCGCGACAAATTCATTAAAAAATCATCACAGCAAACCCCAGTTAAGAAAAAACTTTGCCAAAACCACAACAAAAAGGTAGTTACAGCAGAAGCTTAGGAGTAAGGACTCAAAAATTTCAAAGACAAAAAGTTACTTTCAGAAGACTCAGCCCCAATTAACTGAAAATACTTTCTGAATTGTTGAAATAAATTCGCCATGTTGAATAAAATAAAATAAACCAAGAAAACAAACAAGACAAGAAATTAAAAGAGCGAAGCTTTTCGACTATATTGTCATCATCAGGCTCATGTATAAATGTACAAATTTCAGTAAAAAATAAACTTTATTTAAGCTAAAAATAAGGTAATTAACTTATAATTAACTTTCTGAATTGAGTAGCCACCCTAAAGTTCTGATATGAAAATGCTATATTGATAAGATTCTGCCTTCAGTCGACTGTACCTTTAGCCCAAGGTAGTTTAAATTTACGAATTATGTTTTCATTCCTGATGTGTGCCACAAGTTAAAGCTTGCAAGAAATGCACTTGCAGATATATCTAAAAAGGATTGTTGGCCTCTGGGGTATTAAAATAAAATGGAAACATATTCAATTATTAAATGATCTTCAAAATAAAAAAGCATTAAAATTTTAAGAAGAAAAATTAAAATATTAAAATTGTGCAGTTTTGCAGCTGGATGCAATATAATTTTTGATGAATTCAGGTCATCCAGATTTTGCAGATGTTTGCAGCACTAAAAAGTCCATTAGAAATCTTGTCTGAAATCTTGCACTCGTAAGGTAAGAAAAAACTTTAACAATAATCCAGGTATCAGATAATTCAAATCAAGTCTTAAACAAATTTTGATATGCAACACAATAACCGGATCAGAGGAAGCCAATTGTTTGACATTCGAACCTCATTCTTGTGGATCTGTGTTTTCCCTCAACAAATGGAAATGACAGAATGCTCAATAATAAAGGAAAAATCTTTGATTTCTTGATGTCGCATCAAAGTTCCACACAACTCCCAATGTATAAGGCATCGTATCGATCTTGGGATATAAATACATTGCTGGCTAAATCATTCATAAGATTTCAAAACAAAGGTAATAGAGAATGCTTCAATGCACCACCTAGTTTTAATCAACAATCACTGTCTAACCATTCCATGTCTTTCATTTACCAATTAAAAGGATTTTTTAAATCATCCCTTTCTGTCCACAAAATTGGCCATGAAGAAGCAAATAAGGTCATCACAGTTACATATGGCTGTTTCACATTATATCTAAAATCAAGAAAAACAATCTAGTGTATCAAATCAATTAACAATGGCCAGAAAAAGATGAAAACTTGTTCCTAGAATTTATATGAGTAATCAATACAGGAGAGAAGAGTTTTCAGCCTTTAGTGTTCTGTTTGATGGTTTAAGTGTTAAAAACAGATCTTATTTTATGTTGTTTTGGGACAGTTGCGACCAATAAGCCATCCATATTGTAATAAAATTAAAGTATTTTCCTTACTTCTTATTTAGGAAATTTATCAGCAATTAACCTAATAAACAATAAATTTTTCTTCAGTTCGTGTATAATTTCCCCTACACCGAAGGACTTTTTGCCACTATTAAAAATGGCTACCATGCCTCACTTTTGTAAGCGTGATTTTACGGGAGTTAGACATCTAGCGCTTCGCTTATATATCATTGACAACAAAGTACATTTTGCGGACCAATATTGAACATGAATAAATTACAAAATATATACAAAATACCTAAACAAGAAAAAGACTAAAAAATGGGACAAAGCATCCTAAGTAGAAGCCTGCTGCCTAGCTGTGCCTCAGCTGCCACATGGCTCCCCTCAAGATGTGCATAATCCTCAAAACATCTTGAAAAAAATAATATTAAATAGTACAAATACTAATAAATACATATATTTTGAAATATTTATTTAATGTAATTATTTACTTAAAATATTTTTAATATTTTGAAATACTAACAATTAAAAATTCATGTTTGGCTCCTCGATGGGGAATTCCATTTCAATTTTCGTTTTCAAAGTCAGTGTAAGTTTATATCTCATTTTCCAAAATCAAAATTAGTCTATTGACAGGGCGAACGTATTTCAATGCCCCTTGTCTTATTTCAACAGTTCTAACAACATTATCATTGCTACGTTGAACTGCGTTGACTACAGCCATCTTTCATTCATTACGTTTTGTTTCTTCTTTAACGAGAACGACGTCCCCAACTTGAAGATTACGTTTGGTGTCATTCCACTTTTGACAACTTTGAAGAAGGTGTACGTATTCCTTCCTCCATCTAGACCAAAATTCATTGCATATGTGCTGCACACGTCGCCAGCGTTTTCTTGAATACACGTCAACTTTTTCGAAATGTCCTGGTGGTGGCATGATAATGTTTGACTTCATTGTCAACAGATGATTCGGAGTCAATGGTGTAGGACTTGATACGTCATTGAGACACTCAACAGTGGTCTCAATTCAATACTGCTTCAATTTCAACAAGTAGTGTTCTGAATGACTCATCATTCAATGAATAACCATGTGTGAATAAGAGTGATTCAAGTATGCTTCTAGTAGAGCGAATGAGACTCCACCGAAGTTGCTAGCATGAGGTGGATTCAATTTCCAGAAAATAATATCAGAATTTAGCAAATAGTTCTTAATTGCAACGTCATCAAGCTCGTTGATTGCTTTTAAGAGTTCGTTTCGAGCTCCAACAAAATTTGAACCATTATCACAACGAACCAGTCGTACTGGTCCTCGTCTTGAGATAAAACGTCGTAAGCACATGATGAATGAGTCAGTGTCCATTGAATTGACACTTTCAAGGTGGCAAGCTCTTGAGTTGAGGCATGTGTAGATGATACCGTAACGTTTGAGTTCACTTCTTCGTTCCTTGATGAGGAATGGACCAAAAAGGTCCAATCCGACATATGTGAATGGTGGTGCTTCATGAAGACGATCTTCAGGTAGATCAGCCATCTTGGGTACCTCTGATCTGCCGTGTAACATACGACAAATAACACACTTGTGAAGAATGTGACGAACAAGGGAATTACCATTGATACACCAAAAACCTTTCTCCCTCAGTCTACACAGTGTTGAGTTGCGCCCCCCGTGCTGAACATCTTCGTGAACTTTTCGGATGATTGCATCAGTTGTTGTTGAATGTCTTGGAAGAACGATAGGATGCTTCACTTCGTATGGAACACTTGCTGCATTCTTGATTCGTCCTCCAACTCTGATGATGTTGTCCTCATCAATGAATGGAGAAAATTGGTAGATCGAACTCTGTTTCTTCAGTTGTCGCCTCTTCATCAATTGCGTGACCTCGTCAGGGAAGGCCTTCTGTTGCACTAATCTGATGATAGCCTTCTCTGCTCTACATTTAATTTCTACTTCAGAAATTTTGCGATGCAACTTAGAATTCCAACGTAGAATTCTGACGAATATACGTACCATCTTTTGCCAAGAATTGGTGTATCTTTCAAGGATGTCGATAATTTGAATGTTCACCTGCGTTGAACGGACTTTGATCCTTTTTACTTCCTTGTCATCATTACTCAGCTTGAAAATGGCAGGCTGCTTTGGCCAATACTCCTTGTCTTTGTACAGAAAGTCTGGACCTCGAAACCAGTGCTTGATTTTGGCTGTTGATGACAAGCTTAATCCTTTTGAGTTATGGTCTGCAGGATTGTCCTTGCTTGGTACGTAGTTCCATTGATTCAGGCTGGTCTTCTCACGAACAAATTGTTATCTATTGGCAACATACACATGCAATCGTTTACTATCATTGGAGATGTAGCTCAGCACGACTTGTGCCTCCGTCCAGAAATATTCTTCGTCAATCTTTGCATCAAGCTCACGATTGAGAAACAGTGACATCTTCACCGATATTACTGCAGCTGCTAATTCCAAGCGAGGGATTGTTGGTCTCTTCAATGGAGCGACTCTTGATTTTGAAACAAGGTGGCAATGGACTTTTCCTTTTTTGTTAACGTACCTTACATAAGATACTTGTCCATAACCTTCCTCTGCCCCATCCGAAAAGTGATGAAGAGACACGTTGATAACATCATCAAAATCCTTTGGTTTGAAGCATCTGGCAATCTCAATTTCTTCTAACAATTTCAGTTGTGATTTCCACTTTTCGAATCGTTCTAGTTGGGAGTCTGTAAGAGGTTCATCCCATCCACATTTGTTGGCACAGATTTGTTGAAGCAGTTTCTTTCCTTCCAAAAGAAACGGTGATATCAACCCCAATGGATCATACATTGAACTCACAGTAGACAAAACACCACGTCTTGTCAATGGCTTCACTTTGAAGTTGACTGAGAATGTAAATACATCACGTTCCGAGCACCACTGCATGCCTAGAGTTCTCTCACTCGGAATTGGGTCGATTGAAATGTCGGGATCTTTCAACGACTTCGATCCTTCCTCTTGTGGTATTGATTCTAGAACTTTACGACTGTTTGAGTGAAACTTGGTTAAATGAAAACCACCATCTTGACACATATTTCGAGTGTTGGACACAGTTGAGATTGCTGAATCCTCATCAGTAAACGATTTAAGCATATCATCAACGTAGAAGTTTCGATGTAACACTTCAGTGGCTTCATCACCATACTTCGCTTTGTTGTCTGCTTCAGTTCTTCTCAGAGAATAATTTGCACAACTTGGAGACGAGGTGATACCAAAATAGTGAACACACATCTGATATTCCTCTAACTCACTGTCAAGATTACCATCAGGCCACCACAAGAAACGTAGACAACCAGGTTGGTCTTCAGGTACTCTGACCTGACAGAACATTGCTTCGATATCCCCCATCACAGCGACTGGTTCCTCTCTGAAACGTAACAGCACTCCCATCAGCTGATTGGTTAAATCAGGTCCTTGAAGCAATTCATGATTCAGACAGTAATTATTTGCCTTCATGGAGCAATCAAAGACTACTCTAATCTTGTTAGGCTTCTTTGGGTGATATACACCATGATGTGGTATGTACTAAGTTTTACCTGCCTCTGGTGGTTTTGTTGCTTTAGTTGCAAAACCTTTGGTAATGATATCATTCATAAATGTTACATAATCATCATACATTTTCTTTTCCCTGGAGAGCCTTCTTTTCAACCAATTTGCTCGTTGTAGGACATAAACACGATTGTTTGGAATGACTTTGTCCAATGATCGAAGCGGTAGCGGGAGTGTGTAATGTCCATCTTCGAATGTTGTCTCTTTTTCCATCATCATCATAAACCGTTTGTCTTCCATGCATATGGATTGTTCATAATTTGACTCATGAAAGTCGATTGATTGGGCAGTAATGATCATGTCTCTCAGTGAAAGGTCCTTGATAGTTTCGCGAACATTAATGTTGATACGATTACATGATAACGACTTCGGATTTGTGCTGCCGATTGGACCAGATACACACCAGCCTAACCGATTCCTGTATGCATAGGGACCATTGTCTTCACTATGGATAACTTCCACCGGTTCTAAGGCTTTCGGACAATTCGTTCCAATCAATAACCCAACAACACTTTGATCAGACACTTCAGGTAGATGATGCATGATACTGGATAGATACGTCCACTGCTGTACATGATCTGCTGTGGCAATCTCACTGACATCAGCTGGAAGTGATAATGTAATGTAAGTGTAACACTTTGGAAGATTGACTGCACCTCTAATTGAATTGTCGACCGGTGACACTTGAAGATTATTGACAAAGGATGTTTTCTCCTGAAAACTTCCAGTGACGGTTTGAATTTCAATTGTAGTCTTGGTTCCAGTGATACCGAGCTGGTCCAATGTTTCGTTGGTGATGAACGTACCTTGTGAACCATTGTCCAATAATGCAAACGTTTCGACACACTTGTTTGGTTTGGAATGGTGATTCACTTTAACTTTGACGATACTGAGATTCACAGTCTTTGAAACACTTGAGATACATCCAGATGTGATTGATTGTGTGACGGATGCAGGTTGTGCAGATACAGGTTGTAGTGTTGTTGTTGTGAGAGTTGTTGTAGATGCTGGTGGAACGCTGATCGTGAATTTGTGAAGTGTGGTTGGATGAGGTTTGCTGCAGACATCACAGGTTCGCTTGTTGGTACATGTTTTAGCATTGTGCGAATGATCCGTGGGTTTCAAGCAGCCGAAGCAAAGTCGTTTCCTGAAGATGAATCTTTGACGTTCACCCAGATCCATTTTATTGTACTGTTGACACTTCTCTAAATGATTTGTTGCAGCAAATGCAGCAAATGCATTTATCGAACTTGGTAGTATTCGTCTTGAGCTTCGTTTTATCTAACTTGTCATGGTTGTGTCTTGATAAATCACTGATTGCCTCTCTTGAATACAATGGGTCATCGAGAAGAACTGTTTCCTTGCTGATCAGTTTCACAAAATCCTTGATTCCCGGCTCCCTCTCAAACTTGGATCTGATTTTATACGCTGTTCGATTCCATCTGTCTTGTAAGTATACTGGCAATTTGCTCTGCAGTAGCTGTAGCAATTCTGGACTGTTATCACTTGATCGACAGACACTAGCCATTGACAATTGATACTTTAACAAGAAGGTTTGTTTAAAGATGCTGCATCACTTGCCTTAACCTTTGCCATGCCATTTTGTTTTCTGTAATCTGCTGCAATCTTGAATGGACTTCCAAACTTTCTCTCAAGAAGTTCTTTAGCTCTTGTATAGCAAACATCGTCTGGCAAGTATACACACGACTTAACCAACTCCTTGACATCTCCCTTAGTGTACTTCACTAATATCAACAATCTGCCTCTTTGGTCAGGTATGTTTTGCTCTACGACTTGAGCAAATGTTGCCATGAAGTAAGGGTAGTCGATGGAACTTCCTGTGAAAACATCTAGATCCACGGTTGGGGCTTTCGTACGTCTCATTAATGTCAACATTTCTGATTCACAATTCTGGTTTACTAGGCAACTAGGAGTTTGCTTGACTTCAGTAAGCTTGACGTGCTTGCCTTCTTCTTCTCCCAGTTTGGATAAGTAGTTTTCTGTAAAATCTTTGAATTTTGGAATATCTTTCAAATCATCTTCAAGACTCAAATTATCATTGGACTCGCAATCTTCATCATTCAAAATTTTTATCCTTGTCTTGGCCTTCTCCATTTCATACTTCAGCTTCAATCTTTCTTTATCTTCTTGCATTTGTTGTATCCTCAACTGTTCCTCTTGAAGCTGCTTTTGTTTCTGTTGGAGCTCTTGTTTTTGCCTTCGTTTTTCTTCGAGATATTCTTCTTGTAGTTTCAGTTCTGCTAGTCTTGCCTTTTGCTCTCTTTGAAGATCGATTTGATGAGGATTTTGAAGAGCTTTTACGAGACGACCTTTTGTGTGATGAGCGAGCATCATGGATATAACTGTGATATCTCTGTCGGTGCATATGTACACTTTCTTCGAATTTCTCAGTTTCCTTTTCTGCTCTTGCCTTTTCCTGCTCATCTTCTATGAGGGGCTTGATGCTGATACTCAGTTCAGAAAATTCAGCAAACATTTTCTGCAACTTTGCTTCTTGATCATTGATATCCTTTGAATCTCCATTAGACTGCAACATAGCGTCAATAGTGGATATCTTGCTGCAGATTTTTTTGACTAGAATATCTTTCCTTTTGTTTGCCTTTTCTAATTCATAAAGTCTTTTCTTTTCTGTGGGTACACTAACCCTTTTACTCTGTCTAGGTGATACTGCTGAGATGGCCTTCCCACACAACCAGGATATGTATCTTTACTGTAAATGCCAATAACAACACAGCATTTGATTCATTTGATACTCATTCAAAACATATTGAACGGCTACAAAACATTATAAAAATTATATTATACACATACACTGAACAAGATGCAAACAGATAATACATGAACAAGGAAAATTACTTACTAAAGATACAGTGAACAAAGGCTGGGAAGCCACACAAGTCACACCACAGCACACTTGACAGACATGTACACAAATGACAACTGACAATACCTTACATTTATATATGACAAGTACACAACATGGTTACCATTTTCACATACATGACACAACAAAGTACATTTTACAGACCAATATTGAACATGAATAAATTACAAAATATATACAAAATACCTAAACAAGAAAAAGACTAAAAAATGGGACAAAGCATCCTGAGCAGAAGCCTCCTGCCTAACTATGCCTCAGCTGCCACAACGACTGATCAGGCCATATACCCTTTAAGTAATTTGCTGGCTGGTCTGGGACTGCTTGTTAAATCTTTCGCAGCTAACCTACATATCTGGACACTGTTCCCTTGATCCACCATATAGAGACCCAGTTACTCCAACCAGCAGGAAATATTCAATAATCCAGTGAATAATACTGGAAGCTCATAAATCTATCTCTTGGTGGTAATTATATCAACAAAAAACAGGCATTTTACGTTTTGAACATGTTTTCAACTTTTCAGCAATAACTTAATAACTTCTGCTTTTTGTATCATTGATGTGAGTCTAGAAGCTTGTTTTGGATTCATTGGTCAAGTGACTCTATTATCTGTTCTGTTTTCTTCGTAGAATATTTCTTTCTTTATTTCTTTATTTAAACGAAAATTTACACACAAGATAGAAAAAACACTTCATCTAATGGAATAGGTGGTAATGTGTGTCTTGCATTGAATGTTAATATCAAAAAATATAACACAAAAAATTACCAGGTTAAAAGAAAGGGAGTATCAACACCTTTATGTTGTTACCACATAAATAACGTGCAAGATATTGAATTGTTATCTATACCTTGCTTTTTGTCATTTAATATTAGTCCTATACCTTTCCTATACCTAGTCAACTGCTCATTCCTGATCATTAAATTTGATACACTAAATTTTTTATCCTGTTTTTTACTTTATATTCTAATTTGTCCTACTCACAGAAAGAATTCTCAAATTGCTGAGAAAACAATGAAAATACCCCAGAATACCCATACATACCTATACATGCTAGTTGATCTGAAATTTTGTTCATTTAGAGTTAGCTGACGAAAAAGTAAGAAAAGTCATTGTTTGGTGCGCGCATTTAAAAACAAGAGATCGAGATGATAAGAAGACTCTTGCCGAACGAATTGGAAATTATTCCTCTCTAGTTTACGATATCTTCTCCCGGGATTACCGGAATCCATTATTTGAATATCTTTGCCGATTAGTGCTTGGGGAAACCATCGACAACCCCACAAAATTTTTAAACGATGGATTATGTAGACATGATTTAGCTGGTCGCCAAATCGAAGAGTCGGATATTCAAAAATATTTGCAAAAATTAGAAGGTAATTATTTATGACATCCTTTTTAAGTTGTTTTTTGTAAATTTTGTAATTCCTTTAAAAGAAAACAAATATGAAGGAATAATTGCACTTCTCACATACATGTTTAAAGAGTGTAAATTGTAAGTTTTTTTTATAATTTAAGAAAACTATTTGTTTTCGTGTTAAAATTTCATTTTTTTAAAATTTCACTTTTTGGCAGAATACGTTCTCACAATTTGAGGTGATTCTTAATGTGTAATTCTCTAAAGTGTAATGTGGTAAAGGGCTATGTTATTATTTTCAATTCTGAAGAAATGTCACCAGAGTGAAAAATCCCTTCATGATAAATATAACCTGTGTGTATGGTGATGGTATAGTGAGAGTGTTTGTTTTCAGCTCAGTTGTTGAAGATCACATTTTTGGTAGTTGTTATTGAACTTGAAACATCATTTTTGTTTCTTTGTTTTTGCAGGAGGGTGTATTAAAGATGTGATGGATGAGGAGAAATTTCAAATGGTCGCTTCGGAAGTCTCAAGATTTGCAGCATCAAATACGAGGTTCATTGCACACTTTCTCTTATCGTATGAAGACTGTGTGCAACTGAATTGTTTACTACCAATGACAGATCCTGTGGAGAAATTGAAGGAGGTGTTACAAAGGTGGAAGCAGACCGCTGAAGAAAGCACGTGGCAAGAACTTAAGTTCGTTCTTAAGTTGTTTGACCACAAGAGGTTGATTCGAGAAATTGATAAGTTATTTTGCTGTCAAGGTATGTGGCTTTTTTTTCAAGGAACGATAGTTTTTGAGATTTAATACTTTCCTCATAATTTACAAATGAAAGAGTTACAAGAGTTTTCTACAAAAATATAACGATAAAATAATAAAATAATTTGTTTGCGGTGAGAAGTGTATGTTGGTATGAACAGATCGGACTTTCACACAAATTTTGTTTCATTGACCGACAGTAAGGGTTTTTTAACAGTTAAAAGAAAATGATTTTTTGGATTTATTAATTTTGTGGATGACTTGGTACCCTGATAACACTTGATCCATTGTAGATGACATAAATCAGTTACATTTTCCTTCATAACGCCATCCTATTTTCATTTAGAAGTCTCTATGTCTTCTTTGAATCAACCGCTTAGCTATACCAGTTGCTCATCGTCTTCGTAAGTAATGTATTTTGTCATATATTTACAGACAATGTTGAAATACTGAAGATTCAGTATTGGCTGATCATATTTGCTTTTCTTTTCTACTTGCGAATGTTTTCCTATAACATTTCCTATAATTCGCTGATTTTGATTTTAGAGAAACTGCTGGCAGGACTGAAGCTGCTTACGAGAATATCTGCATTACAAACATGAAGCCGGAAATACTTACCTACACTCCTCACACAAAATTATATCAACAGTTAGTCAAAGAAAAACCCCTCTCTCCCTCAGAAATAAAGATCGTGTGCAGTGGTCAAATGTTCCCAAAAATCATGAAGTTTGATGAGTATAGTAGTCAATGTGATGAATTTATGAAAAACTTCCTTGGTGTGGCAGGACCAACGATAACAGGGATACACATCCTTCCACCGAAAAATTGGTGGAAAAAAGACCTAGCTGGTATCGTCAGAACATTTATAAACAGAAGCAGAAGTGAGAATCTAGTCTTCGTCACAAAGTATGAACTATTAGAACATTATCATGCTCTTCAAGTGGATGTAGATAAGGCTGCCAAGAAGTTAGATGTAGACTTAGAAGGTCTGGATGGTGAATCCACTGATAGAATGTTGGTCATAAATGTAGATCTGAACAGTATTTACAATGTGTGGTTTTCAGCATCTAGTGAGGAAGAAGAAGTTTTCAAAAGTTTAAAGAAGGCTGATGCATACTTACGTTTGTTGATGCACCTGCATGGAAACATTTTGTTTGGAGAAGAAATCTGCATCCTGAACTGCGTTGCGGCGCCTAATTACTGGAACACCTCCGGAAAAAATCAATTAATTCTTGATCGAAAGGTTCTTCGTAAAAAGAAAGAGTTCCTTAATTGGTTTGATGACATCAAAAAAAATTTTTCAATCAATCAGACATGTCCTGTGGCGAAAAAGAAAATGAAAAGGTTTTTATCTCTTTTGTTGGGTTCTGTTGCAACAAAAGTTATGGACTCGTCGATACTTTCACGTAAAAATGTTATCAGATGGTTATGGTTGCGTCCTGAACAACTGCTTGCTGTTGAGAATGGATATTGGAAAATTATTCAAGGTCCATATGGATGTGGAAAATCTTTAGTTGCTAGATCTATCCTTGAAAACATCCTAAAGTTTGCTGAAGAACCAGTCCACGCCTACTTGGTAATGTTTGATATGTGCAGTGGTGGTAGAAGCGATATGAAGAGATTTTCCGAAGAAATGTTAAAGAACTGCAGATCTGATCTTGAGCGAAAAGTTGTATCAGGAAACATCGTGGACATTCACAATGAGTTGCTCGATGAGTTTCAGCAGTTGGGAAATGATAAGATTACACCGTCTTTATTACTGGAGGCACTGTTGCTAAAGTATAAGGATAGTAACATTAGATTCCATCTGATCCTTGACGAAGTTGATAAGGAGTTGCTTACTACAGAAGATTCCAAGAAAGTTAGAAGTTTGTTGCAGGAAAACAAGAAGTTGAAGAAAAGTCACGTGGTATTCTTTCCTCGCGCAATGGAAAAGAAGAGGGAAATTGTTGACAGTGAAAGATCATACTCTCGTCACTTGAGTGATTTTGAATTGGAGGACAACACAGGCATGAAAGTAATTGAGCTTACAACTTGCATGAGGAATCCGAAAAAGGTTTTTGTACTCGCCCAAGAGATATCGACAGCCATACAGGGTGAGACAAAAATACCGTTACCAGATAAAGAATATGACAGTGAATCAGAATCAGTGGAATCAATCAGTGAATCAGACAGATTATCAGTAGCCGAACCGTTGAATCAACTCAGCACAGTTGAACAAGCTCAAAATCATGGACCGTCTAAAGACACCGTTAACGAAAATTTTGAGGATCCTCGAGAAGTGACCGATTTAAAAGTTCCTGTTAATTACAAAGATCCTGATGATCTTGAATCAAGTGCAATGTATATATCAAACAGATCCACTGCCAACTACATCAAAACCACCTACAGCTTCAAACAAGCTGACAAGCTTGGCCACAGTATTCCAGGGGAAGTACCGTCAATGGTTTTTTTAAACTACACAGCCGAGCACGAAGCTGCTGACAATATTCTTACAAAAGAAAACACGTATAAGTTACAGGAAGTTCTGAAAAAAGTTTTCGCAGATCTTGAAAAAGAATCCAGGAGACTCGTTATTTGTAATAACAAAGATGAACTTCTCCTCATCGTGAATGTTATGAAGAGGTTGCCCTTAAGATTCCATCTTCATTTTCCTGGTTGGAATGGTATAGATGAACTGCAAGAAGACGACGAGGAAGAATCAGAAGAAGAAGAAGAAGACGATGATGACAACAATGACGAAGACGACAACGATGACGAAGATGACGTCGTCACAATTACTAGCCATGCAGGATGCAGAGGGAGAGAGGCGGAACTGGTCATCCTATTTCTTGATCCGAAAGAACATTATGAGCGTCAGAAAATCGTGGAAGGGATCACCCGCAGCACGAATCAGCTGATTCTTGTGATCCCTTACATATACCACAATACCATTGCACACGATGACGATGAGGTTGGAGTTATCGTTAGGAAATTGTTAAATCTTTCGTCTGAAAAACGCGATTTTTTGAATGTTGTATACTGTGAAAGCCCTAATCGCAGGAACCTGCGATTTCAGTTAATCCATAAAGAAATCAGTGATGGTAGGAACCCTGATGCTGTTGAAAGGTGAGACATCTAAAAACATTATGTTTATTTTCTGATTTGTGAAGTCATCATGTGGATTTCAACGAAATTGACGATAGTTTCCAACCTAATTTTCATCATAGATGTATTTCTACTACTGCGTTGTTTCTGGTCAACGTCGTAGCAGCTAATCTTTCATAAGCGTATTGTTTTCTTTCACCCAACTTCTTTATCCCAACTTATCAACAACTTTTGTCCCCATTTAAAGGCTGATTTGTGACTCTGGAATAGAGGTTGTTAGACGTTATTGAGTGTGAATGTGGCCATTTTATAAGAAAAAACGTTCAATCTTTTTAAAATGGGCTTTCTTTCATCTACTTGTTTTTAAGAAAGGCCTTACTTTTTAAAAAAGTGTTGTTTTTTTTTACTCTAAAAAGATTCTTGTTTTTTTTTTCAAACGCGGGAAGTGTTACAATTTTGACAATAGTTTTGGCAATTATTTTTAAATGTTTTTGCACACAATGTACCTTTCCAATTGTTTTTGTTTTTTTGTTTTGTTTTGTTGTTTTGTTTGATTCACCTTTTCAATAGTTACTTCTATTCTCACTGAAGGGGTTGTTTAATTGATATGGCGAGCCGCGGCTGAGGGAAAACGATAATTGACGAAGAACAAGTTGTAAGTCTAAAAGCTATCGAAATGAAGTGGAATCAAATAGCAGAACTTATTCATGTTTCAGATAGAACTCTTAAGCTTGGTTCCCACTGGGCGATAACAACCAATTTTAAATAAATAAATCAAAATTTGTCGCTGAAGGTACCAATCACAGCAGAAGAGATCGAAATTACATTATAAGGTCGTACTAGATAAATTCCTAAAACTGTTTCCTAAAAACAGTCAATAAAAATATCAAGTAGTATTTTCACGTGGTCTATTGTTTTGCGAGTCGATCCCATCCGGTCCACGAACAATATTCGGAAGTGGATATTCGCCTTAAGGCCCGTTTTTAACAAAGATAACCGGGTTTTTTAAAAGATTGAACGTTTTTTGAAAAAGGTAGTATTTTTTCCGCTTTCGCACGTGATAACGACCACACCCCATAAAGATAAGCACCAGACTCCACATATCATGACCGCTAATAAACGAATCAGAGATTGGAAGTCAAACATTCTTTCTAGATGACAACCCTTTTCAACCATTGGTATCTAATAAGTAGATTTAACAACTGGGATAGGTTTTCGAAGTTAGACACAATAACAATGGTATGGTATAATAATGGTATAATAAGATAAAAAGATAGAATAGGGGTGATGTATACAGCAAACGAAATGACGCTTAAGTACTGAAAAAAGATAGAGAGAAAGAGATTGACTGAAAGATTTTCATTTCCATCTGATTGTTTTAGGTTTCTGAAACCACCATTGGTGAAGAACCTTAGCATCACTCGATTGTCAGATACAGCCGTTCGATTGAAATGGAAGAATTATGAGAAATCATGCACAATTCGCATGAAAAAGTTGGGTGTAAAGAGTGACTGGCAGGTGTTCAAACACGCCTTTCAACAAACGTCAGTCACAATTCAAGTGGAGAGGAGTACATATTATAAATTTCAGATTTGCTCATTATCTGATGTATTAGATGTGGAGTCAGATCCTGCGGAAATCACCAATCATCTCGAGTAAGGTGTTTTCAAGAACTTTTGGTTATTAAGTTTAAAACTAGCAAGTAGATTTGTTAAAGAAGTTACATTAACTTCAAAACATTTGAGCAGCTAAAGTTTGGGGAATTAATTTTGGGCGTAGTTTTTTGAGCAAGGTTTTAACGATTTTGAGTGTTAGAAATTTGGGCTGGATTGAAATTTGGGCAAACATATTTTCAGTGCTGTTTTGTCACAAATCAATGACACACGACACTTTCGAGCTTCCAATGTATCCAATCTATTTTAATTCATGACTGGTTTTGTTAAGCACGCCCAAGTCAATCACAACTTACTGTTTTTAATTTAAGACCGAAAGTGAAAGGAAAAAAATATAGAAACAGAAAAAAATTAAATAACATTTCAAATTCGTTTAAAAACAAAATGGTTAACATAAAAAAACTAAAAAATGTTTCATACAAACATCGTAAATACTTTTTCCTTCGTCTAATTGTTTCCTGACTTGTTCAGCATGCTTCAAATTTTGTTTTTCAGAGATTTCTTGGTATGACACAAAAGTAATATGAAACATGTCTAACCAATTTTAGTATACGACCTTCCTAAATAACATAGTATAATATAATATTATAATAATAAATTAGGAAAGAGACAGGAAAAAACATTCTGTCTCCCACTTACAGTACCATGCTTTGAAACCGGAAAAAAGCAAAGTCAGCTAATAATTGTATACTATCGTGCAACAGCAACACGAAAAGTTGGAGGATGGTCATGATGATGAAGAACAAAATCAAAAACTGACATCTCGTGAAACTACTAGGCTGGTTAAAAACTCCATGATAATTTCGTGTTGTATTGGCGTTAGAAATACACAAAAACTACACATACACAAAAAAATGTTATGATCTTCAATAATATCCTTGTTTTTAAATTTTCTTTTGATCTCATTCATCAGAACTATTTTTCTCTGTTTTAGCTTCAACCCATCATTCGTTATTTATAACGAAAAACAGTACAATTTCGATGGTAAGGCTTAGATGTTTTCTTTCCATGAATGTCATAATATTCAGATGTTTGAAATGACGTCATTTTTAAGAAACTTCATTTACCATTTTAAAACCATTTGAACCGTTTTATTTAAAAAGTCGAACACATAGTTTGTTCTAAGAGAATATTTTAATTTAGAAAGTTAGGGCAGCCTCGATATCAGATTTTGATAGACATTTTTGCACGAAAGTTAGTCTATTTGTGAAAAAAAGCACTTTGAAATTCTCCTTGTTTTTATTCGTCTGTGAGTATTGCTTCAGAGAATTCTGAAGTTGGATCGACGCCAAAATCTCGTTTATCAAGTCGTCGAGTCGTTTTAGATGTTGACTCGTGACGTCATTAAATCATTTTAGAAGTTAACGCGGTTCAAAATAAGTCGTCGCGTGGTTTTTGATGAACACTTGTTTTTCAAATTTGTGGTTGCTAAATTCATACTTCTCTTAATCGACGTCTTAGAATCGTGAACATCTTTGATGATGTTGACAAGAATCGTGAACATCTTTGATGATGTTGACAAGATGACATTCTTCAAGTAAACGCTCATTCTAGGAAATAATGACGCTGCTTTTATTTTCTCACTTATATTTGACGATCGAACCAAACAGGAAAATATTTTAAAAAGAGTTAGCGAGGGCTGAATTGTAATCCCGTTAGATTCGTAGTGTTAGAATTTTACTTGGATTATCAAATAGGAAATAAATCGAAAGTATCAAAAAATTTGTCCACTCACGTGTGCTGACGTTTCAAAATTTCATGTTGGTAATTTATGTAAGATCCATGTAGTACTGTTGCTCTTTTGAGAAAAATTACTGGTGTTGCTTATAAACGTGTTGCTTATAAAAAAAGTGTAGCACTTCAGAATCGAGAATTCTGAACTTAACACTGTTGCCAATGCCAAAAACTAGAAATAAATCCTTACTTACTGTATGTATGTATAGACGAGTTTCTCACGTTAATTATGAGTTAATTTCCTGCATAAACTAAAAGTCAAACGAACTAAAACGAAATAGATTTCAAGTGCTAAGGATGAAAAAAGTTTATCTTGTTGTCTTTAAAGCACCTCCTCAAAACTGATAAGACAGACATAATCTTTAGATTTACAAACAGTTCGGAGTCATGCATAGAAACTATTTAATTACAGGAAAATCACTTTGATTTGATCAATAGAGCATTTATGTTGTAGCATACAGCAATTATCGAGTTATAAGTATTATGTCATTTGAAAAACCATATCAATCAATAAATACGTGTATGTATTTTAGCTATCCAAGGAGAGAAAATGTATCCCGGACCTAAAATAATCAAATACACTGTGTGCAGTTATCAACATTGTTTAAACCACAAGCAAAACAAAATAATTTCTTATTGAGAAGTATTCATTCCTTACTCAAGTAGCCAAAAACTGGGAAAAAAGTTGAAATTAAGGGGCTGATTACATGATCCCGGTTAGCCAGGATGAAATTTCATCCCGCGCCTTGCCGAGATAAATTTCAACTCGGTGTACTACATGCAAAATTTTTATCCCGTTTAGGCGGGACGGGACAAAACTAACCCTTTGTGTTTTGAATTTTTGACAAACTACGCATGCTCAAACCTCAAACTTGTCGTCCCGGTTGACCTGGACGAACAAATTTTTGTTTTCATTTCTTACTTTAAGGGTTGAATTTATTTTTAAAAATGCAGCGGTAGAGAGGCCCCACACACACTTGTCGTGTTTCCCCATCTCTCCTTTTCAGCTTCCCTTTCTTTCATGTTTCCTTTTTTCGAAAACATTCGTGTGTATATATTTTCCTAGTGTAAATCAACCTTTAAGCGTGGGAAAAGTTAAGTTTTGTGTCACGTGGTTTGCGACAGAAAGTGTTATTATCATATGTTAATTGTCGAATATATCATAAACCAATCACGTCGATAGAAAGTGTTCTAAAATTTTCTCATATAATTCCATTTCGTTCCATCCAAATTCATTTCTACTTGGTTCAATGTTGTATTGGTTGGAAAATTTTGTGTTTTTTGAATTGTGTGAGTATATGATGATTTTTGTGTGTTTTTTTCGTAGAACTTCTGCTTTTGAAATATGTCGATCCCTCTTCAATTTAAGATGCCGCTTTTCTTTATCTTTTCCACTTTTGTTCTTGTTAAAGATTAAATATGTTTATTATTTCCTTACAAAACATCGAACTTCATAAATGTTATCATCGACCTTTTAACGTTCAGAGATTTTTCATTAAATTTTCGTTTTAAAAAAAACTCACTTCTCAGTTTGAAACCTGTCAACCTGTTTCCATGAATGTTTTTTATATTTTTATTACAAGAAATATATTAATATTCATATTCTACATTCGTTTATATAATTCTCAAATCCTTTCCATCCGTATTCGTATTTCAGTTTTTTTAAAAAAAAGTTTTCAACGTCAAATTTAATTTTTTGATGAAAAATTTTGTTACTTTCCTGAAAATTTTATATTTTATATTTATCCTTTTATTTTCTGTTTGTTTATTTCCATTTTGTTATTATATATTTCCCCGTAGGGCGAAATATATGTGAAAACCGGCATTTCCTTCTCCTCCTTCTTTTCGTTCACTTTTATAGCCGCAGTTCAGTATTGAATTTTCACTTAGCCGCCAGTAGATAAGAATAGAGGCTAGTCTACAGTGAAGTAATGCGCCATTTTTTTTCAGTCAGTGCAGATGGTCAGTAGAAGACTTTGCTTTTCCTGCCAGCTTTTAAAATGATTCAAAAGATAAAAGGTTGTTAAATGATGGGAATAAATCGCTTTAGTTCAGTTTTGTTATGAAAGGTTTTATAAAAACTTTTTAATGAACTTGTAAAATACAGAAAAAAAAATGTTTTGTTTTTGTTGATAAATGCTATGGATGATTGGTTGGTAGTTACATGTTTGGAACAGCAAAACATTGAAGCTGTGATTTCAGTGCAAAGGGGAAAATTCATTATCAAATACAGGCTGCAGATTTATTTTTATTTTACATCCTGATTTGACAGGATAATGTATATATACAGAATGTATAGCCAAACTGAACTGACACAGCACACACATGATGTACAGCCACCACAAGGGAAACCTTTTATACGTGGAGAACAAGTAGTTCGACCAATTATGTTAATTCAAAGAGTACATTACAAAAACAGCAAGTAAAAACGTGATGTCGTATTATATGCAATAAGATGTTCAGAAAACCAATTACAATATTTTCGTACACAGACAGGATTGAGACAGATAATAACTTGAAAGAACCTGGTTGAATGTGCTTCCCTGGCCTGGATAGGCTGGATACTATGGATTAATTCCATGATCACGCATACTGTTTTGATACTGTATTATGATATTTTATTTTGTAAAAAGTATATATAATATATATACTGTCAACTTTCCGTACACAAACAACAAACTTAAATCAAAACACAATCCAACATAAGAATCTGTAAATTAAATCAAACCAGAACTCAAATTTCTTTTTTTAGCTTCGTAGTGATTTGGTTATGGATGTGTATTTTCACTACCAAAATCTGTTTGTTTTTTTCATTTGAGATTTACGGAAGTCATTTTTATCACATAGTAAATAATAAGTGTCCACATATTTTTGTGACTGAGATGTTTATTCTGAATACTTGAATTTAATTTTATAAATTGTCACTTTAAGACCATCTCTTTTTGGAAAATAACTCTTGTCCTAATTTGAAATGCTACGCAGTACAAATTTTGATTGTTTTTAATAGTTATTTGCTGTCTACCCCAAAGTATTTTTAATACTTAGACTGTGGTATTAAAATTAGGTTTGACAATTTTCTTTTCTTCTTTTGTAAACTTGTAAACAAATTTCATTGTATGATGTTGTAAAATAGTTTAATACGAGTTACGAAAAGCTGTGTTCTGTTGAATTGCATTGTTTGCCATGATATTACTGTGTAAAAGGATGTCAAGCTTCTGCAGCAATGAAGATCATACGTTTATTATGATGAATTTACCTCCATAATAACTTCTCATAACTCATAACTTTTTTTAACTCCTCAGCAAAAATTATAAGAGAAACCATATCATATGACCATGAATATCTTCATTTCATAATAAGTTCGAAATAAGTTCTTTTATGGTATTAAATTGAATTCTACCCTGATTAGTATGGAAAGCATTTTTATTTGCGTTGATGGTAGTTATACCACTTTTCTTATGGTCTTCTATGTACACACAATAATTGATAAAAGTTTTGCAACTTTGGGGAAATATATAGTCGCATTTTTGCGAATCTTGTTACTAAATCGTTTGTTTTCATTTCTTCAGATCTTCACTACCTCATGCGTGATGATAGGTGGGATAAGTTTCAAAATATTTTGAACCTCAATCCTTCCATCGTCACCATGAGAGGTGGTGTGTTTAATCAACCATTGATGATGGAAGCAACCTACTACAATCCAGCACCACTATCCATCATCGAACAGATGATGCACCATGGTGCTGATTTCGATGATGTCGATAATACTGGAAATAACGTCATACATCTCGCATGTGGGAGAAACCGTGTGGATTGTTTGAAACTATTCTACTCATACAACTCATCAAAACATCTATACATGAGGCGTGATAGAGGGAACGACACACCTCTACATTTTGCTTGTCGTTTTGGTAGTTACGAGTGTGTGGAGTTCCTTGTGAAAGTCGTCAAGGTGGAAAATGTCAACTTGAAAAATATCTTTTACAAAACAGCTTTTGATGTGATTTGTGAAGGTTATGTTAAAGACGATCGAGAAGAGAAGAAGAAGAAGATAGAAGAACTTTTTAAATAGATTGTAAATATTTTTTTAGGATTAGATAATTTTATTGTTAATATATTTTGTTAAATATGAATATAGAATGAATTTCGATCTACTTTCGAATATTTTGAGTTCCGAACTTTTGCGAAAAAGTTTGTGATCATTTTTTCAGGATAACAATTGATTATCTAGGTTAAGATAAAACTTTTTCCGATCGAACTTTATTCTATTAGAATTTTAGGATAATATTTTGAAAGGAAAACGAATTATGAATGAAGTTATGAAAATGACAGTTTTGAGGAAATTCCAAGATTTCAGTATTGTAAAAGTTTTTGATAGCTGATGAAATAATATTATTTTCAAGAAATCTTGATTCTATGATGAAAACAATTCTTGATTTAAACAATTGAAAATAGGATCGAAAACTCCCGCCGAAAGTTTTTAACTTTGATATAATGACGTCACGAGAAACTTTAAAACTTTTCTTGTAAAGTTCTGAAAAGTGGTTATGAAATTTCTTCTGACTTTCATTCTCTGGTTAAAATTTTTTTTATCATCGTGATATATGAAGAGAAGGAATTAATATGGCGTGAATATTTGATCAGGGTGAACATTTAAAAATAAGTCGAACGAAAAAGTTCATTTTATTCCCTTGACACTTCTATAAATAGAAATCGATCTATAAATATCTTACGAACGTGACCAGTGGCCGAAAATATTTCTTTTATCATGTGAACATTTGAAGAAATTGTCAACTGAAAGTAATAAGATGTTGAAGCAAAATTTGCAAGAGGTGGAGTACCTCGAACTAATAACATTCAGGCCGGTTTTGATTGGACAATGCGTTCTTTCAGTGTTTAAATCATTTGAGAGCGATTGAAAAAACTGTTTTTAAATGAAATGGCCATCAGCCTGTCACTGTATCTGGGGGCTATTTTCCTGGGGCTGGGAATTGTCCTGGAACCAATGTTTTAATGAGTGAAGCGAAAATATTGAAAACAAATAATTTGCTAAGAATCCGTCAGATGTTTATTTTAAGAGTTAAAAACTGACGTTAGACTACACTGAAAGATTAAGTACAGCAACAATAATGGCCGATACATCCACACGTATTATTATATCGTAGGAGAGTTTCAGAAATATCATTTCTATTTCAATGTTGTCACAGAAAATATTTAGGCGTTGATATATTTTCTTTCAATGGAATGACTACGATATACAACCAACCTCCGAAGTTAATTTCTCACATCTTTTGTGTTCGCTCGAATACACCAATGTAAGTTGTTGTCAGACACACTCATAGATTCTAGATTCTAGAGTGTACGCTTATTTGAAATGTCCTCGAAAGTACGCCCTAATATCGGGAGAAGGCGGACAAAGATACAGATGACGAATAAGACGAAACTAAGTGATTTAGTTGTGTAATCAATAACATTGTTTCGTTGTTGTTTTCGTGGTTAAACAGAATTCGTAAAGGGATGCATCACCATACCTTTGTATCACCATACCTCTGCCCATATGGGTCATGCTTATTCCAGACATTCGTTCGTTAGGTAGGCCGATCGAACAATAATTTTGATTTTTTAAAGCCTGGTTCACACCTTTGACAAAAGCATAACATAGGCGATATAGGCATGCGCAGTGGACATCTGGATATTACGACATAAGCATAGCATAACGACGTTCACATTTTGTGACATAAGAATAAGAGTAGGTAGGATCTTGGTGTATACATGCTATAAATGCTTACAGCAGGGTGCTTACAGTGATGACTGAATCTACACTGCATTAGATAAATCTGGGAAGGCAAGAGCTGTTGCTCTTGACATATCCAAGGCATTTGATAAAGTATGGCATACTGACTGGTCTTTTGAAAAAGCTTGCTGCATATATCGTAGCCGTGAGGTGTTTTAGACGGGCAATAATTCACATCACAATCTTACCATCCGTCAATCCCACTGTGGAAGCGACATCTTCCCAAGTCAATTTCTTTTTATTCCTATCTTTAAAATCGCAACCTCGAACCCAGGGTCTGAAGTTGGATTTATCGTATTATACGCGATAAGTTCGCACAGTTCAATCGACGCCATGTTGACAAAGGTTTTCGTTTCAACAAAATTCAAATAATTCTATATGTCTGTTATGTTTCTTTGTTTTCCGGTTCACATTATCAAAAACACGACATAAGCATAACGTAAGCATAAGAATAATATTTTGATACACGTTTTTCTTTTTATAAGCATAACGCCTATAAGCATATCAAGGCTCAGAATCGGCAAAAATTTAAGCATACCATATGCATATGCTGAGGCTCATTTATCATTAACGTAATTGTAAGCTTTTTTCAAGTACGAACAAAAGAATTTATTTTTAAACTAAGGGAAACGCCAATAAGAGAAGTGTGAATAAGCATATTGTAAGCATATTTCAGCCTCAGTTTTAATCTTTTACTAAGCATATTGAGGCTGAGCTCAAAATCCCATATGCTTATAAAGAAAAAAACGTGTATTTATGCTTGTGTCGGGTACATTCACACGGGCTTTTTCTTATGCTTATGTCAAAGATGTGAACCAGGCTTAAGGCTGAATTCACATCTACGTACCGTAATCGTTCGAAAAAGCGCCCGGGCGCTTATTTAATTTTTCTGCTTAAGGGGGTGCTTATTCGAGATGGGCGCTTATTCGAAAGGGGCGCTTACAAATATTTTTCGAAAAATAAGGATTAACAATTCAAAGATCAACGTTCTTTTTCACATGTTTTACATCTGTCAGGAGAACAAAAGTCAAACACGTAAATACACGTTGTCGTGTAGGGCCTATTCGCGGACACCATGTTTATAAAGATTGCTGGACGCCATTTACTGGAGAGAAACTTAATTGTAAGCCAGACCCGAGAGATGAAGCGTTAACCTTTGACAAGTATGCTTTAGGTGTTTACAAAAGGACAGATGGTAACGATGATCTAGTTGGACCGATTAAAATTACACAACTTTTAAATCATTTTCTAACAACTAGCTGGAGAGGATGAAGACTACTTGGAGGCGGAAGTTCTCGGAAAAAGAAAAAGAGAAATCGGCTTGGTCGTACCAGCCAAATACAAAGCAACAACCAAAGACAAACGATTTGCTAAAATTTTGCGAGAGAAGTTGGAGTAAAAGAAGAAGATACTGAAGACGGTGAATTTAAGAAGTTTCCTGATAAGAAAAACAAAAAAGAATAAAAATTGTCAAAGAAAAAGGGCTTATTTGGAGAGGGGCGCTTATTCGAACGATTGCGGTATTAAATTTATGTTTGATAACAGTTGGGCGTTAAGGGGCGTAATTTGTCTGGATTTTGGCAGCAGCTGGCCTATATTTTGACCCCTGGTGAACGTAACTTTAGCGTACTTGAAACACATTGTACGTAATGGAGCCGAATAAAATGATAGAGAATCGGTATCTTTGCTAAGTGAACGAATGGTTGAGAATCATTGAACGAATGGCTGAGAATCATTGAACGAATGGCTGAGAATCATTTATTCCCAAAGAAAATGAACACCTGAAAAGTAGTTGACCACATCAAATCCTCAGTAATTTTATTTGTTTAGGAAAATATCAATTTAACTTGTATCTGAAATTACAAACATCAATTAAGCGTCCTTTCAGAAAAGCTACGACAAGCGATATGTAAATAGTGCGACACACAGATCGCTTCTAATTTATCAACAGATTTCAAACACACAAACTGAAAACAAGTCATTGATTTCTCACGTCATACAAAAGCTGGAAACGATTCGTATGTGTTACCATGATGTGCTAATAAATATGGGGGACAAATATCATAAATATTACGAATTCATTTACGTGTTATATAAGATTGTGATATCAGCTACTTTCGAAAGTGACGGCAGCTGAAATTCCAGACTGCTTGACAGCAGCGGCGAGTCCAATGTTAGAAAATTTGTTTTCGTTGTCTGAAGATGTTTTGATTTTAACTGTTATCTGATCAAGTTCTTTATCCAGTGTTCCGATAAGATTTGAAAATTCTGCTGTAAGTTTATCAGAGAAGACATGAATTTCGGAATTCATAACAGATGTTGCTTTTTCCAGTTGATCGGCAAGAGATTGAAGTTTATGCGATATATGAAAGTCGAGTTTGGTAGTTGCTTTATCGATATCTGAAGACAGTTCACGAAGTTCTTCTGAGACGCTGTTGATAATTCTTTCTACTTCAATTTTACTGAGAACTTGTTGCAACGCTTTTCGTCCCTTAAATTCAAAAAAAAAAAGAATATACGATTATACCACTTATGTTGTAGTGAAATATATTAAGGAATGGCCTCACATACCTTTTTAGATGTTGCTTCGAAGTTAGAACAGATAACTTCTTCAAAATAATTGGAAAATTGAATGCCATTGACGGATATTTTTGCACCCTGAGTTAACGACGTCCTAAAAACAGAATGAATCATATGTTCCAATAAAGCTTATGTTCGATGAAGATCTCAAGTTGAAATAAGAGGTCAAATACTTTGGGTCTTCTTGTTGAGACTTCGGTACGAACTACCAACCATAGTCCATCTTTTTTTGCCAAGATTATCCATTTTTTAGTGGAATAATCTTCAATGTCACTTCCATAATCTTAAGCTATCTGAACTTAGAATGAGGAAACTGAGCTTTAGCAACCCAATATTACATGAATCAATATATCAACTGATTATGAGCAATTCAGTACAGCTATTTTATAATTTACATTATTACAGCAAGATTTATATTTACTTATTTATTTTTTGATTACACTTGCTACTATAGATATTACTTCTCCTCGTTTAGCATTATGCTATCGAGAAGGTCTCCTTCCATTATTTAAATTTTTTCTCTTGTAAATGTTTCACATTATTTCTGTTTGGTAAATAAATTTCTACTTATTTACTTACTTACAGATGCTTTTCGGATGAACCAAAGCAGCAGGGGGCCTAGTAGCACTTTGTACAACATTGAGATCAAGGGGGTTTTCCCAAATGTTTTGTGGAGGCTTGTAAAACATTGACGTGAGGGGGAAGGAGCTACACTACTTACTTGTTAGAGTCAAGTGCGTGAGGCTGATAAACCAGAGTTTCTTCCACAGCAAGCATTCCCCAAAATGTGTAATTTATCATTTTCAAAGTCATTTTTTCGTTTTTCATGTCAACCTCAGAATGTTCGACAGCATAGCAAGATTCTGGCATCCCAAGCAGTGTCGTTATAAAAGTTGGTAAGTTCCAGTTCGAACCAAATATTCTGGTGGTCAACAGTTTCCCATCATCTGTCACTCTACGGTCGACAACATCGATTGCAGTAACGTTCGTGTTGTGTTCATTTGGATATTTACGCCATGCAGCTTCAGTCACTTTTTTCCATGGGTAGCTAGAACAAGATAAACAAAAATTTTCATCTCCTTGCAAAACAGGACATGTTGAGAACATTGTGATATCACTGTATTTTAGTTATACTTATATTAGTTATGCTGTGATTGGTGATAAACGCAATTCAATGACGTCACATTGCTACTACATCAAATTGTGAAATACTCCACATACAAGTCTCATCAAAATTTCGCCAAAGTGTCATCAAAACAGCCGATCTCAGAAATAAAAAGTGGTTGGACAGCAAGTTTCAAACTAATCTGAGTCATCGAAGACATTAAGAAGGCTGGTATAGCATAAGTACTATCGTTACATGACATGATAACAGTCTGGACAATATAGGCAGCACAACTTTATATATATATATATAGTTTTAAAGATATAATGAACGATTATCTGTAGAGCCTGGAGTTGCACTATGCTGATGTCAGCAGAAATAGAACAATCGAGAAATGGTCTGGGAACGAGCAGCTGTTAATCTTATTATTATACTTATTAGCCGCATAAAACCACACAACAGTGAGAACATTTTTTTCCTGCAATGACATCAGACAATGACACTGTATCATTGATGTCAAATATTTTTTGTTTAGTTTTTTTTCTGATCAGTGCATACAACAACTTTTATACGCTACGGGAATGGAATACAGGGACACATCATTTTTATATATTTCCCCATAGGGCGAAATATATGTTAAAACCGGCAGTTTCCTTCTCCTCCTCCTCCTCCTCCTTCATCTTCTCCGTTCACTTTTATAGCCTCGGTTCAGTATTGAACTTAGGGCTAGTCAAGATAGATAAGAATAGAGGCTAGTCTTCAGTGAAGTAGTGCGCCATTTTTTTTTCAGTCAGTGGTGCAGTTTGGCAGTGGAAGAGTTTTGCTTTGTCTCCCAGCTTTTAAGATGATTCAAGAGATTCAAACGTTAAATGATGGAAATAAAAACGTTTTAATTCAATGTTTTTCTAAAAGTTTTGTTAACAATTTTGAATGAATGCAAGTAAAAGAGAAAAAAAAGGGAGATATCACTATATCACTATTTATGTCACACGGACGTTTTTTTTGTTGATAACAATGTGTTATGATGGATGATAATTAAATGCTTGGAACAGTAGAGCATTGAATCTGTGATTTCAGTGCAAATTTGAAAGTTCATCATTAAAAGCCAAGCTGAAAACTTATTTTTATTTTACATCCTGATATAATGTAGCCCAACTGCTGAAAACAAATAGATGTACAACCATAATAAAGGAAACCCTTTTTACATGTGGTGGACAACAACCAGTTGTTAATTCAAGGAGTACATAACAAGAATTGCAAGTAAAAACGTGATGTTATATTTGCCAAAAGAAGCTCAGAAAACCAATTATAAATACGTAAAATATTAAATACACACAGGATTGAGACATAATGTGAAAGAATCTGGTTAAATGTGCCTCCTGGGATAGTCGTGTAATCCAACAATATTCATTCAATTCCATGATCACGTATACTGTTGATATTGTATATGATATTTTATTTCGTAGAAATTATTATATAATGTCAATTTTCCTTACAAGCAATGAACGTAAATCAAAACACATTCCAACATAACAGTCTGTAATTTAAATCCGAAACAAAAACTTCTACTTCCAGATATGCAGTGGGTGTATATTTTCACTACCAAAATATTTTTTTTTTTTCATTTGGGATTTACGAAAGTCAGTTTTATTACATTAATATAATATATATGACATACCGTAAATATCCGAACAAGCGCCCTGGGCGCTTATTAAATTTTTGGATTTTTTGCATGGGCGCTTAATCGAGAGGGGCGCTTATGATTTTTATAATTTTCCCTGGAAAATAAAACGGAAAAAAAGATATAACAAAAGGTTAGGTTTCGTCTTAATAGGTTTTTTAGTTTTTTATTTTTAGTTTAAACAACATCGATATCATCTTCCTCATCGTCAGATGAAATGTTACCAGGATACTGAGCATCCTCAACATCGGAATCGGTAATTTCAAATGGATTTGCAGCGTTGTCTTGCTGCTCACTGAAAATGGTCATTTGTTCCTTGAGCACTTTAGACCCTTTCAGCACAAGGTTTTCCAGGTCTTCCAGGAAAAAAGCAACTTTATAGAAAATTTCCCATTTATGTTTTATAGAGATGACGCTCACAACATAAACTACGTATTTTTTATTCCCGATATAAGAAAGTAAAAATTTTAAATAAGCGCCCACTTTCTCAAGGCAGTTTTCGAATTAAGCGACCCCTTTTAAAAGGTGGGCGCTTATTCGAGGAGGGCGCTTAATAAGTGCTGGGCGCTTATTGAACTTTGTGGAAATTACCTGGGCGCTTATTAAAGGGGGGCGCTTAATGAATGATGGGTGCTTGTTCGGATATTTACGGTACTGTGATAGTATGTGAATATATTTTTTTGAATCAGAGATGTTTATTTTGAATATTTGAATTTAATTTTATAAATTGTGATTTTTTCTTCCCAAATTTGAAATGAATGCTACACATAATATTTTTTAGTAAAGATTGGTTTTTGATTGCTTTTGATAGTTATTTGCTAAAATGCCTACCCCGAAAGGTTTGACAATTTTCTTTTCTTCTTTTGTTAACCTTTATACAAATTTGATTTTATAATTTTGTAAGATGGTTTCATCCGAGTTTAAGCAAGTGTTCTGTTGAATTATATCTGACCTGTGATTTTATGGTTAAAAGGATTATGAAGCTTGTCTTCAGCATGAATAATGATCTTATGTTTATTATGACGAAATTGCCTTATAGATTGTTCTGCAAAAGACTACTCCAGTTGTTTAAGGGGAAATATTAGTCGCATTTAGGTCTTACATTTTTTCGCTATGTCTATAGTAAATTCTAAGTCACTTTTAACTCCTTGGCAAAAATTGAGAGAAATCTTATCATTTGACCATGTACATCTTCATTTCATAAGTCGTTTTGTAGTATTAACTTCAAATCTACCCTGATTAGTATGGACAGCATTTTTATCTGAACATCAGCTTGATAGTAGATAATACCACTGTTTTTTTTTTTTGTTTTTTTTTTATAATGATACATTTTTCTTGTTATCAATGTACACACAAATTGATAAAATGTTTGCAACTTTGGGGAAATATATAGTCCCATTTTTGCGAATCTTGTTGAAATTAAAACCGAAATGTTTTACCCTGAGATGCAGCATGTTGATCGTGGGCGGCGTGTGACAAGGCCTTGGCGTCTAGTTATTAACAAAGTGCTTAAACAAAGTAAAAAAATGATATTGACTCTCCCGTGGAGATTATCTCAAAGAAAACTTCTGACACACTTTTTCTTGACCTTGAAGTTTATTTTTTTCCAAGTCCACTCTGACTTCTAACTCTAAATGCGTCAAACTTTGCTGACTTTGATTTTATCTCAAATTTTAGTATGTATTGATATTTTAATATCCTTACTTTAATTTTTAAATCTTACTAATACTTAATGTTTATTTTAGATTATGCAGGACAAACATTGATACCAGTTTGTAACAATAATATATACAAAATTCCGAAAGTCAATTTTAAACAATTTTTTTACAAAACTCATATAAACATCTAAATGAATGTATATTTACAACAAACTCTCTAAAATAAAAACATTTTATTATAATTCAAAAGATTAAAATATTTACAAGTAAATTAAATAAGTTAGAAAAATATATATAGGTAAGTATATATATGTATATGTATAGTAGAAAAAGCTCTCTCAAAGGTATGACAGCAAAATTCAAAATCAAACTGAAAATACGCCTCAAAAGAATCTCGATTCAGACGTTTCACAAAGTATACGTAAAAAATGTATACACTACTATTGACTGCTAATACGACAAGAGTATGAATCAGAGCCTGGCATCACTACATGCAAGATCAAAATCTTCAGTTACATCAGAATTCATTTTGACAGAGCGAGAGCCCCTTAGACAGAGCAAAGTTGACCTGATGATCAGGAAAGATAACTTGCATCTTATCCAGGCCATCACTTGGTCATATCTCTGCCCAGTCTTCTGGGCAACTCTCTCCGCCAAGAACTTGTGGTAAACTGAACATTCTTCGCTCATTCCCCCGGTAATGGAGAAAACAAGTGGGGTGAATGAGCCATGTTCATTGTTTAACACTCGTTCGTTGTATTTCCTTTTCTTTTCTGACTCATGTTTACTGTAAATAGCATTTAAAGGAGTGTTGATTTGAGACGGGGCATTTGTATTTGTCAGGCGCACATCAAAAAATGCCGATTGTCCTGGGCGCCAGAAACCTCTTGCTCTAATGTCTAGCCTTGATTCATCATTTTCTACAGGTAATAGTTTTGGTTCAATCTCAACGTCGTTGCATACTGTTTTCAATAGGTTGGCTTCAAAGTCTCTGACGTTGTTATGTCTGATGGATATGAAGCCACCCTTCTTGCATGACATTGCATGGTTTACATCAAAGACATTCCCACATGCACACTTAGATGGAAGGTTCTTCACATTTTGGTTGTACCTCAATGCAAGAGCGTCTTGAAATTCTTGTTTAGAAAGATTGAAACCCTGTTCTTTCAGTGGCAGCACAGTCAACCAGCTTGAAGCCCCCTTTTCACTGTTTTGTTCAATTGCACGTAATTCTAATTTATTGAGCTCGTTGTTGGCTAATATCTCCTCTTCTCTTCGATGCTGCTTAACTGTGGTAATCCTCTCTGCCCGAATACGTTTCACTTCAATCTTATCTGGAGTAACATCACTTTGGGCGATAATGGCAGCAACTAATGGGGCTGTGATGACTTTTGACGTTTCAAAATCGATGGAAGCATTATCAACTAGTTTGGGAATTCCAAGACCACCGCTCTTTACGGATCGTTTGAATAGTTCTCTTTCCTTCTCGGAGATGGTATTTCCAAGTAATGATGGTAAAAACATATCAGTGATGATTGCATCTAGTGGTTTTAGATATTCCTGCATTCCATCGATAGTTCGCATGAAGTAGCTAAATTTGTGTACTTCCCCATGGGTAAAAGCTGCAAACGCAGCTTGTGGTTCTGTCAGAGCGATTGTTGATAGCTTTTTCATTTCGTTGCACCATTTGTCCACTTTTTCGGAAACATATTCATCACGAAACTTTTTACTTCCGATAGACGCACCCAGATGACGTTTGCCTGACGTTGTAAATTTAATCGAAGAGTCATTAAAGATATCAATTGCAGTTTTCTGTATCACCTCAGTTTTTGAAATAATCCACGACTTGCTTTCGTTAACATAATAACCACATTTTTGTCCTTCTTCAATTAAGATATCCCACCAATGCTTTAAAGGAGCGATTTTTCCAGCACCAGTGGCGTCATCAGCCAGCCATACCTGCTTAACCGCAGCCACTGATCGTAAATGGTTCTGCAAAAGCACGGTACTAAGAGCATAAAACGGCATGGCCAAGTTGTCCCCTTGCGTAGTACCTTCCTGTGATAGTATTTCTTTCCCTTCACTGATTATGAGCCGTGCTGGATTTCGGTACGTATTAATTAATATTGTTGCGAATTGAGGACATAAATATTGAATGTTATGGAGAGCCACCTGTCTATTCAATGCATTGAATGCATTGCTAGCATCGACTAGAATAACGGCATCACAGTCTTCGTGTTCAAAGATTTGTCGCATGGCGTGTATCGCGGCTTCAGCCCCGCTTTCTAAGCCTGTTGCCACTTGCAATGGTCCGGCAATTTCCTGAATGTCATTTTTTAGAACCCAACCAACAGCTTTGCCAATTATTCGTCGAATAGTTTCTCCAATTCCGATGGGTCTGATACCTGGATTTTTGCTGAGTGGAATTAGCTTGCAAGCAACGTAGGCTCCTAAGGACGAGGGATCAATGACTGTTGTTGCAATTTTCTTTGCCATCGTAGCGATGTTCTCACATAATGCCTGCCCTTCGTGTTTGAATTTCTTACTACAGAGAATTGTTTTGAATTGTTCTGCATCAAGTTTTGAGGGTCCGGCAGCACCTTTTGTTTGTCGTGCTGCTATACGTATAAGATCGGCGTTGATGTTATCAAAGTAGAATCTTTCCACTTCTTGAATCGGACCTTGTAAGAGAGTCTCTTCCTGAGCAGGGGCAGGGGAAGGGTGCTTTTTCTTCAACTCTGTGATGGTTTCGTGTTATGTTCCTTCGCTTTACTCTCCTTGGATGGTTTTTGGAGTAGTAGATTTGGAATTAACATAAAAACTTTAAGGGCTATATGGTGTAATTTTGTGTCCCTGTTAAACTGGTCAATCCAAAAGGAAAGTTCCAGAATAAATGACTTTGCAGCTTTTCCAGCAGGCAGCATAAATAAGTTTTTCTTCCAGAAAATCGTCTCATTATAAGCACTGTCAATGAGGTCCACAAATTCGTTCCCGGGTATGTTATTTACAACTGTACTAGATTGAAGTTTGTTGCCATTGGCATATGTTGGCAGATTTGCTGTTTGGTTTTTTGATTTGAATGTATTCTCATCGTTTTTATCAGTTAGTATAAGAGGTAACGCGTCTGTTTCTAGAAAGAGATCGGTTTCCACATGTTGTTCAACCTCTTGTATCTCTGCGATGTTAATCGGGCAATTAGCTGAGTTGACACGTCTCACATAATTACGTTCTTTTCGCTTGCAATAAACATAATGTATATTACGTCCTTTGAGAGAGTCAAAAGCTCTCTTACAAATGTCACATGTAAAAACCATGTTCATTCAACATGTAGTAAAAAGTGTTTGCAGAATTTTCTGAGACATGCGATAAATAATTTCTCAAGATACTTCCAAAAATACTTCATTCACAAGCGTATAACTTTGTGGTAAGCTTCCTCAGGTATTTAAACAGCAATATATAACATTTACGAATAATCCAAGCTAAGTAAACTACTCGGTTTTTCGTGATAACAATTTTATTCAGTTTGTAACTGAAGTTTTATCCTATTATTTTTCCATGCTTTATTCTTGGTAAAAAGGACAAGTTGGATCTAATACAAATGGCTTGGTTATAAAGTCTTCAAGAATTTCTATACTATGGAAGTTTAGATATTAAAAAATTCTTTGATTGACGATACTACCTCTGTAATGGTTGACTATAACTAAGTAGTGATCTCATATATATTATTTTGATCAGTTGTTTTAGCTCTACACAACATGAGTAAGGATTTCTTTCACCATTCTATGATTGTTATTTTCATCCCTTATTTTTGACACAGTAAAGACAGATATACAGCAAGCCATCCTGGAATTAAAATTCATGCTCTGGAAAAAAATCCAAATGAGCAGAAAGTTACTGTGTATTTTACTTAAGTGACCTGAACTAGTACATTATTATTATATAGTTAAGAAGTTAATTCAAGCATAACAAATATGTCTGGCAAGACGGGATAGGAGGCAGAACTGTCTCTTGCTGGAGATAAACAACAGTTTACTCATGAAGATTGTGTAGTCTGTGTTGTGTTTACAAACACCCTGCTGTGTACTGGATTCTTGCACCCAATTTTACAGATTGTCCTTATATTATCAAGACAAATAAAAACATTATTGATATATTAACGATCAATTTGTGTTCCAGAATATTTCAGAAAAGTAACTAATAAGTTCAAAATCAGTTCAATTTTTTATCATCAGTCAGTAGTTAAAAGGACGCGACGACACAAAGAAACGTTATAGAGAAAAAAACTGAAACAAATAAAGATACTAACCTGAAGGTGTGATCGGATGACCAAAGTTTCATAGTTTAAATTTTCGTCCAGCGAATTATAAACTTGATGAATTTTTGTTGTTAGAATTTTCGAATTAAAGGGAACTGAAAAAGCATGTTGCTGGCTATATTATGCAATCCTTTTGGAGCAAAGTACAAACAGTGACGTCAATCGGACGTTTTCCAAGTAATCTATCAGACTAAATAAGTTATAACTTCTCAATTTCGTTTACTTGACAATCGCATTTTTATTTTGCTTTCCTTGCTCATTCAAATTTATGCCGGGTTATTCTATTATTGCTTCAAGGAAGTCAAGACAAAATTTATGGAATTTACTTTTTCACATGTTGTGATTCAAGAAAAGACGGCTATACCGAACTTGTATTCATTTTACATTCTTCTACCAATCTTTCGAGGGTTTTCATATATCTTTCGAATATATTATATCACTACGTTAAGGGGCCACTTCAGTGACACGAACGTAAAGTTTAATTGACGTGTACGTGGTCTCTCACTGACTCTGCTAAACACATATAACACACACAGTATATAATACAGATCCCCAATATTCTCGGCATCACGCTAACAATAATGATAACAGTGTCCTTCGCTCAATAATTTGTATTCTACAATTTCAAATCAAGTCATTTTCCTGTGAATATGACTTGACTTTGGATTTGCTCTTCTCTCTCTTTTTTTTCTTTCGAAAGCCCTTATTTAAGAGACAACATATAATAGGTAAGATTTCATTTTGTTTGATTTTTAGTTTAAATTAACATCAAGCCCGTCTTATTGTCATACTGGTGATTTCATTTGTTTTCTTTATCCTAAATGACCAGCAAGTTGACCTTATCATTTCTGTCAATTGATCAATTACAAAAGAGATATACTGATTTTTAAATTCCATGCATCACGATAATCAACCTTTATTTAAAAAGTATTTTTTGGGGTTAAGATCCTTGCAGTACTGTTGCTTGACTTTTTGAGAAGTTTTGCATTTAAACTTGTTGCTTATAAAACAACAACAAAAAAAGAATGATCAAGAAAAAACTGGAAACAGTGCTCTTGATAAAGGCTCTAAAGATAATGAACTATCATAATCTCGAGAAAAAAGTGTGTCAGCAGTTTTCTTATGAGATAATCTCTACGAGGCAGCCAATCATTTTTTTACTTTGTTTGAACACTTTGTTAATAATAAACAGCTGCTCGTTCCCAGACCATTTCTCAATTGTTCTATTTCTACTGACATCAGCATAGTGCAACCCTCATGTATACAGCTCTACTATAACAGTTTAAAGATATGACCTGTCATATATAGAAGTGGCGATTGCAGTGTACTGTTGACAGCAGTGGGAGTATCAGAATCATAAGAAATCAATTTATATTTATATCAATTTATATAATTCTGTCTATCCATTGCTAGTTTTTTGATTTCCTTATTGGAAATTAATTCTTTCCGAAATAAACATCAAGAAGCTGATGTTTCAAAAATTGTGGATCGATTTAAGAATATCAAAAATAGAACCAATTGTCAATGTGTAAAATTTTTAAATGTTTTAAGTTGTGATCAAATTAGGAGAAAGAAAATAAAAGTTAATTTGCAATAGTCAAGCAAGGATTGGGTAGCAAAGTCAAAAGAGAAAGAAACATCAGTGATATTTTGGAAAAACATTTTGAAGTAAAACACTTTAAAGAATCTTGAAGTTTATTTTGTAATGTGAATCAGTTCACTTAGCTTGGATGTAGTACGATTGACATCTGTGTGCTTAAAGCAGTAAGTACAGATAAATAAATTGCTATTCCCTTATAGGTTTTGTTGGGAGCCTGACTTTGATAGAAAAAAGAAAATAAAAGTCTGTGAATTAATAGAAATGATTTTAATATTCCATTACACAATAAACCTCTAAAAGTGCAACAAAATTGAGTGTTTATAAGGCAAATTATCAATAATGGCTAACCTACATTGCTGTCATGTCACGTGATTTATTACATTTTGCATTACCATGATTTTTAATTTCTGACATTTCGTTTTGATATTTGATTCCAATGTAACCAAGCAAGTATTTGTGATATTTAACATAAATTACCATATTAAGCGTTTTCAAAAACCAAGAAAATTAATTTCATGCTTACAATGTGCATGCTACACCCATAAGATTTTTCCAAACTGTTTTTTTATAGGGATATGGAAAATACTCAACATGATGATGGAGATAAACGCGGCAGAAGTTTTTCGTTTGATGGCAATAATGATCAAAAGCAGTTGCTTGAGAAATCAATTAAATTGGAATGGAATGTACAAGTTTCTTTATTTCTTCGATACAATTCTCTCGTCTTACTACATCCATCTGAACTGTTTACTCAGAAATAATAGTAATCCATTTCAAACAAATTTCCCGAAATTGAATTTCTGAAATTGAACATACTTTCAAAATCCTTGTCTCAATTTTATTTCAAATGTTGATTTATCTGCATATTTAATTTCCGTTGTGAGATTTAGTGGACATCTTACAAAGGAGTCTTTGCATTTCCTGGGAGAACTTTATTGTATTAAATGTATATTTTAGTTACTTGTACATAATGTTGAAGAAAACTTTTTGAACCATTAATGATGAACGATGAGGTTTGCTCTTTTCGTCAGGCTACATCAATGGGTATCAACCGAAATGGAAAGTTGGCAGTACTAGCTGCGTATGTAATTTTTATTGCATGTGTCATTTTACAAAGTGATTTATATATAAGTAAATAAACATAGATTAACATTGAAATGGTTGGAGAATTGGTTTCATTGAACAATATAATGTTCATATAAATTTTTCATTTGTTGTTTACTTATGTTTTTCTGTTATATATGACTTAAAAATGCTCCATAAGACCCCAAATCTGTCGAGGAATTATTAAAGTTAATCAAACAAGGTGGAAACATTTCGATCGAGTTGTTTCCACTTGAATCTGCTGACAACTTTTAAAAATGGTGTTTTTCGTGATTTGTTTGCTACACATAAAAACATAACTCTGTGGTCCACCTGAGGTAAGTACATATCATACATAGCTCTTCATAACAAGCAGTTCTTTATTGAGGTAAGTACATATCATACATAGCTCTTCATAACAAGCAGTTCTTTATTGAGGTAAGTACATATCATACATAGCTCTTCATAACAAGCAGTTCTACTTTCAGCTCACCTTATTTTCTTATTTTCTCTTATTTTCTACATCGGTATTAGTCCACAATATGTGTAGCTCCTCATTGATATCTATAACAACATTTTCTTCTGCTACGTTTGATTTTACAGGAGGCGTGGTTTCCTTGTGGTTGATTTTGAGCACCCACTGAAAATAAAGAAGATCAATTGTATAAAGAAATGGGAACCAGGAGCATTAGAGTGGAATCCGCATGCAAGTAGTGACGAATTATTTGCTTCAGTTGTGAGTTACATTATTGCTCTTACTATCCTCAACAACCCTTTCAGTATACTAGAAATAATGAAAAATTTTAATTTCTTTGCCATAAAAAAGGGCGGCAATGCATTTAGATTTTTTTTGTCGAAATATTTTCACCAATCTTATGCTGGTAAAATACAACAAAACTTTAATATTCAAATTGTCTAATTAAAACTTTAATTTTCACTTTCGTAGAATATGTTTCATTAAGTTAGAAACTAGATATATTTGTTATAAAGTGTTTATGTTGATACAATATTTACATTCCTTTGCAGGTCAACCAGAAAATAGAGATTTGGAATATCAATTCACTGGATGGAGATCCAAGTGTTGTGTTATCTGGTCATACTCGGACTATCAGGTTACTGCTCTTTCAAGCATGCGTGATATAAGAATTGTTATATACAAATTTCTGAAATGAGTTGTAATGATTTTTGAATAGAAAGGATATGGGTTCGTAGTGTAGAGGTTATTCCTGTCGTAATTGATGCGAGAGGTTAGGGTTCAATTGCCCTAGGTGGCAATTCACCATGCATAAGTGAATGTACCACAACGCCGAGTTTACCAAAGCCATGAGGGAGAGGTCATCCAGGAGATCAAGGGCCCTTGAGTGGGTTTGTGTCACTCATGAGAGTGCCAAATATCAACTGAGTGTGGCTAGCCACGTAAAACAACACCTAATAATAATAATATGATAATAATTTAATAGAATTGTGATTATCCTGTAGGTGGAATATTTTTTCAGGGATACAAATTGGAATTATTACGACCCATATTCTCTGTTAACTTGCTCGATGGATACATACATAAATTTGTGGGATGTGCGGTAAGTCAAACGTAATATGGTATGTCTTCCAAAACTTGAATATGCTTACTAAATATCTGGATATCCTTCTTTAGACAAAGTAAGAAGCCCGCCAGTACATTTACAACAGTGGCAGGATCATCACAAGTTCGGTGGAACCACAAAAATAAAAACTTATTTGCAAGTGCTCATGATGGCGATGTCCGGATCTGGGATATACGAGTAAGCAAATGGAAAACTAAAAACAATGTTGCGAATTAGAATGTGTTTTAAAGTTATTGTGAATGTGTGTTGTTTTTTAGAAAGGTAACATCCCATTTGTATATATAGCAGGACACTTATCGAAGATTCACGGTTTGGATTGGTGTCCACAGATAGCAACACACTTCATTACAGCTAGCAATGACGCCACCGTCAAAGTATATCCCGTTATCCATAAACGTTTCTATTGCAAATTTTGGCAAGTTATCATTTGAATGTCAATAACGTGTATAATTTCTTCAACTTTTTATTTTAGTTTTGGAACATGAACTCGCCCAAACACCCACGAGCATCTATAAACAATGGAGCACCTGTATGGAAAGCACGTTACACAGTATGTCTGCAATGTTATGTTTGTATTCCACTGTTATTGAAAATCATGATAAAGTAAGGTTGTGACATTAAAACTATCAAACGTATTGATTACAGCCGTTTGGTAATGGTTTGCTGACCGTTCTCGTTCCGCAAGTTCGTGGTAACAGTTTGTTTCTGTGGAATACATCAGAATTCAAGACTCCTGTACATAAGTTTGACGGTCATACTGATGTCATCTTGGAATTTCAGTGGAGGGAACATCACTACGGTACGTATTAAATAACCTTCATTCACCTTTTTTCTCTGTTAGTTGTGTCATGGGGAATTGACTTTTAGGTGAGCAAGCTGGTTATCAATTGATATCACTTTCTAAAGATCAAACTTTACGAATGTGGAAAATAGACAAGAAAACAGTTCAGGTACTTAAAGGAGAGAAGCCTCTTCTATCTATTCTATTTACATTTCTTGTTACCTTAAGGAACAGCTTCTTATGCTCTTTAAACAATTCATTTAAATGGTAACAGTTAAAGGAAATAGAACATGCATAAACATCTTTGTTTCTATGAATTAAGAAAAACGGACAAACCACAATTTACAGGGACGTACAAGCTGGATTGTTTCCAAGACTATATTTTCAGACTAATAATCTTCAACTTTCTTTTTGTCACAGGCTATCACTGGTGAATATAGCAAGACTAGCAGGGATATGTTAAAGCGTAGCTGGATGCAGAGCGAGATTCGACAATCAAAAATGTTCATTGAATTTCTTTTGTTTTAAGAAAACAAAGACGGTCCTATGTGTGTTGTCAAAAATGGCGGCCAAGCGGCATGAAGCGATCAAAATGATAAGTCACAAAAAGCCACTTTTTACTTCATCTATACGTTTTCTGTAAATCTCAGTTCAGATAGACTTTTCTCAAAGAAGCTTTTAGACTTTTAAACAAGATTTAAATCGTATCCTGCCTTATAAGGATGATAAACAGCCATTTATATCCTCGCACAGAGCGAAATCTGTTGGTGTTATATCGATGGAAGGAGGAATTCCCTGATATCCTGCTAATTGTCAAGGCAAGATAAAGCATTAAATTTATCAAATCATGTGAAAATAGAATCAGGGAAGACCACGATCTCCCACGACTTTCATTTTTCTGGGGCATATATCTACGTCATTTTCTTTTCGTTTATATCTTTTTCCGTCACTTTAATCACGTGACTTTCAATAAATTCTTGTATGTCATGTGATATTATTCTGAACTGCAAGGACACCTGTAATGAAATGGCAGAAATTTTCTATTTCAAAACAAACGAAAACTCGGTATGAATATCTACTATGTGTAAGAATCGCTTCGTTTCACTGTGGTTAGGTTATGGCTGAGTGTGGTTGCTGGCTGTTTCAGTTTTCCTTACTATATTTGTCTATTTTCATATGATTTTGCATTTCCAGATGTAGATGTGTTAAGATGTATGTAGACATGAAGTAGTAAGCTTTTATCTATATGAAATATGCAGTCGTGTTTTTGTTTTTAGATCATGAAATATTTAAAAAAATACCAACAATGTCTTTCTAAAATACTTTAATGAGTGGCAAGAGGAGACAATGACTGTGTCAGGGACAAAAACATATATATCAGAGTTTTGAAAGTATTAGAATTACTGGTGATTAATGTTCCTGTTATATAAATCAATGATAAGAATTCCTGGCTTGATATTTTATTCTTTGATTTGAATCCTCTAATAATTTAAGTGCAGAATGGTAGGCTAGATGATGTAGCTACCCCTTTTATTGAGGTTTATATATCTGCATTTCAATGCATTCCTTCAATCATCAAGCTTGAGCCATTGTTATTTTACTTGGATGGAATTGAAGACTGTTTGGTCCAATAAACTGAATCTTTTGTAAGCAAGTGCACAGTGACTGTGTTGATAATCACAGCTTAGAACGATATGTTCAATGAAAGAAAGTTAATTGTTGTCAAGTCAGATATGATAACTGGCAATGCATGAAAATACAACGTATATATATAAGAGAGAGAATAGACCTCAATATTATTGCTGAAAAAGTGTTATAAAAGAGACAAAAATGCTGATTTTGGATGTTTTATATTCCAGTTATGGGTGAATATATACTTTTGTGTTGATACAAATTGCCTGCACATTACAGAAAATATATTCTCATGTAAAAAATAACAAAAATGCTATTAACCGTCACTTCCTTTAATGAACAAATAAACACATGGTTTCAAACCCATTTTTGCTGTGCCTAAAAAAATGTGGTTATTTTCTCTGAAATGTAGTATGTATTCTTGCATATCGTACTGTTTAGTATTATTTCATTGTATTTTACATATACATTGTCTATTTTATTAAGTATAATAGTTATAATTAATTTATTTATTTTATATAAATATATTTTGAGAATGCTGCATGGAAGAATAAAAAAATCAGTATATAACTCTTTTATTATATTATATTCTGTTTTCCCTTTGAGAACTATACATCATTACTCCAAACCCTTGGTTCTTTGTTCTTTTTGTCTTGTTAGGTATGCTAATCTAGGTTCTAAATTCTTAATCCTTTTAGATTTTCAGGGGTTTTTTTGTTTTTTTTTCCCCATGTTTTTATAATTATATTTATTTTTATTTATTTTTATTTTTATATATCTAAGTACCGTATTCTCTCTAACTAGCGCCCCTCTCTAATAAGCGCCCCCTTCTAGTCAAAAATATTTTTATAAGCGCCCGGGCGCTTAATAGAGTGACTTAACATTACTCATAAATTAATAAGCGCATGGTCGGTAATTAGAACTTTGAACAAAAACTGAATATTCTGTAATAGAAACGGAAGGCTATCTTTTTGTGACGTCTAAATTTAAGTTATGAGTACAAAATCTTATTTCGTTGCCATGAAAAATACAGTTGTTTTTACTCTTTTATATGATAAAAAGCAATGCCTCGTTCACAGCTAGCACGACCATTTCAAAATGTTTTTATAAGCGCCCCTCTCCAATTATTGCCCCTCTCCAATAAGCGATCCCCTAATTTCCAAAAACAATTTATAAGCGCCCGGACACTTATTTGAGAGAATACGGTATGTAAACTCCTACTACCTTAAGGGAAGAAATTTTGCCGGATTTTGGCGGTTTTTGAAGCAATCCGCCAAATCGGGCAAAATTTCTCCCGTCAAAATTTCTTCCCTTAATGTAGTTAATTATCAGAGAGGAATTTTAGTCCATTATATATATTAGCATACATTTCTATTCTCTGAAAATGCTCGACAGTCAGGAGCAATTTTACTTTATTTTAAAACCAGTTCAGTTAGCTCTGGTTAGCTGATGAATCCGTAAAGGAAGAAACTAAAAGTTAATAGTTTTCTTCTTTCATCCTTTTATAGGTACGTTTATATTTATATATATGATGAAAAAACACACAAGAAATTTTCACAATATTTGGATTTATTAAAAATCTTTGTCAAGTGTTATGTTTATATTTATATATACATGCAGTAGGTCCACTGTACTGCATTTTTCAACGACCTTTTTTACCAAATAAATTATCTATCTCTATATATCTATCTAAAATTTGTATATTTGTGGTTATACCAAGCTATTTCCCTCAAAATAAAACATGTTTTTTTTCAAAGCAGGCGTTCTAAATATATATAAGCTAACGTTTGGGTAATTTTTAAGATGCTGAGCATATTACCCAGTTCACTTTTACAATTTTTCCTCTTGATCAAAATCCCAAATCAAAGTCTTGTCGCTGTGAACACTATTCCGCGTATAGCTAGGATAAAATACAAGTCAAACAGAAGTTTGCACGATTTATTTCACGTCTTTTCATTGGTTGAGAATCCGCTTTCAAGCAATTTAATTGGCGAAAAAAAACAATCACATGCATTCCTGAAATTCCTGACAACACACATAGCACATAGCGAAATCTATCGCTCTGCATCCAGCTACGCTTTAACATATCCCTGAGACTAGTAATAATTTGTATAAGACACTGAACTCTCCATTGAGTCCGACACTCTCCATCGCTGAGAGTAATTCGTTTATTAGTAACTTACAGAAGGAAACTCTACTCATGCCCTCCCCCGTCTTGTCATCCACAGTGAAGGAGAACATGAATCTCCTAACAGAAAACGAAAGTAGAAATGGAGGTGATAATCCTTTGCGACCAGATAAGTTGCCATTGCTAGCTCAAGGTCATAAAAGTGTTGAAATTGTTCAGGATTCAAGATTTGTTTGAGAGGGTGTGTTTTGGATTGTGTCTTCACATGTTCGTAGTGCAAAGTGTTGGTTCCTTCTAGTTGTATCGCCCACTGGCAGTTCCGATCGGAGTTGGACGGATATGTATCAAAATGGTAGAAAGACGGCGTTCCGAAGACAAGGTAGCCTGGTTCCAAGTAGCAGCCTAGACTCGGATGAGCAGTTGCAAACACTACAGCAAGAATTCTCTCTCATCGATCTCAAAGACCCTGTTTACAAGATAGAGAAGATAGTTTGGCATGTTGTATGTTGTCATGACAACATGTTTCTCTCGAGTATTTCAACATGATCTTCTATCTATCTATCGTAGATGGATCCGAATTTCCATTTCGGAAAAGATAGTAAGATCGATCCAGCGACAAAGAAGAAAGTTATTCTCGTGAGTGCTTTAATCGTCCGTGATTGTGTTTTCCCAAATCTTATCGTCCGTGGTTGTGTATTCTCAATTAAACGTTTATTTGAAAAATTGCATGGATACTTCGTACCTGTTATATACTATAATTGTGAAACTTCGCCTCGTGATTTTTTTTCAGGCTTTAGAAGAGGTGGCTAGACAATATGTGAAATTTAATCGAATCTGCTTAGAGCCGTGTTTGCGCCAACTAGTTCAACAAATCGAAGAGTTCAAATTACACGAAACTGTGGTGAGTGTCTATTCGTCATTCCTCGAAACTACCACTACCGAATTTTGATCGACCTTTCTGTCTGATGTTCAGAGAAGCGATGATAGCCTGACACCAATGACTCCTCCATTCAATCGAATGCAGCCATATGCATTCAAGAACACGGAACTCAGGCTAGATTCTGCAAATGAGGACTCAACAGTACCTTTTCCAAGAACATGCGGAGCGCGTTTTTGTGGTGTTGGAGGTAGCGTAGCAATATTTTACTTCTAGTGTCAAACCACGATTGAAATTCTCTTTGCTTATACTCGCTGTTTCAACTTTTAGATCGTCTTCGTCGTGTTTTCACGTCCTGAGAAATATAATAATGTTACAAAAGTAGAGAAATATTTACGGTAAGTGCGATCACTGCTGTTGTCGGTTTACTTTATTGCATCGTAAAAGATTTCTTCTGTTTTGTTCTGGTCAATTTCCGCGCTATCTCACTATTTACAAAATTTTAAACTGGTCTTTACAAGAAGTTGAAGTCTGTTGGTTTGGTCTACATTTCTGATACATCTCCACTACTGCCAGTCTCAAAGTCGCTCGCTCAAAGCTATCAGTATGTCATGTCTCGTAAATCCACTCCAGTAATTTATTCGTGTTTGAATTCAGTTTAGGGAAAAGGATGATCGAAATGGGTTTTGTTTAGGTTTGATTATTATGAAAACGTGAAAGACATTCAGACACTGACCATGATGAGTTGTATGCTTGCTAAGCAACAGTTGCCCGAAAAAATCAAGAACTTTTTTGAAACATCATCCCAGGAGGAGAACCGAGTGAGTACATTATTGTTGTGTGACGAAAGCTTTGTAGAACTTGATGACGTAAGTGTTTTTAAGGTGAAAACTCTTAAAATCCGCTCATTTGATTGGGTGACGATTTCCAAAACTTTCGGTCGTTAATTTTCATTTCTTCGTTGTGAACTTCACGAAGAAACACACGTTTTTATACATGCGAAAATATTGTTATTATAAAACTGTTTATTGCTAAACTTTTACTCTTATTGTATTTTGAGATTAATAAAAGAACACGGGTAGTATGTGTAAGTGAGTTAGTTAGTTGTATTGATGTATTTTATTATGTATGTATTTAAATGTTTGTTTACGATGTAAAAGCACAGAAGAAACGCGAGTGGAGTATCCAGCACATTTTCAGGGTTTTACTTATTTCGTTTTAGTTATCAAATAATGTGGCTATACAGAAGAAGTGCAGTGAAGTTTTTAAAAATTGGCTACAGAAAAAATGTGAAGTGAAGTCCTTTTTGGAATAATACGTCATACTGATTATTTACACATAACGTCATGCCCCATAACAAAACGAAATTATTGGAAGCTGTTAAGGATCCCACTTCTCACATGCAGTGGCAGTTTGCCAAAAAACTATTTATATTTCTCCATCTCAGTTGGTTTTCAAACAAAGGCAACCCTCCTCCTCAGATGACTTTCAAGTTTCTCCTGAATTCCCATACAATGTTTATAACAAGTTCTCTGCGGGGGACGAGAGCTGGTCGCCGCCAACCTTTGTGGAGGAGAAGGGTGTGTGCTGCAATTTTATCAAAAACACATAAAATCAAAAAAAAATTGTCATCTATGATCCCATAGGGCGAAATATATGTTAAAACCGGCAGTTTCCTTCATCATATCATCATCTTCTTCTTCTCCGTTCACTTTTATAGTCGCGGTTCAGTATTAAACTTTGGCCAAGCTAAGGTAGTAAGAGGCTAGTCTTCAGTGAAGTAAGTACGCCATGTTTTTTTTCAGACAGTGCAGATGCAGTGCCAGTGGAAGATGTTGGTTTTCTGCAAGAGATAAAGCATTAAACGATGGAAATAAATGTTTTTAGTTCAGTGTTGTCTTAAAATGTTCTGTATATATTTGGAATGAACGTGTGAAAATTAGAAAAAAAGTTATATCAAATGTTACCGATGTTTTGTTTTTGTTTGATGGTAACAACTGTGTTACGATGATTGGTAATTAATTTCTGGGAAGTTTCTTCGGATTGAAGCTGTGACTTTAGAGCAAAGGTGAAAGTTCATCATTATTAAAAGCCAGGCTGAAGACTCGTTTTTATTTTATATACACGTTTGTTTTTTTTATAAGAAAAATTTTTATAAGAAAATGAGGCTCAAAAACCTCAAAACCTTAAGAAAATCTTAAGAAAATGCCGAGAAATCAATACTTTTTCTTCTTGTTTGTTTTGTACACATTTTGAGCAAGCAAATATGCTCTTCTCCCTATTGACTATTCTATGACATTAGATAACGGGGGGAGTGTTTTTGAAGGAAAAAAGGTTGTCATTCAAACTTCCCTCCTGAAGTCAGCAGGAAATCGCATTGCTCAGTGGAGGCAGGGATATGTTAAAGCGTAGCTGGATGCAGAGCGAGATTCGACAATCAAAAATGTTCATTGAATTTCTTTTGTTTTAAGAAAACAAAGACGGTCCTATGTGTGTTGTCAAAAATGGCGGCCAAGCGCCATGAAGCGATCAAAATGATAAGTCACAAAAAGCCACTTTTTACTTCATCTATACGTTTTCTGTAAATCTCAGTTCAGATAGACTTTTCTCAAAGAAGCTTTTAGACTTTTAAACAAGATTTAAATCGTATCCTGCCTTATAAGGATGATAAACAGCCATTTATAGCCTCGCACAGAGCGAAATCTGTTGGTGTTATATCGATGGAAGGAGGAATTCCCTGATATCCTGCTAATTGTCAAGGCAAGATAAAGCATTAAATTTATCAAATCTTGTGAAAATAGAATCAGGGAAGACCACGATCTCCCACGACTTTCATTTTTCTGGGGCATATATCTACGTCATTTTCTTTTCGTTTATATCTTTTTCCGTCACTTTAATCACGTGACTTTCAATAAATTCTTGTATGTCATGTGATATTATTCTGAACTGCAAGGACACCTGTAATGAAATGGCAGAAATTTTCTATTTCAAAACAAACGAAAACTCGGTATGAATATCTACTATGTGTAAGAATCGCTTCGTTTCACTATGGTTAGGTTATGGCTGAGTGTGGTTGCTGGCTGTTTCAGTTTTCCTTACTATGTTTGTCTATTTTCATATGATTTTGCATTTCCAGATGTAGATGTGTTAAGATGTATGTAGACATGAAGTAGTAAGCTTTTATCTATATGAAATATGCAGTCGTGTTTTTGTTTTTAGATCATGAAATATTTAAAAAAATACCAACAATGTCTTTCTAAAATACTTTAATGAGTGGCAAGAGGAGACAATGACTGTGTCAGGGACAAAAACATATATATATCAGAGTTTTGAAACTATGTGAATTACTGGTGATTAATGTTCCTGTTATATATATAAATCAATGATAAGAATTCCTGACTTGATATTTTATTCTTTGATTTGAATCCTCTAATAATTTAAGTGCAGAATGGTAGGCTAGATGATGTAGCTACCCCTTTTATTGAGGTTTATATATCTGCATTTTAATGCATTCCTTCAATCATCAACCTTGAGCCATTGTTATTTTACTTGGATGGAATTGAAGACTGTTTGGTCCAATAAACTGAATCTTTTGTAAAAGCAAATAGTGCACAGTGGCTGTGTTGATAATCACAGCTTAGAACGATATGTTCAATGAAAGAAAGTTAATTGTTGTCAAGTCAGATATGAGAACTGGCAATGCATGAAAATACAACGTATATAAGAGAGAGAATAGACCTCAATATTATTGCTGAAAAAGTGTTATAAAAGAGACAAAAATGCTGATTTTGGATGTTTTATTTTCCAGTTATATGGGTGAATATATACTTTTATGTTGATACAAATTGCCTGCACATTACAGAAAATATATTTTCATGTAAAAAATAACAAAAATGCTATTAACCGTCACTTCCTTTAATGAACAAATAAACACATGGTTTCAAACCCATTTTTGCTGCGCCTAAAAAATTGTGGTTATATATATTCTCTGAAATGTAGTATGTCTTCTTGCATATCGTACTGTTTAGTATTATTTCATTGTATTTTACATTATACATTGTCTATTTTATTTAGTATATATAGTTATATATAACGAAGTGGATATTCGTCCGAACTTTTATTATTATTTATATAATAAAAGTGCGGACAAATAATTTGAAGTTATTCGTCCGCACTAATTTTACGGCATACAATGTGTTAGACGTTCTTTCGTAACTTTTAACAGATTCTTCTAATTCCGCAATTGTAAAAAACTGAACCCCTGTCGCAATCTCTTTCACCATAGTGCAATCTTATTCACAAGCTATACCACTTTAAGCACTTTAAATATATTTAAATTATTTTCTAACGGATTTTATGGCACTCACTAAAGGTGCGGACGAATAACTTCAAAATTATTTGTCCACACTTTATAAAAGTGCGGACGAATATCCACAGCGTATATATAATTAATTTATTTATTTTATATATATAAATATATTTTGAGAATGCTGTATGGAAGAATAAAAAAATCAGTATATAACTCTTTTATTAATGTTATTAACTCTTTTATTATATATATTCTGTTTTCCCTTTGAGAACTATACATCATTACTCTAAACCCTTGGTTCTTTGTTCTTTTTGTCTTGTTAGGCATGCTAATCTAGGTTCTAAATTCTTAATCCTTTTAGATTTTCAGGGGTTTTTTTTGTTTTTTGTTTTTCCCCATGTTTTTATATTTATATTTATATTTATTTTTATTTATTTTTATATATCTATGTACCCTATTCTCTCTAACTAGCGCCCCTCTCTAATAAGCGCCCCCTTCTAGTCAAAAATATTTTTATAAGCGCCCGGGCGCTTAATAGAGTGACTTAACATTACTCATAAATTAATAAGCGCATGGTTGGTAATTAGAACTTTGAACAAAAACTGAATATTCTGTAATAGAAACGGAAGGCTATCTTTTTGTGACGTCTAAATTTAAGTTATAAGTACAAAATCTTATTTCGTTACCATGAAAAATACAGTTGTTTTTACTCTTTTATATGATAAAAAGCAATGCCTCGTTCACAGCTAGCACGACCATTTCAAAATGTTTTTATAAGCGCCCCTCTCCAATTATTGCCCCTCTCTAATAAGCGATCCCCTAATTTCCAAAAACAATTTATAAGCGCCCGGGCACTTATTTGAGAGAATACGGTATGTAAACTCCTACTACCTTAAGGGAAGAAATTTTGGCGGTTTTTGAAGCAATCCGCCAAATCGGGCAAAATTTCTCCCGCCAAAATTTCTTCCCTTAATGTAGTTAATTATCAGAGAGAGGAATTTTAGTCCATTATATATATTAGCATACATTTCTATTCTCTGAAAATGCTCGAAAGTCAGGAGCAATTTTACTTTATTTTAAAACCAGTTCAGTTAGCTGATGAATCTGTAAAGGAAGAAACTAAAAGTTAATAGTTTTCTTCTTTCATCCTTTTATAAGTACGTTTATATTTATATATAAGACGAAAAAACACACAAGAAATTTTCACAATATTTGGATTTATTAAAAATCTTTGTCAAGTGTTATGTTTATATTTATATATACATGCAGTAGGTCCACTGTACTGCATTTTTCAACGACCTTTTTTACCAAATAAATTATCTATCTCTATATCTAAATTTAGTATATTTGTGGTTATACCAAGCTATTTCCCTCAAAATAAAACATGTTTTTTTCAAAGCAGGCGTTCTAAATATATATAAGCTAACGTTTGGGTAATTTTTAAGATGCTGAGCATATTACCCAGTTCACTTTTACAATTTTTCCTCTTGATCAAAATCCCAAATCAAAGTCTTGTCGCTTTGAACACTATTCCGCGTATAGCTAGGATAAAATACAAGTCAAACAGAAGTTTGCACGATTTATTTCACGTCTTTTCATTGGTTGAGAATCCGCTTTCAAGCAATTTAATTGGCGAAAAAAAACAATCGCATACATTCCTGAAATTCCTGACAACACACATAGAACATAGCGAAATCTATCGCTCTGCATCCAGCTACGCTAAGTGATTTTTTTTCTCCAAAATTGACGTTTTAATCATAAGCAGTAGATGCTTAAGAAAGAAAGAAAGTGTTTAAATAGAAATTCGGGAAAGGTCTATTGTTTTATGACAATTCAAAACTTATAAAACAACTTAATAAGAATCCTTTATTACATAAATAAAATTACAATATTAGATTAAAAAGATATTAGATATGTATAAAATGTAACTCTAAATAGAAGTGTATAGATGAGTTTCTAAGTGACGTGATGTTTATAAACATTAGTGTTTTTTGCTCGATAATTGCTGTGAGTTTCAACATAAATGCTTAATAGATCAAGTCAATTTCCTACCAATATGCGCACGCATCTTGGTTGGCAATTAGATGCTCTCTGCACACTGTCGGTTAAACCGGTTCTCAGGAGGCGTTTTTAAGACAAAAAAAATTATTAAAAATAATACTCATTAGCACTCGAAATCTATTTTTGTGAAGTTTATTAAATTTTTAGTTTAAACAGATCTTTAACTGGTAATTAACATCAGAAACTCATCTATTGGAGTAGCAAGTGGGCTAATTGCACCTTAGAAGCGTAAGAACAAAAGGCCACGAAGTAGATACTTTTTCAAACTCTTAATTACTTTCTAATTATTCCACTGGGGAACTGAAAAAACGAGTAACTATTACTTACTGAGAACATTATGCAATTAGAAAAACAATAAAGAACATAGAAACGAGGCTAAACTTAGAAGCTAGGCCATAACACGGTGTTTAAACAGAAATTCGGGAAAGGTGTATACCTTAGCAAAATCTATGTGATCTTAAAGATCTATAAACTTAAATAGAAAAAATTCCGTCCGACAAAACAAATTTGTTACCAGCATTAAGTAAAGTCTCGATTTTTGAAAATTTCGAGACACAGTCATCAAAAAGCTATGTTTTTCTGAAAATATAAGACCTGAAGAATCGGAAAAACATAATAAAAACCTATTTGAACCAATTTTATTTTTTCGTGTCAGCGAGACCTTTTTTATAACTGAGTCAGTTACAGAAAATATGAGCATGATCACGTGTTTAAAAAGAACGTTTTGATTGGACGTGCAAATTATGGAAAGAATCAACCAATGAGAATCTGTTATTTAAATCCAATAGGTAGAAAGATAGGTTGGATCTGTGATTTAAAAGGTAGAAAGATGTTTAAATAGCCGACACACAAATCACAAAAAATATCTTTTCATATCTGTATCTGTTGTTGGGAACCGTTTGAAGAGTTATCGGAAAATCGGAAACAGTTTGACGAGTTATCGGAAAAACACACGTGGCAGGTTTTCGTTCAAGAAAGTCTGGATGATTGCGCCATTTTGATTAAATATTTTTGTAAATAGGAAAGTGTACAAATTTATTGAATACCTTTTCTTTTAACCATCGATTATATTTGATGGTCCCTCACTAACGCATCTATGATATTATTCCTTTATTCCATCGAGGCGAATCATTTGTAACCATAGTTACAAATTATTCGATGTTACAAGCTTCACTATGTAACTTACCACTGCGACACCCAAATCAACTCTTCTACCACATTTGTTAGCCTTATTTCTGAATTTATTCAAACTTAGTATAAGTTATGTCGGCAAGATTTAGTATTATCCGTTTTCTATATATACATTATACGTCACACCATGCATATATACATTTTTATCAAACACGCATAAGATTTCTTTTGTAAACCGAAACTTTTTCACTGAAAATTTCAAATTTATTGTTTTGAAAGATAAGCAAAATCATGAAATGATCATCAGGTGGCTGGTAGTGAAAGAAACGCCAAACATTATACGATAACCACAACATTGAAATGTCGATTGACTATCAAAGTGTTTAATTTGTAATTTCCCAACTCACGAAACTGGTTGAAGTTTCAGATGTTCAACTGTACATACACTTTCATGAACAAATTGTCAAAAGAAGATTGCACGAGACTTAAATATAAATTTAACACATCGAAAAACCAAATAAAGTCGGATTATTAACTTTACATAGCTAAGAATGCACTACTATATAAAAATGTATGTAAATAGCTAATCTATCCCGACTGAAATATTTACAATTACATTTTAATGGTATAAATATTTGTAACGATAACAGGAAATATAACATTTCATGATTATGTCTGTTATTGTGAAAATTATGTCTTTTTTTTTTAATCATCAAATTGGGATCCATACAATAATATATGGTTCTTCTCCCTAGAACATAAATTTCAAATAAAAGTATCAAAATATTATTAAATATTATTATTATTAAATAACTTGATAAAATGTGTAAGGGGAGAGAAAAAAAGGAAAGAAAAGTGAGCCAGTGCACGAGACTATGGAGAAAAGGTCTGACGGATTGAGAGAAATTGTGATTGAAACACTGAGAGAAAACTAAAAATGAAAGCGTAAAACGATAAGCAGACAAACAACAATAAATATTTATATTCGAATATATACATGACCTATAGAAAAGAGAGAAAGACTACGAGGACAGGACTCTAGCCAGAGCTCTGTCTTTGTAGTACTTCATCGCCTCTTTATACACTTAAAGCTTGGTTTCCAATAAAATTATTTTTTGTTGCACAATGGTTGTGCAACCGTCTTTCAGAACTTTTACACAACAGTCTGAATGTTGTGCAACAAAAGTATGTTGTACAACACCTGGTTGCAGAGATAGAAAAAAATCTATCTCTGCAACAATTTCCTACACTTGTTGCACAACAAAGTGCTGCAAAACGGTTGCGCAACAAAAATAATTTAATTGGGAACCAAGCTTAATTGTTATTAAGCCAAGACTTATTTTTGTTAAAACAGAATTGGCCGATGGATAGACTAATAATAATTTCATTTCAAATTTTCACGTTCGGGATTTGAAATGTACAACTGGCATTTTTTACACTCACAGTATTTGCGCCATATTTACGCCTGGTACACCAAAACACCTGCGTAGAGTGGCAACAGACCTTTCCCGAATTTCTGTTCAAACACCGTGTTAATGCCTTGCTATCAAGTTTCGCCTCGTTTCTATGCATTCTATTGTTTCACTAATTACATTTCTTATTACTTAGTAATATGGACTTATTATTTTCATTCCACAGTGGGATAATTAAAATCTTTAGAACGATGCGATACTTGTTGGCTTAGCCATAACTCGACGTTTAAACAAAATTCGGGAAAGGTCTATTACTTATCGAGACATTATCGAGACAGTATAATGTAATATGTAATAATAAAAGTAGTATTCACAAGTACCACTTCCGACTGCTACCAATCCCCCACTCAGTATCATTTTAGTACTTAGTACTGTTGGCCTCTATTGTATCATCTACCAATATATAACACCAACTTCAATCATGAAAACGAGATTGGTATAGTTGATTGAGGTCACAATATGGCGTCTACAGGATGAGGGAATATATTTGTATGCCATGATCAAACGTCCTGCAGAAGGCGCTAAAAAGGACATATAATTTCAAACGAATCTACAATTATTTCTAAGGACTATCGTGTCGTAAAAATATCACAGAGATTCGTAAAAATATCACAGAGATTCGTAAACAAATCTTTTTAGAACTCGGAAATACTGCTCTTTAATTGCAATTACGAAGCTAAAACATCCTCTCTTCGTTCACTGTAGTCAGAATTTTGAGCCGAGGGGAGAAGAAAAAAGATATGACGGTACGTCCCCACGAAAAGCGTTTATTAGATTTCGCTAAGCGAAAGATATTGATATCGTCTTGGTATCTATCTATATATCTATCTATGTTCGGCTAATTTTTTTGTTCCGTATTTCCCTGCCAATCCCGATTCGGTTTCGTTTTAAGAGATTATGAAACCCCGAAATCCCGCTATTTTTCTGCACCAAGTTTTGAAAGAAGTGGAAGCTTGTGTTTGTACCTTGTGTTTGTTTTAATCGTTGTAATCTGTTATTTTGTCTGTAAAATGTCTTTCAGACATGCAGTGTTGATTTTGATAATTTATTTTGTGAAATAGAAAGCTATGATGGTCAACGACGTTATAAAGAGCCATTTGTAAAGTTCCAATTATAATGTGAAGTTCTTTCTCGTGGCCAGTGACACAGTTTGTTTGTAAATAGCTAAATGTGAAACTTCAAAAAGAAAGCCTTCTTATAAATTTCCTATTATTCCTCAGCAAATTCGTTGAATTGTTTTTTATAAAATTTTGACTGATAAGAGCTGATGAAATGAAGAGATAACAATATAATAAAGCTTTGTTTTCTTTTGACCATCAAAAGTGAAAGTTTCAGACTGGTGTTTTTTGTTGTTTTTTTTGCTTTTTGTTTGTTTGTTTGTCATTTGGCGTCAAAGATTTTCTGAATTGTCTTTCTTGTACATTCATGGCGAGGAATCTCAGAAATCCAGTTTTTGAGTTTTTGGCTGTTTTTTGCCTTTTCGATGACAAATGTATGATATACACATTCTGTGGGGCGGTTGCGTACTGGCATAGCTTTCTATTACTCGTGATGTAAAGATCCAGATTCTAAATGGAGTTTTCTTCTTTCTCTCACTTAATATGTAAGTAGAGTAAGTGAAAGACAATCTGAGGTAATCGAGAAGCATTTAAAATTCTGAAACTAGGGAGAGAAGCATCATATATTGTGTAGTATCTGAAAATTAAACTGTATATATATAACTTTACATACTGTAAATGACCGTTTAAGCACCAGGACTCAATTAATACCCCCGCCCGATTAAGCGCCCAGGTTTACAAAAATTTGTAATAAGCGCCCAGGTTCCGATTAAGCGCCAAGGTCCAAAACTGAAGCTGGGCGCCTATTCGGCAAAAAACATAATAATATTGAGAAAAACACGGTTTTTAGTTGAACAATATTTCAGCAAAATGAAGGAAAGTTAATAACACGGGAATGAATTATTTTCATCTCAAAATAAGAGTATTTATCGAGCTTTTTCTGAAGTTGCTCGAGTAGGACACAAGCAGTTCTTTTGTCAGTATGCAGTGAAAAAATGAACTGTATTAATGATTTTAGAGATTTTTTTATTAACCACCCAGGACTCAATTAAGCGCTCCTTCCGTATAAGCGCCCACCATAAAAGTTTAAAAAAATTTTAAGCGCCCAGGGCCTTTAATCGGTCATTTACGGTATGCTGCTTGAAATTATATCTTTATAAATTATATATCTATATCTTCTTTAGAAATTATATCATCATGTATCTATACAAAAGGATTGTTTGGTTATTGTAGGAAGTGACATTTTGTGAGAGGGACACTTATAAAATAATGTTGTCAATTTATCTGTTTTATTATTTTTAAGTATATAGTCATTATCAAGAGTAACCAATATCAATGTATGAGTTGGTATGAAGATATAAGCCTGACAAACTTGAAACATTTAAAAGAATGGAACCGTTGAACCAAAGACAGATGTGACCATGCTCAATGTGCACTGTTCGGTACTTTCGGTTATATATATGATTTCAAATTGATACAATAGCAATTAAAGGGGCATTGGCCGGCTTAAAACAATAGAATTTGAGTTACTCTTGGTTATTCAAATCTGCCATGTGATTTGAGGATTAAAAAATTAGAATGATCGAGACAACTTGTAAACATCATGGCGAAGAGGACGGAAGATTTTCATTGCTGTCAGAATTATTTTTTTCAATGTCTTGTCTATGGGCGTATATTTTAATATGGTATTAAATATTGGTACGAAGTTATCATGAATTTATTAAGGAATATTTCTGTGCTAGTTATTGAATGAGAGTATTTGTTATTTTAAAGATATACACGGATTCGTGAGTGCCGGGTGAAATCTCTACATTCACATCTATACATAGTTTATACAAAATAAGTTTAAATTTGCTATTGTATATAACTTGCATTATTGCTTTTGATTTTGCTGAGTTCTACCTCCCAGATAATTTAGAGGAAGACGGAGAGGTCGTTTGGATTGCTTTCTTGGGTAGCATTTTTTGTTGTTAGCTTGCTAGGTATTCCTATACCTGAAGATCAAAGATTCTTGAAATTACTTTCATTTTGTGGCATGTTTTGTGGCCATGGTCCATTAGTTTTGATTTTGAGTTATTTCATGAGAACTAATTTTGCTTTTCCTCTCTGGAAAACCAAAACAAAATGTAAAGGAAAATCCATTTGCTTTTTGAAAAATATATCCCAGTGAATAGATGAGTTTCTGATGTTAATTACCAGTTAAAGATCTGTTTAAACTAGAAATTTAATAAACTTCACAAAAATAGATTTCGAGTGCTAATGAGTATTATTTTTAATAATTTATTTTGTCTTAAAAACGCCTCCTGAGAACCGGTTTAACCGACAAGTGTGCAGAGAGCATCTAATTGCCAACCAAGATGCGTGCGATCTATTAAGCATTTATGTTGAAACTCACAGCAATTATCGAGCAAAAAACACTAATGTTTATAAACATCACGTCACTTAGAAACTCATCTATAAGAACATTACTGGCATGGCATGAATTCAATTGCAAGCTATACAATTTTTGAATCTACTTTGACATATTCGTACACTGTAGCTGGAATAAGTTTCAACATTTAACACTGTAAAAGGAAACAATTTGTTTTTATATTGTTTTTCTCTCCTTAATTTTCATTACGCTTACTTTTTTTCTGTTTACAAAATTTTAATAAAAACACAAATCTTGATTTTGTCAGAATGACATATCCGTTATTTCTGCCTCATGGAGTGAGTGACTTCTGTGGCTGATCAATTTTTCGTGTTTACATATACATTATTGCATCTGGATAATCATTGGAAATAACTTTTGTTTTTTATTAAACATATGAAATTGTATTTGTTTATTTTTTTGTCATTTTTGGGCATTTGATTGCTTACTGGATATGACTTCCATGCATGGTTTATTTTACATCTGTCTTTTTGATTCATTCACATGTATGATTTCTAATATGGCCATGGCATCATGAAGAAAGAAGAACACCGATTCAATCTGAGGAAAAAACATTATTTGGCAAATTGAACTGTTGTTGTTATCTTGTCTCTTCCTGTCCCCACACTGCTGCATTCTTATAGGAAGGAACAGAATTAAAAAAGTATCAAAAATCGAAGTTTAATACTTGTGTAAAATATTATTTCTGTCTTCACATTAAATCATAATGTCACAAGATACATGTGTCAGCTGTATTTCTATTATTAAAAGCCATGTGTTTCTATTATTTTATTTTCTCACTTCACAGTTCAGTAAACGATGTTCAAAACGATCGCGATCTTCGCGCCATATTTGTTTTGATTTTGATTGTTTTGATCACGTGAGAATAATATTGACATTTAAGTCGGCCAATGCCCCTTTAATCATTTGAAGGAACATGCGATCCATTCAAGCCTGTTTTAAAGTTAAATTTTCTAGACATATCAATGTGCAACATGAACTGAGCCTTGGTCATTATTTCTTGGATAATTTATGTGAAAATTATTAGCAAAGTTTGAAAGATACACGTTTTTTGTTGGTTGATAAAGAACCTTAATTTCCCCATTATTAGTTTAGAGAGTATCAGCTGCATTTCCACTATATTACTTTCTCACTTTTTTATGAATGCATATAACTTATGACCTTGCTATTTTGCACAGCTGGTTTTTGACTGTTTCGTTTCTTTTTGAAAATATGAATGTTTTAAGTTTAATAATACTTACATATGTTTTAAATCATATTTTATTTATGTGATTTTCCTGTCTATAGATATTTCCAACTATTAGTGCCAGAAACATTTATATATGTATAAAGAACTTGAAATTATTGTTGCATAAACCACTTTGTTTTATCCTCCTGTTACTCGTCTTTTGCACTTCATAACCGCGTCCCTTGATTGAAATAAAAAGTTCGAACCATCATAGCAAAGTAAACAAGATGCCCTTACGGGCAGAAAGATTTCTGCAAAATCAGTTGAAAAATTAAAATATGAAAAATGAAATGCTACAATAGCATTCTTGAAACTTGAATGATTTTGAATCATTGAATGGTTGAATAATTTCTACAATATTCCTAATTACATGCTTCCAGGACATTTTGAAGGCATAATTGACACAATGAGAAACTTTATTATAATGTATATATATACTGCCAATAAACTGAACAACATTTGTTGATAGAAAATAATATAAAAGATACATGGATCCTATCAGATATCTTAATGAGTATGATCATAAACTCAAAACATTTTTCAAAGAACATATAAATTTTGGTCATGCAAAATACATTTATATCGACTAAAATCAACATACATAATATAGTTAACTCATATCAGAAATTTTTGTTTTAGTTTGATTAACAATATGGCATGCACTTATATTCTTCATCTAAGTTGAAATTCATGATCAGTTTAAAAGAAATCTGTAGGAAGTTTAAGAAAGGTTGAATGATTTTTACAACATAACATTACATTTCTGATTACATTCATATGCACCCAAAGGCATTGCAAAACTGTAATTGACACTACGCGAAACTTCATTGCATATACGTATACACCACCGATAAACTTAATTGCATCTGAATGACATAAAACATCCCTTCTTTTGGTGGGAGTACAAAATCAGCTTATGTTTATATTGATATTTTCAGATGTCACACAGTGACTACGTACGTAAATCATAAACTTTAAACATTTGATATGTACTATCAATCTCTTTAATTACAAATGTAATTCCCAATATTGCAAACACAAAAACCAAACAAAGATTTTGATCATTTAAAAAATAAACCTATGCATGCTCTAAACTTCTAAGTCACCACACACACACACACATATTTATATAAATGAAAGGAAAATTTTGGGTTGTTACATGATTTGCTGTGTATTGAGTTTACAGGCAATTGGAAGATGTTTGAATTCGCTACTATATTTAGGAAAGCCATTTGTAATAAAGGACATTGACAATATATATAACTTAAAAACAAATCAAACATTAAAACATTAAAAAATTATCATCAAACATTAAAACATTACATTAAAACATCAGTAGACCCACATTTTTGATGTTGGAGCTGAGGAGGACTCTAAGCTGAGCTTCAGTATCCACAGCTTAAAAAGAATAAGCCCATACATGAAACAAACGAAGATGTTTTGTGTTTTCACTAAAAACAAACAACAAATGTATACCTTTTTCATCACTCTTCTGTTTACAAAATGTTGAAATCTTCTTTAGAATAGAATGATCACATTTCAAAATAATTCGAAGTTTCTTCTAAATATTTTGTTCTCATTTTAAAATATGTATATGCTCTTAAAAATCCATTTAATATTGACCAAAGAAACTTGTAAATCTAAAAGGGTTTCTTCGCTGGGTGTTATTGAATCGCTTGCACGACGTTTTGGTTTCATGTAAACGCACGCATGAATTTTCAAAAAACCGCTAGGTTTGGACAGTAAGAAAATCAATATATAAGGTTTGCGGAGTGGGTGCGTGGAATCACCCGTTCGCCAGCGAAAATATCGAATGCGTGAAAGCCGGATATTCATTCACAATAATGTGTTGTTTCAGAGTCATCTTCGAAGAGTAAATTTAGATACATCATTTTACGGAAAAATACTCTATCGTTTTAAATTTTCAGCAATATTTCGAAGGGCTGTTGATACCTTCGTCGACGACAACAAAGTCCGAAGAGCGAGTTGAATACATGAATACGCATCCATGACTGAAAGGGCGCTATTATCCATAACTGAAAGGGCGCTATTTCCTTTTTGGGATAAGGAAATAGCACCGCTGCAAGAATATTATGTAATTTTTGTTAGTTTTCTTGAAATGTATCCTATCAATATTAGTTACATTGCGATTCAAAGAACTTATTACTTTAAATGTCCAAATACCAAACTGTGCTCCCTTGCCTCGTTTTGATGTGGTAATTTGTTGAAAATTATCAAAAATTGGCCCATTAGCAATTTTCAGTTATGAAAAACTTAATATCAAGTAATGTCACAATATAAAATCTCAAGTCAGGTTTGATAGTCTGATAATGTGTATTCAAGGATTTGGTCAATGTGGGATGGAGATAGAAAAGAGAAGGAAAACAAAATGCTTTATGAATCAATAATTTCCAGTTCTTTTATGCATAAGTACAGATTTAAAAAATTTCTGACACTCATAGTGACAATAAGAGCATGAATAAAGATGGCCTATTCTTAAAAAATAGCTTTTTCAAAGCATAAAGAAGCACTAGGAAGTAAAACCAACAAGAAATACATAACAGGCATCTTCTAAACTTTGCTAAAATGTTCAGGTAACTTAACCCAGATAATCAGCAACATCCGGTTTTATGTTGCAATGTCAATCAACAAAATTCAATTTACATAAAAGATTCTTGAATCCATCACATGTTCCTTTCAAATGAACGATAAAAAACATTTTGAATGTCTCTAACTACTATATGCTGGAAATGCCAGACACGTCACATTTGTTACTCCTGTCTTGGTTCAGCAGTTCCATTGTTTCAAGTACATATACCAGATGTTCCACGACCATATAATAGTGATTCGTCTTAATTCATAAATTGATATCAATTACTCTTGATAATGCCTTATACACCTGAAATAGTAAAACCAACCAACAAATTATTAAGAGCATAAATTTTCCATTCACAATACTGAAAGTAAGCAAAATCATTTATATTTCACATATTTAATTATGTTATTATAATTATTACGTAACTATAATTATATTTTTAGAAATAACTCAAGTATATATATAACATGTATAAACTGATTTGTTTCTTAGCTCTTCATTGTCGTTTATTTTTAATTATCTTATCCAATCAAAGAATTTGTAAGCTGTATATATATATATATATATAACTATTTTACCTTCAGTTATTTTTCTCAAAGTTATAAAGTTTCACCCAGACATACGTATTAAATGTAAATACTACAACAGAGTTGACTAGAATTCAAAATCATAGAATATTTTTCAGTATAGATGGATAAAATATTGTCTATATACATTTTTTGTTGTTAAGCAGTCTAATTTGATAACACTGTACTATTTTAAATAGACAAATTCCATGATGATGTTTACTGTTTTGATGTCTCATTAATTTAGACATTAGAAATTATCAACGCCACTTTTTTCTTCACCACTACTACATTCTCTCTCTTCAGCATGAAGTTACATACGAAACATGCAAATCATTTCCCATGGACAATAATAAGCTTGCAATAAGAATTCAAAATGGGTACCGTAAGATGGGGTAACTTCGGAACGCGGGGTAACTTCGGAATCGAACAAAAAACGGCTGTAACTTCACAAATGTTTTTCCATACTTTTTTCGTTTTTAGCTCCGTCGTGATGTCTTCTCTGGTTCACCACAAGAAAGATGTAGAATCTTCTTTTAATGAAGAAGAAAATGAAGAAAAACAGACGTTTTTCGTATACGTCACTTGAAGCCGTTTTTCACAATATTTAAAGTGATGACATTGTAATTATTTTTTATAACATTTAAGTAGAATAATTGGATGTATCTTATTTTTTTGTTTTATGTGAAATAAGCTTTTCTTCCTCCAGTTATTTGGTTTTCAATTAGCTCTTAATTTTCGCCGTTCAGGAGAGCTTCTTACAATTAGCCGTAAACCGAAGTGAATCAGCTGATAACGGTATGTCCAGCTGCAATTGTCGATAATTAATAATGACTCCCATGCGTACTACTAGGACATACATCACAATCATACTACAAATGACAGTGCATTAAAGAATTAATTGCTTTTCACACTATTAAATCGGCTGTCATAAAATTTTTAACAATAATTTTGATTTAGTCGGCTCTTTATATAGTTGTTTTTGTTATTGAATCGGCACTGCTTAAAAGTAAATGGTAGAACGTTCGAAGTTTCCCCATCTCGTAATTTTCAAATTTCGATGTTTATGTGATGATATCTTTATCGTTTCTTCATTTATCATTTTGAACTTTGGGTATCTAAAAGGCAGCAATACAAGTGCTTTTACTCAGTATATAAGTTTTATTATTATTAGACTCCTACTTGTTAAGTTATTATAAGAAAAGTTGAAAAATTGTCCGAAGTTACCCCATCTTACGGTAAATCTCTTAAAGGAGCAAACAAAAACATCATACATTAAATTTTAGCATCATCATTGGACTTTTATGTCTTGTTATGTTTATGTGTTGTGTGTGGTAATAAAAACACAGTTAAGTGGATCAAAATACAACATCAAGTTGAATAAACATTGCTTAAAGATAGTAGTAAAAGGAATGGAGAAGAAATAACAGTTTTTTCTTTTTCCTCCATCCCTCTATCAAGTCTCCTCAGAGCTCAGATACGCAGCTTGTGAGCATAGATGCACAACATTCAGAAGCTTTGATCTGAATTTAAATTTTCAAAAGTATTAACAAGCAATATTCTCATCTATAAATGTTCAACTTACAATGAATGTTATCGTAAAGGATAGGAGGTATATTCCCAGTTTCCCAATTTGAATTTCATAACAAACCTCAGAGCATTCAGAGCAGCATTCCCGGGGAAAAAATGTCTACTTGACTCTAAATGCAACCACTTTGGCCTGCCCGCTACCGTATAGATCGACAATTTTGCCCTAAGCCAATACACTGAACACTTTTGGACTTGATCAATCATATAAATATCTATATCACAATTTGCGAAAATTAAAGGTAAGCGAGAAAATTTTGATTTTTGGTATGCACTGTAAGAAATTTCAGCGATTTACGGCAGCCGAACGCATCTCTCTGTTAGTATTTTGATGACAATATTTGATCTTGCCAAATGAGCTCCGTTCCGCTAAAAAGCTACACTCCGCAAAAAAGAAGAAAACGAAATCCGGTTGTAATAGCTTTCTTGCTTACGCAGAAATCTAATGAAGCATTATAGGGTTGTCCTTTCTTGGAACTAATAATGATATAGTTATTTCATTTAATTTTTCAGCAGATGTTCCTGCTGTATAGTCTGCATGTACAAGTCATGTACATGTCGGTTTTCACGCATTCTCTGTCATCGCTGGCTGACGGGTGATTACACGCACATGCATCCCTTACATGTTGATGCAGTTTTTAAAAGAACAATAACTTTCATTTATCTATACGGCAATTAGCCAGCCTCTGTCACTAACGCATGCATGTATAATAAGTATAATACGGAACAAAATTATTAATTATAACGAACTGTCAAGACATCGTTTTTTCCCCTCGTTTCATTGGAGCAATGATTTTATTACTTTCAAGACCTCTTTTCAAAAATATATCCGCACCCGACACATTTCGTGAAATCTTACTCAATCTCGTTGAGTCTTGTTATAATATACAATATACCTACAATTTAAGTCATACATTGCACTACATTTATTCAATTGTTCAATTGTTTATATCAGCATAGCGTAACTTATTAATAGTTTCTCGTCTCGATCATTCATGTCGTCTTGCACAGATTTCTAGAAATAGAGTACAAATTATTGAGTTGAAATACATAATGGTAAAACGAGTTCTACTCCGGATTTCTGGTAGCTTTTGTCGACAGCAAACGTATCTATAGGATTTAGGCCCAGTTTACACTATGCTGTCAACACATCCACAACTTTTCTTTATGATATAATTTATTAACTGATTTGTCTTTCTAAAGTTTTCGTGGGAACGATTACTGATCCCAGGTCAAAAACACCGAAAACAATGAGACCAAAAATTCGTTTATTCGAATTGCGTTTATAAAAATGAGAATCTCACCAAAGCGAAGACCAACTGCTTATTCTCAGGCGTGGTGGTGATCATCTTGTTAAGCTTAGCCCCAACAACAAGAAATATCAAATCAAGTCATCAATTCACTGTTTATAAAAGATATAAAAGCTTAAATATCCAGAGCTATAGATAACAACGTATAAAGCGACCTTTTCGAACAAAACTACGAACTCAAATACAATCACTTTTTCGTGAGAAGTTTACCAATCCATCTGATATAGAGTGGTCTACCTACCTAGCAGCAAGTCCTTGCCATCTATCAATCCTGCTGACATCAGTTCTTGTGATACACCTTCAAAAGTGTCTACGATGTAGCGGTAAAGTGTAAGTCAATGCAACAGTACATCAAACAGCCAAGTAGATAGTACTACAAACAAAAGTTTAATGAAGGAATGGACTACCAATTTTTTCATTGAATTCAAATCTGATGTCGTTCAGCTCTTTAGTAGAATTCCTAACAAAACAAAGTAATACCACTATGAACAATCCATAACTTGCCCAATGTCGGCATTTCCATGCAATCAAATAGCTGATTATATTTCGTCAACACACAAGATATTAATACCTAAGCCGTAAGGTCACGTCAATACTTTGGTGGATGTAGTCTCAGCATTAGTGGGAGGAGCTTCTGAACCTGCAGCTATAAACAAAAGAGTTCTTTCTTTGAAAATCTCAAAAAGAAAATGATGGTCATTCTCAATCCATTTCATTTTATTGAATTGTCATCAAAATACTAACAGAGAGATGCATTTCGGCTGCCGTAACTCGATGAACTCTCCTACAGGGTCATACAAAAAGTAAAATTTGGCTCACTTACATCAGATTTCTTGAGTAGAATTCAGTCAGATAACACCTTGAATGGGCGAGCAAAAAAATTTTCAAAGTATGGCTTTTAAGCAAATTTTCCCGTTTCTACGGTACATGGACTGCTTACCAAAATGCAAAGTTGTCATTCTTAGAGTTAAATATTTTTTCACTTCCCCCGGGAAGGCTTTGCTTTGAGGTTTGTTGGACTTGTCTTCTAACTGTTCAACTGGGAAACCAATACCTTCAAGATATTAATGTAAGTTGTGGATGGGAATATATTGTTTGTTGACCTTTTTGACAATCTCTTATATTATATTCAGAACAACGTATTTCTTATCCATTCCTTTTGCTACTACGTTTCAGCCATGTTTATTTAGTCTTGCATGTTGTATTTTGAACCACTGGCAACTGTTTAAGAGTTCTATTTATTTCCACACACAACAACAAACATTATTAATTAGTAATCATCTCATCTCATCATTTGCAATGAGACCACTTTTACACTACAAAATTTTGTTAATTGGTCCTTAGAGATTTTGAATTCTTATTGCTTATTGGAAATGTATGATAAGTATGTGGCGTATTAGACTTTACCCTGGGGCAGTAGGACATGCAGAAAAAAGTGAAGAAAAAAGTGAAGTGTTGGACATTTCCAGCCACGTGTGTTAAAAAATAATAATCAGGAAACATTCATTCAAAGATATTTTTCGTGACAATTCATTTTAAAGAAACGATACATTTAAAGCATGTTTTAAATTGAATTTTCTTTGAGATTTAAAGTTTCAAAACTGAATGTTGATTGTCATCTCTGTAAACATTTTTGGAAAAAGTTTGGAAGATGCCTGTTGCATTTCTTGTTGGTTTCAACTTCCTAGTCTTACTTTATTCTTGTTTTTAAGGTTGGCCCCCTATTTAATTAGACCTAGTCTAATGGGGGATCCCTCATCATTTTGATGAAATATATTGTATTGTATTGTATTGTATTGTATTGTATTGTATTGTATTGTATTGTGAAAAAATAATATTTGAGTGTGTAGCTATAATATTTACGCAGGATACTTTAAGTGAGTGTCAAAAATTTTAGAATTTATACTTATGTATTAAAGAACTGAAAATTATTGATTCATAAAGCATTTTGTTTTATCTTGTTATATTCCTTCTCTTTTCCATCTCCATCTCACGTTCACATTATCAAATTCTTAAAAAAACACTATCAGACTATTAAGCCCGACCCCATTTTGATTCTTTATATTTTGATATGCTAGTTACTTGATAATAAGTTCTTCATACATGAAAGTTGCTATGGGCTAATTGTGACAATTTTCATCAAACTACCACATCAAAACAAGGCGGGGTTTGGTAATATTTCGATATTTGAAATAATACGGGGGTATTTTGAATAGCAGTATAACTAAAAAATACATTGTATTGATAGGCTTGCATTGCATTAATTTTTTCAAGAAAACTAACAAAAGTAACATTCTTTCGGTTTGATATGGATGCGCATTTCACGCACACCGTTACAAATTTACCTTGCTCGTTGGTATTTGTCGAATGAAAATCCGGTCTTCACGTACGCACTCCATATTTTCGCTGACGAACGGGTGATAACACGCACCCACTCCGCAAACCTTATATATGGATATAAATAAATAAATCAAATTTTGTTTGTTTGTTTGTTTTCTTTTTTTATGAAATGTTGAACCCAGTATCCTTACAAACTTGGTTACTAAAGATCCTTGTGAAAAAATTTCTTCAAATTTATTTTCTACTTGACTTAACTTTTTGTATACATCCATCCCCACCCCATTTTGTGAGCTGTGGGATTGTAGGATTGTTTGAATGCTCAATGCTGTTTTACGCTAAACATTATTTCTGACATTCTGTATTTCCGTCAATGCTTATGTTTCCTTTGACCTGGAAACGTGTATCAGTGTTATAGTCATCATCGAGAATCGCAAGAAGGAAACGTGGATTTTATAAATTAATGTAATGAACTGTAATAAAAGTTGTGAGAAAATTAAACCAGCAGTATTCTTTAAAGGAATCTTCGCCATATTTATAATAGGTAGGTGCTCGTTCCAGACCCATTTGTTATTGTTCTAATACGAGGCTCTTATGATTGCAGATGATAGGATGTCATGAGTAAAATTATAAAACATGGAGCAACATTTTCAAAAATGCTGAAATAAACTCTTCACGTGATTGACCTTACTTCTATTTCAAGGGTTGTTGATCGCTTTTGATCCTCCATGTCAATTTCCATAAAGCATTCAGGAAAAAAAAACAAAAACAAAAAAAACATGATACAAGAGTCTCGCTAGAACAAAATATTATTCACATTTGGAATGGTGTCGACGTTAAATGAAAAAACAAAATGGTAGACGAATAATGAGCAACAGCCAAGTACTTACTAATCATTGGTGTTGACATTTGCATTTTTGCGGAGTGTAGCTTTTAGCGGAACGGAGCTCATTTGGCAAGATCAAATATTGTCATCAAAATACTAACAGAGAGATGCGTTCGGCTGCCGTCAATCGCTGAAATTTCTTACAGGACATACCAAAACTCTTAATTTTCTCGCTTACGTTTAATTTTCGCAAATTGCGATGTAGATATTAATATGATTGATCAAGCTCAAAAGTGTTCACTGTATAGCTTTAGGGTAAAATTGTCAATGTGTACGGTAGCGGGAAGGCCAAAGTAGTTGCTTTTTTGAGTTAAGTAGACATTTTTCCCCGGGAATATTCCGAATGCTCTGAGGTTTGTCATGAACTTCCCACTGAGAATATTGCTTGTTGATACTTAAATTTAAATTTAGATCAAAGCTTCTGAAAGTTGTGCATCTTTGCTCACAAGCTGTGTATCTATCTGTGAGGAATAAAATAAAAAACTGCTATTTCTTCTCCATTCCTTTTTATCTTTAAGCCATATGTTTATTCAAGTTGCTGTTGTATTTTGATCCACCTAACTGTTTTTATTTCCACACACAACACAAAACAAGACATAAAAGTCCAATGATAATGATAAAATCTAATGTTACTTTTGTTGTCCCACAAAATGTTATTCATAATATTAGATAGGTCCTTTTAGAGATTTACTACCCATTTTGAATTCTTATTGCAAGTTCTTATTATTGTTCATGGGAAATGATTTGCATGTTCTGTTATATATAAACTTTTTTATGCTGACAGGGAATATGTGTGCAGAAAAAATTGGCTTTGATAATTTCTAATAATGTCTAAATCAATGCAATGAGACATCAAAACAGTATACGTAACATGGAATTTGTCTATTTAAAAGAGTACAATCTTAGTTGCCTTTTGTGATCAACTTGGAATGTTTAACAACAAAAAATGTAGACAAGATATATCCATCTATATTGAAAAATATTCTCCGATTTGGAATTCAATATCAGTAAACTCTGTTGTAGTATTTACATTTATATGTGTGCCTGGGTGAAACATCGAGATAAAATAACTGAAGGTAAAATAGCTATTTATACAGCTTACAAATTCTTTAATTGGATAAGATAATTAAAAATAAACGACAATGAAGAGCAAAGAAACAAATCAGTTAATTTGTTTTTGTGTAATTGTTATAACTTTGAGTTATTTCTAAAAAAATATATAATTATAAATTACATAATTGTTAAATATATAAATGATTTTGATTACTTTCAGTATCGTGAATGGAAAATTTATGCTTTTAATAATTTGTTTGTTGGTTTTACTAATTTCAGGTGTATAAGGCATTATCAAAAGTAATTGATATCAATTTATGAATTAAGACGAATCACTATAATGGTCGTGGAATATCTGGTGTATATACTCGAAACAATGGAACTGCTGAACCAAGACAGGAGTAACAAATGTGACGTGTCCGGCATTTCCAGCATATAATGTGGTTAGAGACTAATACTATCAGGAAACATTCAAAATGTTTTTCATCATTCATTTGAAAGGAACATGTGACGGATTCAAGAATCAAGAATGTAAATTGAATTTTGTTGATTGACATTTAAAGTTGGGGTTAAGTTACCTGAACATTTTGGCAAAGTTTAGAAGATGGCTGTTATGTATTTCTTATTGGTTTACTTCCTAGTGCTTCTTTATGCTTTTGAAAAAGCTGGGTTTTTTTAGAATAGGTCATCTTTAGTCATGCTCTTTTTGCCACTATGACTGTCAGAAATTTTTTGAATCTGTACTTATGCACAAAAGAATAGGAAATGATTGATTCATAAAGCATTTTGTTTTCCTTCTCTTTTCATCCCACATTGACAAAATCAAATACTTGAATACACATTATCAGACTATCAAATTTGACTTTGTTTTGATTTTTTATATTGTGACATTACTTAGTATTATGTTATTCATAACTGAAAATTACTAATGGGCCAATTTCTGATAATATTCATCAAATTACCACATCAAAACGAGGCAAGGGGGCACAGTTTAGTATTTGGACATTTGAAGTAATAAGGTCTTTGAATCGCAATATAACTAAAATGCACATTACATTGATAGGATACATTTCAAGAAAACTAACAAAAATTACATATATTCTTTCAGTGGTGCTATTTCCTTTTTGCACCATCATTCTCCGTCCAGGATGTTTTAGGGTCTGAGTTAAGGGTTAGGGTTAGGGTTATTTTTTATCTCCATGATGAAGAGCCAACAGTAAAAAATATGGCAGATACCTTAGGCCGACTTTCTTTTTTGTGTCGCCTTATTTTAGCGACACTGCGTGAAATATGCTTGAATACGAGGGATACAGTTTTGTATTCTAATTTTGAATACGGAAAACAACGGGTGAATACGATTAATTCAAAAATACGGATGAATATTTCACTGTACCAGAAATACGACCGTTGGTATACTTATTTATTGAAATACGGGATACAGAACGTTTTTTATGCAAATACAGTAAGGTTATCTGGGTATATGTGCAAACATTTTCCGTATTCTTGGAAGTAAAGGTTCATCAGATTTCAAATTTTTTTGAAAAGAAAATTCTGCATTTTTGTACCGTTACTGAATTAACATAGCCGCGTTTCAAAAATTAAAAGAAACTAGGTGTAGTTTTTAATTTTCAATTTTATCCTGAAAAGCAATTTATCCAACGAATTAAAGGTGGCTGAGGTCAATTGTAAAATTTGAACAAGTTTTAAGGAAAAAACTCGTGGGCCGTGGAAAGTAGGGAATGAATTTTCAAAAGTTTTCTATGACAGTGCAAAAAAGCTAAGTATCTAACTTCATCATTACTGAAACATCTTTTAAATTGCGACAAGCTACAAGCATGGGATTGAATAAACACAAAAAAGTCGTTGTAATCCATAGGTGACAAGTTATATTTACAAAAATAACGACTCAATTTTTAGAAAATGGATCTCGAAAACTTCAATTGCTTCGTTATAGATCAATCGAAACCAAATACAAGAGTTCATTAGCACATCGATAGAAAAAATTATAACTTTCACATGGTGTCACTGACGAAGTTCGGCCGAAATGACGTATGATTTATTACAGTATTGAAAACAGAAAACGTTAAAGCATTTTTTTTGTCAGAAAAGTAAAGCGAAAGTAAACTTGAGTGTCAGACACGCCCTCATAAAAGGCAGTCAGTTCACTGACTCCAACCACATGTAGTGTCAAGCCAGATAGCAACACTCATTGTTTCACTTAGATTCTCAAAAGATTAAACACAGAGTGAAATAAACCAACAATAAAAACAAACAAAGAACAATAAATTATCAAATAAATAGCGCGTTTCATAAACTATTGCTAGTATGTTAACAATCTATAGCTTACTGAGTTGAAGTAAAATCGTCCCTAGTTCAGGACGATCATTAGGAGAGTTACTTGTCATTTTACTAGCAATCATGCATAATTTATCTGATTTTGTATAATCAGCGATCTTCTGAAAGCAATATCCCAGGGAAAAAGTGTCACTTTTACAACTTGTCAAGGAACCAGGAATATTTCTTAATTCGTAAGCAAGATGCCTATGAATGGAGTTGTATCTTTGATGCTTTGAGCTTCCATGTTTAATGGAATAAATTACTGGGTCATCTATCAACGTTACTTTCCCGAAGTTAATCATTTTGACATAACACATATTTCTCACCAGTATGTTTCCCGGATGTAAATCGTTATGAAGGAAACCTGCCTGATGCAAATGATGAAGCGCTCGACAGAGATCACTACAAATGTTGACAAAATTCTTCAACTCAAGCTGTCGACTGATAATGTCCCGAAGAGAAGGAGCCGAAACGTCATCACCAATAAATTCAAAAACAAGTTTGTTCGGTTCAATCATTCCAAATAAATACGGAAAGCTTGGGTGTCCAGATATTTCATGTGATATCATTGCCTCTGCCAAGATATCTGTGGTAGACATTTTTTCTGACAAACATTTAACAGCTACTTTCTGTTTAATGCTAGACAGATATCCTGACATTACTGTCCCATATTCTCCTGACCCTAGTTCTTCGTTTCTTAACATCAAATCATTTCTCCTAAACTTAATTATTTTATGTTTTAATTTTTGTACTATATTATAAGATTTGTTTTGGTGTAACTTTATAATAGATGCCGAGAAGTTGATTGGTCCTGCAGGAGCTTTTGAAATTGTTTTGTTAGTTTGCTTTACAGTTTTCTTCAGTAAGACGTTTTCTTTCTCTAGCCTCATCACTTTAGCCTCTAATTCACATTTAGTTTGTTTTTCCTTCTCTTGTAATTCAGACTTCTTTTTCTTAATTGCTTCCTTTTTCTTTTTATTTCTACGCTTTCGGGCTTCTTTTGATCGTAAATGCTTCGTTGCACAGGTAGCTTCTTCCATAACGTTAAATACAGCTTTTAATAAAACACAATCTAAAAAATATAGTTACAGCAAATACTTCAATTTTATTTATTTTTGATGTAATATAGTGAAATCAAACTTGAGTGTCAGACACGCCCTCTTAAAAGGCAGTCAGTTCACTGACTCCAACCACCTGAAGTGTCAAGCCAGATAGCAACACTCATAGTTTGATTCAACTTGCATTAAAAAAGTTAATAGTCAAAAAAGTGAAGCAAAAAGAATGAAAAAAGTAAACTTGAGTGTCAGACACGCCCTCTTAAAAGGCAGTCAGTTCACTGACTCCAACCACCTGAAGTGTCAAGCCAGATAGCAACACTCATAGTTTGATTCAACTTGCATTAAAAAAGTTAATAGTCAAAAAAGTGAAGCAAAAAGAATGAAAAAAGTAAACTTGAGTGTCAGACACGCCCTCTTAAAAGGCAGTCAGTTCACTGACTCCAACCACCTGAAGTGTCAAGCCAGATAGCAACACTCATTGTTCAAACTTAATTTTTAAGTTAAAGAATGATCATAGGTAACAAAACAGTGCCACATAAACAGTAAAACACTACAACTTTAGCATATTATATACATGTACTACCATAACTTGATATTGAAAGATAAACAAAAGAATGGTAACGAAGTCATTAATTCTAAAAATCTATAAAAATGTTATTAAAAACTTATTTCTATATCATCAAATGGGTAAACTGGGTAAATCATTTATTTCCTACACTCTTAAACAATTGACTTGGATGGTAAAGGAATGACCACATTCACCACATCTGAAAATCTGATTGTTCCTACTTGTTTTATCGTTACTTCTTCTTCGCAGCAAACATATCTTCCAACAACAAACTTTAACGGTATGAAACAAGATTGTTCGTACTCAGTTGACCAAAGTTTGAGGTGATTATTAATGCCAAACAAATTTTTATGCTCGCAGGGCTTCAGCCAAATACAATTAGCAACCATATGTGGGATAAACAACTCTTTTCCATTCTCTTCCCTTACAATTATTACTTCAAGTAATTCTGAAATTATAGCTGGTCGTTTTTCCATAGTCTCAAAGTCATTGATGGTACTTCCGGGGTGACGTGCAATTACTAAACTGTATGGTAAATTCTTGCCTCTGTATTTATTTGTTGCCAATGTTTCATTCAATAACTCAACACGGCTCAGTTTTTTGACAAATTGAGTAAGCCTGACAGGACAACCATACAATGTTTGAAACATAGCAGTAATTTCATTGAAATGGTCTTGTTCCAGAGTGCATTTTCAAACCATAGACAAGTTTACTTCACATCTGAACTCCAAGTCAATGCCACATACTTTCTTTCGATTATTTAGGTCGATCATCTGTCTTGCTTTTTCATGCTCGTTTTGAAAAGTACTTAAACCCTCATCTGGACAATCAGCAATTATGGTAAGCTGACTACCAGATACAAACTTTCTCATTATCTGAATCGATATAGCGTGGTTATTTGTATGGTATCTTCCTAGTGTTCCATTGTAACGTTCAAAGCTGAAACACCAAAATCCATACACTGGCCCATAATCCAAAATACATTGTTTTAAATGCAGAGCTAGATGCATTTTCGGTACACAATGTTCTTTTCCATATTTTGTTTTGAACAAATTGCAAAACATTATCATTAAGCCATGTGCTTTCTCTGCTTGCTGTGCAGTGATTGCCCGGGTGCAGAATAGGGTACACGCATTTACGAAAACACTCCATATATTTAAATCACGAGGATTCAATATAGTACGAAGACAAAACATTGAGTAAACCAAAGTCCAGTGTTTCCACTCATCAGCCTTCATAGTCTTGTAAGATTTAGATATACTGCGAGCCAACCTGCCGACATCTGATGGCATAGTTATCATTTCCATTCTTTTATCTATAGCAAGCAACTTCTGATCAGTCAATAGGCCCAATTCCATCCACACCATGAAAGTATGTTTAGCAATACCTATTTATATGAAACAAAATATCTCAATAATACTCAACTTATACTTTACTAATCCAGGTAAGGAAACATTCATTTGCATAAGCAAATAACATGCCATTTACAAACTTTTTGCCTTAATTAAAAGTTAATCACTCTAATTTGAAAAAAGGGTTAATCTAAATTGGATGTTTTTTATGCTATGTTGACAATATGCATTAGAATCAATTTATTCCTGTTTAAAATCAACCAATAAAGGAAGGAAATCAGCTATTGATTTTGCCAGGGTTAAGAACACTCTACTTGGGAAAAAAAATATACAGCAGTAACATAGTAATTGGGAAAATGTGAAAGAAATTATTTACCAAGCATTAAGTTGTGCATCGGATCGACAAGATGCATACGAACAGGATCAAAGTAAGATAAGCGGAACAATTCACTGTATAGTGCACCATGGTGAAACTCAATTTCATCTCTTGACTTTTTGTTCAAACTTTGCAACCATTGTTCACCTAGTCGTTTATGAGATTCGCCGGTTCTCACTGGCCACTCTTCAGTTTGATAACCTGAATAGTCAGGTTTGTTACTTTCATCTCGAGGAAATGACTTTAAGCACTTGCTACAACCTAAATTTTAAAACAAAAAGAAAAACTAACAAAAACAAATAAAGGACAAATAGATTTTTGATTTTGATTCTTTGTAAGCAAACAATAAAACCTTTCACTATAAAAAAACAATCTTATTGTTTCTTGAGAATCCAAATTTACCTTTGTTTGCATTATGTGCCATGAAGCCACCACATTTCCTTAATTAGATTACCATAATTGCTGATTGTCCAGATGAGGGTTTAAGTACTTTTCAAAACGAGCATGAAAAAGCAAGACAGATGATCGACCTAAATAATCGAAAGAAAGTATGTGGCATTGACTTGGAGTTCAGATGTGAAGTAAACTTGTCTATGGTTCGAAAATGCACTCTGGAACAAGAACATTTCAATGAAATTACTGCTATGTTTCAAACATTGTATGGTTGTCCTGTCAGGCTTACTCAATTTGTCAAAAAACTGAGCCGTGTTGAGTTATTGAATGAAACATTGGCAACAAATAAATACAGAGGCAAGAATTTACCATACAGTTTAGTAATTGCACGTCACCCCGGAAGTACCATCAATGACTTTGAGACTATGGAAAAACGACCAGCTATAATTTCAGAATTACTTGAAGTAATAATTGTAAGGGAAGAGAATGGAAAAGAGTTGTTTATCCCACATATGGTTGCTAATTGTATTTGGCTGAAGCCCTGCGAGCATAAAAATTTGTTTGGCATTAATAATCACCTCAAACTTTGGTCAACTGAGTACGAACAATCTTGTTTCATACCGTTAAAGTTTGTTGTTGGAAGATATGTTTGCTGCAAAGAAGAAGTAACGATAAAACAAGTAGGAACAATCAGATTTTCAGATGTGGTGAATGTGGTCATTCCTTTACCATCCAAGTCAATTGTTTAAGAGTGTAGGAAATAAATGATTTACCCAGTTTACCCATTTGATGATATAGAAATAAGTTTTTAATAACATTTTTATAGATTTTTAGAATTAATGACTTCGTTACCATTCTTTTGTTTATCTTTCAATATCAAGTTATGGTAGTACATGTATATAATATGCTAAAGTTGTAGTGTTTTACTGTTTATGTGGCACTGTTTTGTTACCTATGATCATTCTTTAACTTAAAAATTAAGTTTGAACAACGAGTGTTGCTATCTGGCTTGACACTTCAGGTGGTTGGAGTCAGTGAACTGACTGATTTTTTTATTGTTTCGAATGTTTTTCTGAAAGTAAACACTGTAATAATTCTTTTTACTGTTTCTAATTGCGATATTAGAATTGCGATAAAATTTATAAAGATTATGATGGTGTGTATGTTGGGCTTTATTATCAGAGTTAATGAATTTTTTGTAATAAGAATTTCTGAGAGAAATTGATTTCCTTATACCAGCTGTAATCCATGGTTTAGATCTGTTCTTTTGTTGCTTGCGACTTAATTTTTGTTTTGGAACATGGGTATCGATGAGTTCATTAAGTTTATCAAAGAAAAGGTTAAAAGAATTATTTACATTATTCACAGTTAGAAACAAATTATCCCAGTCTGTGTCAGTGAAATCTTTTTTAAATCCTACAGTATCCAATTTATCCCAATCTCTATAATATATAGTTGCTTTGATTATATTATGGTTTTTAATTACATCATAATAAGTTATTAAAAATTGGGGAAGATGATCAGAAACGGATGAAGTTAATCTCGTTTGTCCTGAAGTTCAATTCATGCCATCCTATCAGCTTTGTGAATGAAGGGGGTTATTTTATGCCTGTTTCGATGCATTGAAAGTTACAAGTGTTTTGACTGGAGCCTCAATGCTACTTGTCTCGTGACTTTGATCATAATGCAAGGCAGTTTTAAAACAATTTTGAGAGAATGTTGAGCAGTTTCGAGGCTTCCTAAAAAACTGTCTTTGTCGAAATATTTAAGCATATACGTATGCCACTTATCAGGTCCCAAATCAACCAAAACAGTTCTTTTTGTTTCCGTTGTTAATGTATAGTTTGTTGTGTGTACAAATTGTAATGCTTGAGTGCGGGGGCACTTTTAATTAAAGCTACATGCTAGTTCTAAGGGCTAAAGTAAAACAGACATAATTTTCAATCATTTTTTGCAAAATTTAGAAATTGTATTTATCAACAGAGTAAGTCTTTCTCTGTTGATAAATACAACTTTTAATCAATTTCTATTGTATTATCTCCTTGGTTAAATGTACTTTCACATTTCTTGAGGCAATGAAGAAAATGAGGATTAGGAAGGCAAGGGAAAATGACAGAAATATTTTTGATTTTATATTACATAAATAGTTGTTTTGAGAAGATAAAGAAGTAGACCATCTCCAAATTGTGCTCAAAATTACCTTATTTCGTTTATCCGCGAAATTAAATTCACTCGAAATTTCATCCACTAAAGGCCCGTTTCCACTTAAAAAAAACTTCAGCGAAATGCGAAAATTTTCGATCGAAAAATTTCGCTCATTAAAAAAACCTTTTCCACATAAATTAAAAAAACATAACAATTGTAAATCCAATATCAATCAAATCTAATGATTTTTTATTTGTGGGGAAGAGCGGGAAAAATAAACAACAAAGCTGCAATCTGATTGGTCAGAATTTTATTCGAAATATTTCGATAGAGAAAAAGTTGAACTTTTTTCAACTTTTGTCGAAGAGAAATATTTCGCAGGAAAATTCAATTTGTACCTACTGCGCATGCTCACTTCACATTTCGATCGAAATATTTCGCATTTCGCTCATTTTTTTTTTAAGTGGAAACGAGCCTTAAGGTATTATGCAATACATTGCTCTTGGGATAAGAGAAGCGCGCAGTGTTACGAAGAGCGCGCAGCATTACGAAGAGCGCGCAGAAAGGTCGATGACAGCGCGCAATAAAAGGGAAGCGCGCAGTATTTCTTGACGTGCGCGCAGTTTGACCCTTCTGGGCCATCGTAGTTTTGTATACATCTGGAATAAATTGTTGCTAGGATGTTGATTACTTCTCAGCGAATTTAACAAGAACGCAGTATAACGAAGCAAAATTAAACGGTATGACGGTCCCCCCTCATCTGTTAAAATGATCGCACATTTTCGGACGGCATTTTTCCAGGAAATCGGGTTGTCCCGAATAAAAATCGGGAATCGGAATACTTATAAAAACAAGCTTGTCTACCCAAAAGGCGTCAAAAGCACCTTTTGAAGATCAAATGCTGCTGCACATTTGGTGAGGTCTTTTTGACGCTTCTTCTTTTACCTCCTTAAATATAATCCATTTATAAGCTAAGAATAAGACAGTCTATTTCTTGGTCAGTAAAGTACATATGAAACGATAATACCACAACAATATGATATGTATATACATAACGCAGTGTGGGAGTAAAATAAAAATATAAAAAATGGTAGCCATTTGGTAGTAACCCAATAAGAGCGTGCAAACAAGCCACACATTGCACCATCATTAATGTACTTTCGCACATTTATTGTAGGCGAGAAAAGAAACAGTCACAATTGAAAATATAATTCAAAACAATTTACGGCAGCTTGATAGAAAATTGTAAGAGAATTCACATCCTGAACTGTTCTTATTTTACAAGACAATTCAGCCTCTGGTTGTTCTTATAGACGAGTTTCCAATGTTAATTACACTTTTATACCTTGTACATACTAAAAATCAAATACAATGTACGAAAATAGATAGGAAGTGCTAATGTGTATTGAAACTTTCTAATGTCGATTGTCTTTAAGGGGACTCCAGAGAACCAAATAAAGTGACAACATTTTGAAGTGTATAAAGAGACTTTTATTTCCTGTGAGGCTGCGTGCGCATACTCACAGGAAAATGACTTGATTAATGATATTCTATGTTGCAATATACCGTAATTATCGAGCAAAGAACACTGGTGTTTATAAACATTACGTCACTAAGAAACTCATCTATATTTTGTTCTTATTTTTTGGCCAAATCTGAGGTGTTGTTTTTATAAAATATTTCTTATAAAAAAAGCATGTCTACATTTTAAAACCTGACACATTGTATCTTAATGCAAAATTTATTATAGAGATATACTGTGAAAACTTGGAAGTAAAGTACCATAGACCATGTTACAACAGCTACATCAAAATACCTTGGGTAGAGAATAAAGGGAAAATGTTGTTGTATGAAAAATTTTTATATCAATAAAAAAATTGGTCATGGAAAATTTACACAATAGGTTTGTGAAAAGTTACAGTTATACTCAATCATTGAAGTTAGTTGAATTGAAGATAGTTCTAGTCAGTTAGAAGAGGTTGAAAGTTTGGAAGGTATGCCTATTCCATTCCACTTCTATAAGAAACGAGTATTTAAATTTTAGTAGCAATGATGCTGATCTAGTACCGTGTAGAATCAAAAAGAAGGATAGCCACACAAAGAAAAGTTCACAGGGATTTAATTAAGCAGTTGACTTAACAGTGTAAAAAGGAAGAAACAATATACGTGCAATGTTTGATCCTTGAGACGTGAGGAAATCTAATGGCCAGACTATAAATGTTTCAACTCGCTAAAAATTTCAAATTCAAGAATCAAAATTTCATTTAAAAGAATTTCGCGATCGGCTAAAAATGAAAAATTTCACGGTCGCTCGCCACTCATGTTCAGCATGCGTCCAATTCACGAAAATTTAAATATAAAACTGATAAAAATGCATGGGATGGTTTTAACACGGATAAAAATTTTGTACGGGGTTTTAATTTCTGAAAAGCTGACTATAAGGGTGAGCAAAAAATGTCATAGAATGTTCAGCAGAAACATAAATTCTCATGAGAAAGTGTTGACAATACTACAAAAAAAGCATAAACAAATAAATAAATAAATAAACCAAATAAAGGTTATCTTTAATCACTTTTTTAAAAGTGTATATCGACTTCGTTAACGGTCTTCCAATGCGTTTTTTGGTTTAATCCATTTATTCTTGGAAATAATAATTCTCGGTGAATAGTGAGTGCGTTGCATCTACGTACGCATGCAGTTGGAATTATCGGATCTTTCGAAAAGTGCATTTTTAAAAATTGATGACATATCATTCCTAAGCGAAACCAAAGAATCTAAAAAAATAAATAAATAAAGTTAAGGTTGAATTTAAAATCCGAAATGTGCAGCCGACAATATATCTTCCAACTAAACTTTCATTCACAATTACCTTGACAATGCTATCTAGACTATAGTAGATACGGTTATCCATAGGATACTGTCAGGAAAGGTCAGGAAAGGTTTTTCCCATGAACTACCAACACCAAGTTGACCCACGGACCCTGCAATACTACACTATAAATCTAAAGAATCTGAATAAATATAAGTTAAAGATAATGAATTAAGTTAGTCAATTTTGTCAGTTAGGAAAGATTTATTTATTCATTTACATTTCGCTCAATTGTTCTATTTCTGCTGACATCAGCATATTCCATTCATTATCTTTAACACAGACAATAACCTCTTTATCCTCAATAAACTAAATGAACTACACTTTAGGGAATAGTAATCTCTCAAATTTCTCTTAAACCAAACCTGTAATGTCATTTCATGTCATTTCATTGATAGTGAAATAAAGATCAAAGGAAGTATGTAACAACTTTTATTCCAACTCTACCTAAACTCTCATTTAGATAACAACAGACTTATAGAATAAGATTCGCAAGTGATTTGTAACGACTAAATAAAGATTAATCCGTATATAACAACATATTTTCTAACTAAATAAACTACAATAACAAACTAAATAAACTAAAATATAAACTAAAATAAACTATGGTATGGAATTACCATACACTCGACCGCAAATGACTGTTTAAACACCCTATTGTTCCCTAAATCACAAATTACAAAAACTATTCGGAAGCTCAATTAAGTGGGCGCTAATCAGCCATTCACGGTCTAAATTTTATTTGTTGGTTCAGTTCACTTGATTATTTTTCATTCCGAGACATTTTAAAACTAATTTTAATGAAAACTGAACCTGTGTGTATGGTAATTCCATACCGTATAAGGGATCAGCCCTCACTCAAAAACAGTGAGGACTGACCCCTTATACTTCATCTCATAATGAATGTTTTTTTTATTTTTTTTTAAATTTTTTTTTTGTGGGGGGACGTAACCCTCCCGGTCACGCCCCCCATTTTTTCTCCATATTTGGAAAGCCCTCCTGGACTTAGAGCCAGGATGGGCCTTCCTATAATTGAGGAAGTCTTGTCGTGTTACTAAAATAAAATGATAGGATCAGTTAAGATAATAAAAAACTAAATAGTATGGCTTATACGAAAAACTTCACAACTCACAACGTGTGGTCTCCTGCGATTCTAAACAGGAAGATAAAATTAAAAAATGCAAATATCATCAAGTCCATGTAAAGAGCCAACATGTGTTAGTGAAAATAAAGGCTTACTCTGGCCATTTTCTTGGACTAAGTGCCCTATAACATGAAAGATCAACAGTGTAAATACCACATCTATTGAAGTGCATTCTACATGTTAAGAAGGAAAATATCAAACCACCACTATTCGCGCCATTCTCCTTATCTATGAATGAAATTGAATGAAATCACATTATATTGACAGTGATATCCATAAAACAGCAAAAAAAAATATGAACTTACCTTCTCGAAGTAAATCTTCTTCTTCTGAAAGGTAAGGAAAAGTATTAATAACCTAATTACATCGATGGTATTCTGGTATTTTAAAGGATTAAGTTCTTTTACCTTTCTTGGATATATCACTAACTAAAATATAAAAGAAAGTAGTTCTAAATATACAATCCTGTCATTTTCTCCTATATTTAAAGGTTCATTTGAAAACTTACCACCATCCTCCACTTCATCAACATCAACTAAAACATACAACATACACATGAAGATTTAAGCTGCATTAATAATCTCAAATATAATTAAAAGCATTAAATACTTACTATTTTCCACAAATTGGTTTTTAGAAACTAAAATAAAACAGTGACAAAATCATTTTTTATTCTAACTTCAAAATAAAAAAAGCAGAAAAATTATTACCATTTTGTGCTGACTCAGCCATTATGTTATTAGTTATTATTATTAATTCACTAAAAGAAAAATGATACTAAGAATTACACTTTTCAAAGACAACAGGATGAATGCCCTGACTTTTGGTTCATGGTTTGTGCATGCAAGGACTATCTCATAGTAAACTCCAAAAAACCAAAGTAAGATGATATCTGTTTCCGATGAATTGATAAAACGCATGCACAATCCATGTTAACAGAGTACACGACGTGAACGTAAGTCAATGGGACTTGTACTCCACCTAAAAAAACAAATGTACAGAAATAAAATGTTTTTTAGGTAAAATAGTTCAGTAACAATAAAAGCATATCATCTATTTTCAGCACTACCACAAAGTAATTGTCAGTGATTTAACAAAATAGCACCACTCAATCCACCACTACAGTTGAGCAACACAATGTCACAGAGTTGGTATACCAACTGAGCCGAAAAGCCGCTTTTAGACAACTGCAATGATAGTCACTCGCCAAATGAGTGAGGTAAGATAAGGACAGGTAGCTGTGGCTGATGCAATTTTGTCTGCTGTTTCAAATGTGCGTAATGGTTTAGCACAACTTGAAACATTGTTTTATCTGGATGGACCAGCTGGCACAGGTAAAACTTTTACATATAACTATGTTATTGCAGCATGTAGAGCCAGAGGTTGGAAAGTTGCAACTGCTGCATATACAGGTATTGCAGCCACCTTACTCTCTGGTGGATGTACATTGCATTCATTATTTCGTTTGCCTGTTCCTGTTTTAGAAAACAGCGTATGTAAGATAACCCCGACATCTAAACATGCAGAATACCTTCGGAGTATTGACCTGTTTCTGATTGATGAAGCTACAATGGTGTCTACGCACATTTTTCATGCTATCGACAGATTACTACGTGACATCTGCGGTAGTGATGCACTTTTCGGTGGAAAGGTACTTTTGTGGGGTGGCGATTTTCGTCAGTGTTTGCCAGTTGTGAAGAAGGCAAAACCAACTGATGTTATTGAAGTTTGCTTGACAAGTTCTGCTTTGTGGGCATCAGTGGTAAAGTACTCACTTACCGAGAACATGAGAGCCAGGCCGGAAGAACAAGATTTCTGTAGGTGGCTATTACAACTTGGTAATGGTGAACTGCCAACAAAACAAAATGAACCTGCTAAAGGCTCAGTCGAAATCCCTGATTGTTGCGTTGTTCCCCAAAACACTTCTATTATATCGGTGATGTATGACGGATTGGAACATCATGAATATGCCACCACAGCTATTTTGACACCAACAAACGAGCAATCGTTAATCATTAACAATGAGGTGTTGGACAGATTGCCAGGAAATGCAGTTTGTTATTATAGTGCTGATGAGGTGGTATGTGACGATGAAGACGAGCGACAAAATTATCCGCTTGATTTTTTAAATAGCATCACGCCGTCAGGTATGCCTCCTCATTGTTTGAAGCTTAAAGTTGGGGCTATTATTATGCTCTTGAGAAACCTTAATATCAGGAAGGGTCTCTGTAATGGCACACGCTTGATTATCCGTGAACTGTCAGGCAATTTTATTAAAGCTGAAGTTTTGACAGGGTCAGCAGTTGGAGAAATCATTTTCATACCTAGGGTTGAACTGTCACCTTCAGATACAGGCATGCCTTTTATATTGAAACGCAGACAATTGCCTATCCGTTTGGCCTACTCTTTCACTATTAACAAGAGTCAAGGTCAAACATTTAATAAAATTGGTTTGTTTTTGCAGAGTCCGTGTTTTTCTCACGGTCAGCTATATGTCGCATGTTCCAGGGCAAAGGCATTTGATAATGTGAAAATCAAAGTTGCTGCTACTGGGAAACAAGGTTATATCAATGGAAAGATGTATACTCAAAATGTTGTCTTTCCACAAGTATTACAGTAACTTAATTCTGCATATCTTTTCTTTCATCTTTTCATATCCACCAAAGTATTGAATTGTTGAGTGTGTTACAAAAACACCGGAAATGAAAACACTGCTTTTCCGGTGAGCATTTTGATATCCTCACTCATTTGGCGAGTGACTATCATTGCAGTTGTCTAAAAGCGGCTTTTCGGCTCAGTTGGTATACCAACTCTGTGACATTGTGTTGCTCAACTGTAGTGGTGGATTGAGTGGTGCTATTTTGTTAAATCACTGACAATTACTTTGTGGTAGTGCTGAAAATAGATGATATGCTTTTATTGTTACTGAACTATTTTACCTAAAAAACATTTTATTTCTGTACATTTGTTTTTTTAGGTGGAGTACAAGTCCCATTGACTTACGTTCACGTCGTGTACTCTGTTAACATGGATTGTGCATGCGTTTTATCAATTCATCGGAAACAGATATCATCTTACTTTGGTTTTTTGGAGTTTACTATGAGATAGTCCTTGCATGCACAAACCATGAACCAAAAGTCAGGGCATTCATCCTGTTGTCTTTGAAAAGTGTAATTCTTAGTATCATTTTTCTTTTAGTGAATTAATAATAATAACTAATAACATAATGGCTGAGTCAGCACAAAATGGTAATAATTTTTCTGCTTTTTTTATTTTGAAGTTAGAATAAAAAATGATTTTGTCACTGTTTTATTTTAGTTTCTAAAAACCAATTTGTGGAAAATAGTAAGTATTTAATGCTTTTAATTATATTTGAGATTATTAATGCAGCTTAAATCTTCATGTGTATGTTGTATGTTTTAGTTGATGTTGATGAAGTGGAGGATGGTGGTAAGTTTTCAAATGAACCTTTAAATATAGGAGAAAATGACAGGATTGTATATTTAGAACTACTTTCTTTTATATTTTAGTTAGTGATATATCCAAGAAAGGTAAAAGAACTTAATCCTTTAAAATACCAGAATACCATCGATGTAATTAGGTTATTAATACTTTTCCTTACCTTTCAGAAGAAGAAGATTTACTTCGAGAAGGTAAGTTCATATTTTTTTTTGCTGTTTTATGGATATCACTGTCAATATAATGTGATTTCATTCAATTTCATTCATAGATAAGGAGAATGGCGCGAATAGTGGTGGTTTGATATTTTCCTTCTTAACATGTAGAATGCACTTCAATAGATGTGGTATTTACACTGTTGATCTTTCATGTTATAGGGCACTTAGTCCAAGAAAATGGCCAGAGTAAGCCTTTATTTTCACTAACACATGTTGGCTCTTTACATGGACTTGATGATATTTGCATTTTTTAATTTTATCTTCCTGTTTAGAATCGCAGGAGACCACACGTTGTGAGTTGTGAAGTTTTTCGTATAAGCCATACTATTTAGTTTTTTATTATCTTAACTGATCCTATCATTTTATTTTAGTAACACGACAAGACTTCCTCAATTATAGGAAGGCCCATCCTGGCTCTAAGTCCAGGAGGGCTTTCCAAATATGGAGAAAAAATGGGGGGCGTGACCGGGAGGGTTACGTCCCCCCACAAAAAAAAAATTTAAAAAAAAATAAAAAAAACATTCATTATGAGATGAAGTATAAGGGGTCAGTCCTCACTGTTTTTGAGTGAGGGCTGATCCCTTATACGGTATGGAATTACCATACACACAGGTTCAGTTTTCATTAAAATTAGTTTTAAAATGTCTCGGAATGAAAAATAATCAAGTGAACTGAACCAACAAATAAAATTTAGACCGTGAATGGCTGATTAGCGCCCACTTAATTGAGCTTCCGAATAGTTTTTGTAATTTGTGATTTAGGGAACAATAGGGTGTTTAAACAGTCATTTGCGGTCGAGTGTATGGTAATTCCATACCATAGTTTATTTTAGTTTATATTTTAGTTTATTTAGTTTGTTATTGTAGTTTATTTAGTTAGAAAATATGTTGTTATATACGGATTAATCTTTATTTAGTCGTTACAAATCACTTGCGAATCTTATTCTATAAGTCTGTTGTTATCTAAATGAGAGTTTAGGTAGAGTTGGAATAAAAGTTGTTACATACTTCCTTTGATCTTTATTTCACTATCAATGAAATGACATGAAATGACATTACAGGTTTGGTTTAAGAGAAATTTGAGAGATTACTATTCCCTAAAGTGTAGTTCATTTAGTTTATTGAGGATAAAGAGGTTATTGTCTGTGTTAAAGATAATGAATGGAATATGCTGATGTCAGCAGAAATAGAACAATTGAGCGAAATGTAAATGAATAAATAAATCTTTCCTAACTGACAAAATTGACTAACTTAATTCATTATCTTTAACTTATATTTATTCAGATTCTTTAGATTTATAGTGTAGTATTGCAGGGTCCGTGGGTCAACTTGGTGTTGGTAGTTCATGGGAAAAACCTTTCCTGACCTTTCCTGACAGTATCCTATGGATAACCGTATCTACTATAGTCTAGATAGCATTGTCAAGGTAATTGTGAATGAAAGTTTAGTTGGAAGATATATTGTCGGCTGCACATTTCGGATTTTAAATTCAATCTTAACTTTATTTATTTATTTTTTTAGATTCTTTGGTTTCGCTTAGGAATGATATGTCATCAATTTTTAAAAATGCACTTTTCGAAAGATCCGATAATTCCAACTGCATGCGTACGTAGATGCAACGCACTCACTATTCACCGAGAATTATTATTTCCAAGAATAAATGGATTAAACCAAAAAACGCATTGGAAGACCGTTAACGAAGTCGATATACACTTTTAAAAAAGTGATTAAAGATAACCTTTATTTGGTTTATTTATTTATTTATTTGTTTATGCTTTTTTTGTAGTATTGTCAACACTTTCTCATGAGAATTTATGTTTCTGCTGAACATTCTATGACATTTTTTGCTCACCCTTATAGTCAGCTTTTCAGAAATTAAAACCCCGTACAAAATTTTTATCCGTGTTAAAACCATCCCATGCATTTTTATCAGTTTTATATTTAAATTTTCGTGAATTGGACGCATGCTGAACATGAGTGGCGAGCGACCGTGAAATTTTTCATTTTTAGCCGATCGCGAAATTCTTTTAAATGAAATTTTGATTCTTGAATTTGAAATTTTTAGCGAGTTGAAACATTAATAGTCTGGCCATTAGATTTCCTCACGTCTCAAGGATCAAACATTGCACGTATATTGTTTCTTCCTTTTTACACTGTTAAGTCAACTGCTTAATTAAATCCCTGTGAACTTTTCTTTGTGTGGCTATCCTTCTTTTTGATTCTACACGGTACTAGATCAGCATCATTGCTACTAAAATTTAAATACTCGTTTCTTATAGAAGTGGAATGGAATAGGCATACCTTCCAAACTTTCAACCTCTTCTAACTGACTAGAACTATCTTCAATTCAACTAACTTCAAATGATTGAGTATAACTACAACTTTTCACAAACCTATTGTGTAAATTTTCCATGACCAATTTTTTTATTGATATAAAAATTTTTCATACAACAACATTTTCCCTTTATTCTCTACCCAAGGTATTTTGATGTAGCTGTTGTAACATGGTCTATGGTACTTTACTTCCAAGTTTTCACAGTATATTTCTATAATAAATTTTGCATTAAGATACAATGTGTCAGGTTTTAAAATGTAGACATGCTTTTTTTATAAGAAATATTTTATAAGAACAACACCTCAGATTTGGCCAAAAAATAAGAACAAAATATAGATGAGTTTCTTAGTGACGTAATGTTTATAAACACCAGTGTTCTTTGCTCGATAATTACGGTATATTGCAACATAGAATATCATTAATCAAGTCATTTTCCTGTGAGTATGCGCACGCAGCCTCACAGGAAATAAAAGTCTCTTTATACACTTCAAAATGTTGTCACTTTATTTGGTTCTCTGGAGTCCCCTTAAAGACAATCGACATTAGAAAGTTTCAATACACATTAGCACTTCCTATCTATTTTCGTACATTGTATTTGATTTTTAGTATGTACAAGGTATAAAAGTGTAATTAACATTGGAAACTCGTCTATAAGAACAACCAGAGGCTGAATTGTCTTGTAAAATAAGAACAGTTCAGGATGTGAATTCTCTTACAATTTTCTATCAAGCTGCCGTAAATTGTTTTGAATTATATTTTCAATTGTGACTGTTTCTTTTCTCGCCTACAATAAATGTGCGAAAGTACATTAATGATGGTGCAATGTGTGGCTTGTTTGCACGCTCTTATTGGGTTACTACCAAATGGCTACCATTTTTTATATTTTTATTTTACTCCCACACTGCGTTATGTATATACATATCATATTGTTGTGGTATTATCGTTTCATATGTACTTTACTGACCAAGAAATAGACTGTCTTATTCTTAGCTTATAAATGGATTATATTTAAGGAGGTAAAAGAAGAAGCGTCAAAAAGACCTCACCAAATGTGCAGCAGCATTTGATCTTCAAAAGGTGCTTTTGACGCCTTTTGGGTAGACAAGCTTGTTTTTATAAGTATTCCGATTCCCGATTTTTATTCGGGACAACCCGATTTCCTGGAAAAATGCCGTCCGAAAATGTGCGATCATTTTAACAGATGAGGGGGGACCGTCATACCGTTTAATTTTGCTTCGTTATACTGCGTTCTTGTTAAATTCGCTGAGAAGTAATCAACATCCTAGCAACAATTTATTCCAGATGTATACAAAACTACGATGGCCCAGAAGGGTCAAACTGCGCGCACGTCAAGAAATACTGCGCGCTTCCCTTTTATTGCGCGCTGTCATCGACCTTTCTGCGCGCTCTTCGTAATGCTGCGCGCTCTTCGTAACACTGCGCGCTTCTCTTATCCCAAGAGCAATGTATTGCATAATACCTTAAGGCTCGTTTCCACTTAAAAAAAAAATGAGCGAAATGCGAAATATTTCGATCGAAATGTGAAGTGAGCATGCGCAGTAGGTACAAATTGAATTTTCCTGCGAAATATTTCTCTTCGACAAAAGTTGAAAAAAGTTCAACTTTTTCTCTATCGAAATATTTCGAATAAAATTCTGACCAATCAGATTGCAGCTTTGTTGTTTATTTTTCCCGCTCTTCCCCACAAATAAAAAATCATTAGATTTGATTGATATTGGATTTACAATTGTTATGTTTTTTTAATTTATGTGGAAAAGGTTTTTTTAATGAGCGAAATTTTTCGATCGAAAATTTTCGCATTTCGCTGAAGTTTTTTTTAAGTGGAAACGGGCCTTTAGTGGATGAAATTTCGAGTGAATTTAATTTCGCGGATAAACGAAATAAGGTAATTTTGAGCACAATTTGGAGATGGTCTACTTCTTTATCTTCTCAAAACAACTATTTATGTAATATAAAATCAAAAATATTTCTGTCATTTTCCCTTGCCTTCCTAATCCTCATTTTCTTCATTGCCTCAAGAAATGTGAAAGTACATTTAACCAAGGAGATAATACAATAGAAATTGATTAAAAGTTGTATTTATCAACAGAGAAAGACTTACTCTGTTGATAAATACAATTTCTAAATTTTGCAAAAAATGATTGAAAATTATGTCTGTTTTACTTTAGCCCTTAGAACTAGCATGTAGCTTTAATTAAAAGTGCCCCCGCACTCAAGCATTACAATTTGTACACACAACAAACTATACATTAACAACGGAAACAAAAAGAACTGTTTTGGTTGATTTGGGACCTGATAAGTGGCATACGTATATGCTTAAATATTTCGACAAAGACAGTTTTTTAGGAAGCCTCGAAACTGCTCAACATTCTCTCAAAATTGTTTTAAAACTGCCTTGCATTATGATCAAAGTCACGAGACAAGTAGCATTGAGGCTCCAGTCAAATCACTTGTAACTTTCAATGCATCGAAACAGGCATAAAATAACCCCCTTCATTCACAAAGCTGATAGGATGGCATGAATTGAACTTCAGGACAAACGAGATTAACTTCATCCGTTTCTGATCATCTTCCCCAATTTTTAATAACTTATTATGATGTAATTAAAAACCATAATATAATCAAAGCAACTATATATTATAGAGATTGGGATAAATTGGATACTGTAGGATTTAAAAAAGATTTCACTGACACAGACTGGGATAATTTGTTTCTAACTGTGAATAATGTAAATAATTCTTTTAACCTTTTCTTTGATAAACTTAATGAACTCATCGATACCCATGTTCCAAAACAAAAACAAGATTCGCAAAAATGCGACTATATATTTCCCCATTTTTATCTTTTTTTCGAAAAAAAGAAAGAAACAGTTCAGTTTATCAAGCAAGATAATGTCAGTACGGTCATTGGCGTGTTTCTTACTACTATTCAGTTGTTTCGCAAAAAACTGAAAAAATATTTTCATTATAAACTTAACCAAGAAGTTTTGCTTTCTTTGCAATGAAAGGTTGAATTTGGAAATCCACAGAACTACAGGGAATCTTTGAGGTTCCCTGCATGCACTGTTTTGTTAATAACTTTATGCAAAACCAGTAAATAGATGAAAAATCATAACTTAAAATAGGGAATGCATCCCTCGGTATTGCTTCAGAAAATATACGGACACGCTGCTTCACTGAACACTAGCCCTTGTTCCAACCTTAAAAGTACAAGACTATCCGGTTTCTCATATGCGTGGAGAAACACCAAAAAGAATCTCCTTTGCCGTCGCGCAGTTTCCACCGATTGTAGGGCTAGCCCTGTAACTGTTAGCAATAATAAATTGTGCATCACCGGTCGCCAGATTGCGCAAGTAATAATCAAGCGTTCATGTAGCACTTGACTTCATAATCAGAGGAGCAACCGGCGACAACAACTTTTCGAAATTTGTGGGATCCATGCAAAAAATTTTATGAAAATATTGGTTGTCAAAAAGTAATAAATCTTTCACCAATCGTTGAAATTCTCCATGTTTTTCTCTTTCTGAGAAGATTTTTCTTATCAACATTCGTTTTGTTTTTTGTCTTGCTCTAATCATAATCATCAAAATTACACTTTTTTTATAGCAGAGATTACTCAACGCCATTGTTTGTTTTTATATTTTTCACCGATTCTCGGAGTACATTCGACTTGAAATCACACCAAATTTTTTCTATGAGCGAATCTCGAGCACCTGCCAGCAGAAATTACACGAATGGAAATCGGCCTTTATTGAACTGGCTTTTTGCCCAAATAAGCAAGAATGCAGATTTTTTTTGTCAGTTTCCACTAGTGTTGCTAGAGCAATGTAAGAACCACTTAACACTCAAGGTACGTTGTAATGCTAAAACTTGTTTGTGGGAAGTCTCCTCTTTTCACTTGAAAAAGCGAGGCAAAACACAACAACGATCACGTTATCCCACGCAGAAATCTAGCGTTGATCGGAGAGGCAGAAAAATAAAAAAAATACTCAAGTTACAGTAAAGGTTTTCTATCAAGTATACAGAAAAATTATATAAACAACCGTGTCATATAAATCCAAACAAAAGCAGTATACAATAATTTTGTATAACATAATACAACAGAAGTGTTCAAAAGCAAGAGTTGAAGTTACTAAACTGTAAATTCTTGTTTTCCAAGGTATGGGGGAAACAGACTAACGATTAACAAAAATTTCAAAACAAACTAGAAATTAAAATTTCTAGCAGCTTTTCTCAATGCTCAATAAAAACAGAAGAAAAACAAAAATAAAAAAGTTCAGTTATGGTAATATAATATCTCAATAAACTATGAGTCCCACCACAACGTGAATGTATGAAGAAGAGCTAGCTTATTGGAAACCAATACAGGTAAACCTGTTATCAAAAATTAACTGAGTGTCACAATCTTGCAAGAAAGCAATTGAAATATCATCAGCACTTGTTGGTACGAGTTGGTTGTGTCTTGAGAAGTATTCCTCAAGTTGAGGAGAAGGTACAAATACTGTAACAAGGTTGTCATTAAGCATCACATCGATCTTTGCTTCAGTTTTACGTTTAACACGAATTGACATAGCTGTGGTTTTGCACTCTTCACAGTTGAACAAAATTGGATTGGGACAATCATTGGACGTATATTTCTGGCACTTTTTACAGAAATACTTGGTTGGAAGAACTTTGACATTTTGAACTGGCATTTTAACTTGGTTAATTCTCATTTCATGGGGAAGTACTTTGGCAGCTTCAATGTTCTTATCACTTACTACAATGCGTGTAGAGGTATTGGTGGTAAGTTGCATTACATTATTTTTATATCTTCGGAAGACTGCATTATCGATTTTATAAACACCATCACTATTGATTTCCTCAATTTGTTCTCCCCACAACACAACAGGTATTGATCCTGTGGCATCATTGCCAGAGACTTCCTTTTTCATCAAAGGCTCAGCAAGGTATGGTAAAACAACTTTGACTTTGGGAAATTTTGAAACATTCAAGAACAAATGAATGGAAACTCGGTCTCTGTCTTGCATTTCCTGAAGTCCTGAAACGTCAGTTAATGGTGAATCAGAATCACTGGGAAATGGTACAAACGAATAGTGGTCAACATCAGTTTCAATTGCCTCAATGGTTGTTTTATCACCCACCACAATTTCGCTGTTAAATGGTTTAAATTTACTGATTGAGCGCTTCACAGATTTAATTTTAACTGGTGATTTTTGGGCACAAACAGTTTCCAATCGCTTCCTTTTCGATGGTGAAAAGCAGACCAATTTGTTGAAACTGCCATCATTTTCTTGTAATATTGCCGTAAAGTATTGAAAGTTTCTCTTTGACCGCTTCATAGGAGAGATATCTTGGACATATCCGGACACCGAGTCTGCAAGAACAGAATCAATAAATGAAATAGCCTTACAATATTAAGCCAGATGAGTGACACATTTAACAATATGTAATGGCAATGAAGATATGGGAATAGTCTAAAAGCTATTAAATATTTCTTTCATCTTTAAGATACTACCATTATTTTTTGGGAATTAACAATTAAAATTGTTGTAAAAACTTTTAAAGAACCTTGTTTGCAATATATATACTTATTGTCACACAAACTAAGATTGGCACCTACCATAGGATTTTCCTTCAGAGTTTTTCACTTCAGATTTCTTTTCATCAACATTTGTATCACAACCTGTTTTCAGAAATCAAAATTACATAAAATTAAGTGGATTTTGACGTCATTTTGGGTGATATTGGATTGGAGAAAAGTGTACAATAATTAACCACTTACTATTGGGTATTTCCTCCGCACTTGTGCTACAACCTGCAATAAAATAATCATTATTAAAGGTGGTTGTGTGATCATCGTTTATGCAAAAATTTTAATCTAACCACAAAAAGAGTTGGCACAAAAACTTTCACTTAGCGATGCAACGAATTTTAATGAGTCGAAAGATAAACACAAGTGTTACATAAATCTAATGCAGGAATAGAAAGAAATTCAGGCGTTAACGTTACCTACCGGCTTGATCTTCGGGCTTTTGTGACATCTTTTTCCTTGAGCTTCGACTTTCCTTCTCTCGTGGTCTTTCAAAGAGGCATTTTCACATGCTGTTCTGCGAATTGATTCATTAGGGCCGTATGCAGATTTTTTTATAAAGAAGGGGGTAGAGGCTGGGAGGTAGGCATGGTGATTAAAAGTAATTGACGCTTTATTTTAAAAGTCTTGGGAAAAGCTACATACAAAATATTAAAATATTGAATCGATTATTTGCCTATGCATCGAATAATTCAAGTTATTGTTTAAATAATGGTAAGTCTTCCCTTTACCCTCCCCCTGTCGGGTAGTAAAGACGGCCAGCTTTAGGTCGTATCTCCATACACGCCACCAGGCGAAAATGTAGCGCCAGAAAATACCTTTGCAATCTCATTGGCTCAGTAATAACCCCTTTCGGTTGGGTGAACCAATGAGACTTTTTAATAAGCGCTAGCGTCTTAAGCGCGACACTTTACGGTAATACAGAGAAACCTCTGGAATGGCGGACATGTTAAATATAATGGACACCTCCAAATCTACCTAGGCCAGAGTTCAATACTAACTGAAC
>BQMF02000657.1:0-179675 GCA_027922465.2 Turritopsis dohrnii | reverse complement strand
GTTGTGTTCTCCTCGATGTTTGGTTGGTTCATTGAATTCACGAGAAACCGAGTTATTTTGTACACATGGCGTGGCAACCATGCGTCTGTAGTGCTGCGTTGTGTGTGGAAGTAGTAACAATGTAGCATCACACGAAAATTTTGCACCGTGCTCGAATCAAAATCAAAAATAAACCATGGAAAATGAAGCAAGTAAGTAACCGAGAGTTTTTAGTCCTTGGGCTTCTATCCGTAATGGTTGGTTCTTCTGCCCGCCGACTTGCAACTAAAGCCTGTCTCAAAATAATCTGTAGTTGAAACAAAAAGGCCTGTAACTTTTGATAGAAAATTCGAATCATAAAAATTAATTTTGGAGGTTTTTAGAGTATCATGAGTACTTAATTAATGTTCTAATTTTGGCAGTAAATTTGCAATTTTTAGCGGTTATTTTTGCGATACAAAAATTCGAGCTTTTTTTCTACTTGTCGTATAATTTTCATTTTTACACCAAAGGTAGATATATTTTAGACAAAGACTTGTGCCAAATTTCAAGCAGAAGGGAATAAAAAGAGTCGTTAGATCTTTAACAAAAATGGATCATTATTTAGAAACAATGCAAGATATTGTTTAATTACTTTAACGATTGAGAAATATCTCAAATATCTCACTCACCAACTTTGCAATATTTGGTCGTTGCGTGAAAACAGATTCCTTGAACCTTTCACGGTCTGCAGCAGCTAGCATCCAATCATCGATACGCTTTACAAATGATATTTTTCTATCAGTTAACCAAATATGTTTACACTATGATCTTTTGAAGACGACATTTTTCGAAGCTTTTTCTTTCGTTTATCAGAGACCTCCATTGCAACAGAAATGTATATTGAGAGCTGCAGGTAAGTTTGTCTTTTCAAAGAAAATTACCACCAAGGGGTATTCATTCACTTACCGCCAGAAGAGACACGTATAGCCCGAATGCCAGTGTGCAGTCAGTGGATGGCTCCTAATGGGCTGATAGGCTGCTTTTAAAACGCATCGGAGTAGAGTATCGATATACGACTGGACTCGATCATGGGTCGCAGTTAAAGGTACTAACCACTACACCATCGCTGCACAAAGATTTGGATGACAAACGATGTTTTACAAAAACGGACCTTTTCATGAATTGCATGATTTCCATAATTCAGTTTCGTCTTGATCATTAAAAATCCTTCAAAGGAATAAAAGAAACAAAAGGGATATTCTCAAAGAAACAAAAGGGATATTCTCAAAGAAACAAAAGGGATATTCTCAAAGCTATTGAGAACAGTGCTTAAAGTAATTCTAAAGCAAGTAATTACAGCATTGCATTGTGGTAGTTGTAGCATGTTTACGGAAAAAACTGAATTATGGGAACGGACAATTTGTATTCGATCTTAAAGCAATCCGATTCACAAAATGACCTGTCATATGCGGAAGGAAAAACTATTCTAATGTTTGAATGATATTCATATATATCAAGGAAATAAGAACAGTGCAATTTTAAAATACTCAGTCTAACCTGGCCGTACATCGAGTGTGAGTCAAATTAAACTACTTCGAACGCATCTGGAATGGATATGTTATAAAAACAAGAGATACTATGAAAAGTGATACTATAACACCAGCAAGTAAAATATGCAAGGTTTCTAGAATCTATCTCTGAAATCAATGCGATAAGTGCGATAGAAGAAGAAAACAACACTTCTTTCATCAAGGAGGACGTGAAGCGACCAAGTTGTGAAAATGTGAAAAAAATGACAAACAAATGACATACGATAAAACTTTTTTAAAACTCGAAAAATCTTTTATAATATTTATAATGTCACATTTATTTACAAAATCTTCCACAAATATAATATACCACTTTTTATATACATTGATAAATATGCTGACATCAACAATATTTTAGAAGATAAAAAGATACAGATAGATATACAAGCATGAGACAAACGGTAGAAGATACAGGAAAGCCATATAAACCTCTATAATATTTACATGTTCTTTCAGACGGAACTTACGAACAGTTGTCGCCATTCACAGACGGATAATATGCTTTCAAGCGGACATGCCAAGCAATGCTTGTCACAGCTGATAAAGTTTTAAATTGATGGCACACATTTCTGGGTATAAAATAGATGTCGTTATCTCTCAGCGTTATTCTTGCATAACGAATACCTTCACGTCGTAGCTGGTTCAACTTGCCGTCATCGATCCATTGAACACACTGCGCATGTCAAAAAGAAAACAATACCAGTAACTGTCCATCAAACGCTTAGACGAAAAAGAGCAATATATCCATACCTGAGACATGGGCGGCTCGTATAAATCCAATTGCATTTTCTCAACAACCGCTAGATGGTCGGCTGCGTGAAAAGCAATGACGTCTTTACAACTGCGATTCAAAACTGGTCTATAAAAATCAAGATGCATAGTAAACTCTAATATCACATGTCTTCAAAATATGAAAACCAGTTAAGCAGTTCATACTTTTTGCCAACTTGAACAGCTTTCAGAACGCCAACTGCTGCAGTTGTCTGTCTATCAAATCCATGACCAACATGATCTGCGTGGCATCTAGTTCGATCTTCTGCCAGTGTTTCACGTGGTCCAGAAACTCGAGGAAGATATTGAAGCTTTTGTAGTTCATTTACGGCTGTTCTAGAAATTAATAAAAATGTACAAACACGTGTAGCTAAATCGCTAAACTTATTATGATGATAATATTTCAACACTAGTAACCCGGGTAAAAATTTTTACCACATCTAACTTCGAAAATGATGTACGCAAATCCCGTGTCGAAAAAAGGGGAAAAAAATATAATCAAGGCGTGCAAACCCCTTGACGAAAATTTGCTCGTGTATAATAATCGAAAATAACGCTCTCGCATCGACGTGGTTTTACGCGCAACTAAGAAGACGCTAACCATAAATCAAAAATAAATTTATCACTCTCTAAAATAAAAGTGGTATGCACACTCGCTTTTATATATAAGATGATAAGAGTTATGCATATTTGAATAGTTCGAATAAAAAAATGATCCCTGCTTCATACGTACTTTCGTCTTTTTCCCTGCGGCGACCTGGGCATCTCAGCAGCAGGGACCATTTGTTCACCAGGTCTAACCCATAAAATTGGACCATCATTACTCTTCTCTCGTTTCTGACCATTCATTATGGATAATTCACCCCAAGGCACTGTCAGGTCCAAAAAAGGATCATTTTCTAGTAGATCAAGCACATCTGGAAAAAAGCCTCCTGACTCTTCAGAAACAGTCCCCACTAAACTTAGTTGCAGCAATCCACCAGCTCGATATGTTCCATTATAGTATGAATTTTTTACAAGTTCACTAAAATCACTCATTTTCATGGTAGAAACATCCGATTTTTTCCCAAGAGCTTCAACTTTTACAACTAAATTGGAATGTTCTCTTTCAAAATAACTGACAAGCTCAGGTATACAAAGTGCAGCATTATGCACTATGCCCATCACGAAATCAGATTGTCCTTCAGATTTTTCATGAAACAGTAAATTCAAAAATTCCCGAGCAAAATCCTTCAAGTAATCTGGTTTGATATGTGTCAATTCGTCCGCGTAAGCATGAAGAACATTTGCCCCTCCATTTGGATCTGTGCAACAATGAATATATTTTCCAAACTTTAATGAAGAGATGGTGTTTTTCTTAATGCAATAATCCACATCTGAAAAGTGTTTTTCCAATATTTCTTTGTAATGCTTTCTTCGCTTTTTCTTGGTACTGTCAGCATCTAATGGAGTAATAAATTTCAATTCTCAATGAACGTTTAGAATATCAATACAAAAAACAGGCAAGGATTCAAATATTTGAAAAAAGTCACTTGATAAGTAGCAAACAGACCATATAAATAAATAATGCTCTCCATTATTAAAACTCTGTATCTTGCAAAACTTCAAGAGAATGGTTGCAACAAGAATTAAAAACATTTTTAGTGAGTTTTTTTTATATTTCATTAAGATAACGGTCTATCTTCATGTTATCTTTGGCCACCTCTATTAGCAGAAATTTTTGAATAAGCACTTGCCTCAAATAAATGCATACATACCTTTTGAAACTATTAGAGTTTAAAGTGCATAATGTAATCAAACAACTAACTATGATAGATGACTTGTTAGATACTTTAATCATAAAATTTCACAATGTTTTGCAAATTTTTTGAAATTGCAATTTTTGTGCTATCATCAAAATATTTTTTTTTTTACCGTAAATGACCGATTAAGCGCCCAGGGCGCTTAATTTATTTATAAACTTTTAGGGTGGGCGCTTATTCGAACTGGGCGCTTATTTGGGTAATGGGCAAGCGCCCTTGTATCTTACATATTTTTATAGTTATGACAATATCATTATTTTTGATGTTTTTCTTTTCGAAGGTAATAAGAGAACTACTACAATAACATAAAAAGTTAGTCTAGTAAATCTAGCTCCTCTTCTTCTCCTTCGCTGCCAGAGTCCAAAAGCATGAACCCAGGCGTAGCTTCTGTAATATCGTTTTCATCGATGGAATCGCTTGTAAACGGATTATTGTCGGGTTCCGATAAAATGGCAAGTTGGGATTTCAGCAATTCGCGTCCAGCACCACACGGTTGCTCTGGCTTGAAACAGTGAATTTCTTCATCGTATGAGTTGTCATTCGGTAATGACAAAGCGCAAACTCTGAACGACTTTATGATGAGCTCTTTTGGCAACGATTGCCAAGCTGTTAAGATCCATTGCACAACACACGTTCTCGGAGGTGGTTTCAAATTACCAGCTAGTTACCTTTTGTTTGAATGGTTTGTTGCAACTCACGTCAGGTGCCTGGATATATTTTGTACATCCACCCGGGATGATCGCGGTATCTATTTTCATGCATTTTAGCGAGGTCTTGACGCTTTCCTCGATGTGGCTCGATGTGGTAAGAATCCCATACAAGGAGGCGGCGTTTGAATGCGAATGACCCTAGTACAGAGTTTATGTAAACTTTTGTTAAAGGGGTATCCATCCATCCGTTTACCGATGATCCTATTACACACCGGTTTTTAAATTCTTTGTTTAAAGCCTTGGACTCACGTTTCGCACCTTTAAATACAATCATTGGTGGTAATTTTGTTCCATCAGCCTTTGCACTGAGACATACCGAGACTCTGCTCTTTTCGTGACCAGTCGTTTTCATACTGACGGTATTTGTTCCTCTGACATCAACAGTTGTTTCAGACACCATGTCAGTCCAAACGGGTGTTTCGTCCATAGCAATTATATCGGATAGCCCATACTGATATTTTATTTTTAATCTCCGTACTGTGATTACGAACGATACCAACTTATCGATCAATCGTTCTGGATCTTTTTGAGCCACTGAAGTTTTGCGACGTAAAGAAAAGCCTGTGCGCTGGAGAAATAGACGCAACCATCCTGTGCTAGCTTTAAAATCTGGTCCGAGATCTTTATCATCGGAACCTTTTTGTAAATCTTCGTAGATTATTGTCGCCTTTTTCATGATCAAATTTCGGGAAACTCGAAGTCCCTTGGACCTAAGATAAAACGGTTCGATTTCTAAAATAAGCTCTGAAATTGGTCTCGCAAACATCTTCATGTAGTTAAAAATCTTTTGTCAAGATAGACGTGAACTTATTTTGGAAAATATAAAAACAAATTTACCTTCGTCCGTGAATCCATTCCTGGATAATTTCTTCCATCCTTTCATTCAATGGCTTTCTACCTCCACCGTTTAATCTCATTCGTTTAGCACCTTTTGGTTTTTCTTTCAAAGGTGACAATGAATCTTTTGTTGACACCTACTCTCTGATTCGTTTACGATCGATATTGAATTTATTAGCAGCAGCCTTTATGGTATTGATTTCAGCATACTCAACTGCTTTTAATTTGAAATCTAGAGTGTAACTTCTAAATTTTTGCCCCTTATGGGACATAAGAATCTTTATGGCTCACTTCATCATCCATGTTTCACACTTTGTTATCGGCAGAAAGAATTGCATTTGTTTTGTTTGCTATTGAACACGTTTTTTAAGTTCCAATGTAACGTTCGATCGTTCGATCGAACGTTTTTCAAGCCTTTGAAAAACACTCTTAAACATTGGTTACTGCTAATAAATCAATGTCGACACAAAATGTCTTGTTTACTCCCCGTCAACTTTAACATGGTATACCACATCGATTTTGAATGTGCGATACGGGGACATCATGTCTACAAAAGTTGTTGGGCACCTTCTGTTGGAGAAAAACTCAAATGTAAAAAAGAGGATAGGAAAGAAGCGCTGGATTATGACTCTCATGCTCTTGGGGTATACAAAGGAACTTTATTAATCGGGCATGTGTCAATCGAGATATCAGCCCTGACAGACTATTTTTTGAAGGAGTCTGAAGAAAACTATGTTGATGCAACAGTCACCGGAAAAAGAAAACGTGAAGTTGGTTTGGTTGTCCCAGCACATTACAACAGATAAACGAACAGCTAATATTTTGTTTGAACAGTTGAAGAAAAAACATGAAAAGTACTCTCATTTTGAGTTGAAGATTGTGCCTGAAAGCATTGTTAAACGTCCCCTGTATCTTTGAAATACATGTAAACTAACTGTAAAAAATAGAGGTTTTCCTTGAATAGCAATTATGGTAAATTCTTCGAATAAGCGCCCACTTTTAGGATTTGGAGTGGGCGCTTATTAAATATTTTTGCTCCAAGCATGGGCGCTTAATCGAACTGGGCGCTTATTTGGGTAATGGGCGCTTAATCGGTCATTTACGGTAAGTATATTATGTACACAAAAACAAAAATATATACAAGCATACAAGCAACCCCTGTCCTCGCAAGGCACAAAGTGATATAATCATCAATATATATATATATATAAAGTAAAGAGGTGGGTGAAAAAGACACAAACAAGGCCCTTTCTAAGCAACAATATTTGAAGTTAGGAAATGGAAATGGAAAATGGGTGTGTTAACTCCTCCAGTTTAGACTAGGTCTGTATTGGTTGATAAACCTAGCTTCGTGGTACGGTCAGTTGATCTAAGTTTGAAGAAGGGGAATATTGAGAATTTTGCATTTCCGCAGTTGCATAGATGTTGTTCTACGTACACATTGTTCTACGACTAATTCTATATAGACAACATATATCACATCCAGAATACCAAAATGTGTATTTAGTGCATACCCTAAGTACATCAAGATAAAATAAAAAGTTAGAAATAAATAGTATGACATCACTCAAATTTATGTACGTGCTCAGTATTCCCTAAGGCAATAATCTATGACTGATTTTTTTATTGTGGTAAAAGGTAATGAGCTCAGGTCTTTACTAGGATAAGAGTGCTGAATTGAATTCCATTGGGAAATGGCAATTTTTGAAAGTGAATTGATGCCATAGGTTATGGTATTGGAAGTTGGATTTGCCAAAAGTAATGACATTAGTTGGTTGAAATTTACATTGGTTTGTGCATTTTTTTATCATGGCAGGTATATATTTAATATATATGTTAAAAGTAACAACTATTAAACATAAGTGTGTGCAGTTTGCAATTAAGCAAGCCACCTGACTTAAACGTTTGAAAGTAATAAGTGTCCAAAGAATGTGTTGAACAGTTTACCATTAGAAAATTTCTTTTTCAAAGAAGGAAATTCACCTTTTGCTTTCTTTGAAACAGGAGAGCAGGGCTGTGATGAACTTTTTCGTCTTCTTTTTTTCTTTTCCAATGTTTCCATCATTAAGAAATTATCAGCTGATTCTGCAAACTGATCTGGTAACATGCTCACATCTTCAGATTTAATAGGTAGCTGTTTATTTGATTCTACAGAGTTTGTTGTCATAGAGTAATCCACTGTTTTCAGCAAGGACAAATCCATTGGAATCTTCTGTTTCATCCCTGTAGTAACAACATCTGGGGGAGGAGGTTCTTCTGTTTTAACATCCAGGCATTGGACACCAGCGTTTGAAAAAACATTCCCTGAATTCCCATTAACATTTACTGAAGGCCTTGCTGGGAAAACATCCATCCTTTTTGCATTGTATTCCTTCTTTGGTAAGTTTAAAGAGTTCTCAATAACACACTTTAAGAGTCCATCTGCTTTTTCTTCGACATACTCTCCGGCCATGTTGTTGTCAAAAAACCCAGACTGTTCGATAGACGGGGAGTTTGTAAAGATTCTCACGGTTTACCGAATGCGACGATCAAACGTATCATTCAGATTTTTTAAACTACTTGTGTCATTTTAATATGGTTTCTCAAGGAAAGATTCCGAATCATCCAGTCAGACTTTAATATTGTTTGTTTTGCCCATTTTCACAAACGATCGCTGACTTCAATAAGATGTGTAACAATCATGTTGGATTCGTTAACCGGCTGTTAGATAAAAACATAAATGGCGCTCAAAATCGAAGAATGTTGAAAATGACATAATGTTTTTGTTGAAGATTTGTTTTTCAGTTGTTTTATTGAACCTGATTTTAACAGTTGACAGTAATCAAATCTTAGACTTAAGTGGTAATGAATGGACAGCTTTTAGTGAAATTAATAGAACTATCATTATATCTGCTCAAGTGCCAGGTTCCATACATACCGCTCTCTTAAGCAATGGTATCATAAAAGACCCTTACTATGGAAGAAGAGATACTGAGTACTCTTGGATCGCATTTGAAGGTTGGACCTACGAAAGAGAATTCACAGGTATAGTGGGTTTTTTATTCTTTACACGGCCCTCTTGACACTATCTACTTCGATTACGTGTATATATATATAATGAATTGTGTGGTGTAGCTAAATAGTTTTGTTTTTTTTTGATAATTTTAATGATCTAATTTTTGTTTAAGTTTCAAAAGATTTGTTAAATCAATCGTCAATTCTGACCTTCTTTGGTATTGATACAGTATCTACAATTATTTTGAACGGCCGCATCATTGGGAGAACCAATAATATGTATGTTACTTATCGCTATTTGGTTAATGGATTTCTTTTTAAAAAGAATTTGTTACAAGTTCTGTTTGATTCGCCTACAAGATATTGCCAAAATCAGAGTGAAATATATCTTAAAAGATTTGGGTACATTGTTCCACCGAAAAATTTACCTGATGTACAGCATGGGCAAAATCATCAAAATTTCATTCGAAAGGAACAGTGTTCATTTAGTTGGGTAAATATTCTAAATAAATCGAGATGTTGTGTATATTATCGTTTTGTTCATACTTGATGCATACATTTAATACTTCCAGGATTGGGGACCCTCCTTTCCAACAGTTGGTATTTGGTAAGTAGGCAGTCAAGGTAGTACTTGAGTCATTTCAGAAGGAAAATTCAACTGGTCATAAAGCATACACCAAAAGGGATATAATTTCTCAGAATTGAAGGCAACCATTAATGAAGAATTCCCTTTTAATTTTCATTCATTCTTTCATTACCAGTGTTGTGCATGATTTTTTTTAAAGAATGGCTTGATTTATTTATTTATTTATTCATTTTCCATGTAGGAAAGATGTTCGACTTGAATTTTCGAGTAATGCATTTATTACTGACGCAAAAGTGAAAGTGACTTTCAATTCAAGTTTGTGTTTCCATTAGTTTTTTAAAAAAAAACTTAGAGATATTTCTTGATATGTGAAGTAGATATGATGTTACACATTTAGAAATGAAAATCTGGAAAGTATCTTATGAACTTTTTATTGAAAGTTATGCTGAAAAAGACTACCTATTCATGTATGGTTTTGGTCGCCATATGGAAAGCAGACAACTTATTGTTAATAAAGGACCATCGCACATTTTTCTTGGAGCACTGGAAATACATGAAGATGAAATATCCCTATGGTGGCCATATGGTTACGGAAAACAAATCCTATACGATGCACTTGTTAGTAACGAAAATGATGGGTTGAATCTTGCTTTAATCTTATATATTTGTAGTAATTCTGATTCGAGTTCTTATTAATTCACTCAGTTTAGAATGGTTGACCTGGTAACAATGGAAACAACTACAAAGTCACTGAAATTTGGTTTTCGAACAGTTGAGCTAATACAAGAACCGATTGCAACTTCTGGTGGTAAGGTTAAAATGTCGACAAAATGTGTGAAAGTAAAAACAAGAATAATAAAATTCTATATTTATTTTCAGGTCTTAGCTTTTATTTCAAGATAAATTCTTTGCCGATCTTTCTGAAAGGAGCAAACTGGATTCCTGCTGGTGAGTTAATTTTAGAAACTTTCTCTGGAACCATCTGTCACCATCATTCTCTGGAATGTCCCATTCACATCGTTCATTGTATCGGTTTTTTAGATTCTTTTCAAGAGCGAGTTTCGGCGAGCGTGTTGCAGAATTTATTCCAATCAGCAATCGATGCTAACATAAACACGTTGCGGGTTTGGGGTGGTGGAGTTTTTGAGCAAGATATATTTTATAATCTTGCGGACAAATACGGGTATTTATAGGATTTGCTTTCTCCTATACTTCTCCTATACCTTTTTTTCATTTTTTAATTTCTTAAAACTTGTAATTTAAAACTTGTAATTTTTCAGAATGATCATATGGCAAGATTTAATGTTTGCCGTGGCGTTGTATCCAGTTAATGACGAATTTCTTAAAAGTGTCAAACTGGAAATCACAACTCAGGTAATTACAGGTTAGCTTTTTTTTACAGTTTTATCTATAAAGGACTATCTGATGAGGTTCACCATTTGTCAGGTTCGCCGCCTCCACCATCATCCATGTTTGATTTCTTGGAGTGGGAATAATGAAAATGAAGCCGCAATCGCTCAGTCTTGGTGGTAGGGATTTTAATTCAAAGAATATGTGAAGTCTTCGTAATGTTTACTCACATAGTATTCAAGCTAAAATATGTGAAGTCTTCGTAATGTTTACTCACATAGTATTCAAGCTAAAATGATATAGTGTACACCTATCCTTATATCGTCACTTCAAACTTCGCTTTGTTACGAATCTTTTAGTTGTTATGACAACAGCTCAATTTTTCGTCAAGTTTTATAAAGCGAGGCAAAGGCTGCTGGGATGTCATTTATGAATGGGAGTATGACATCATGACTTATGGATGGGAATCTAGCCTCGTCCTGATCATTTTCTCTAAATTTCTTGCATTAAAAGGTAGGTAGGTGGTATCATCATTATTCTGTTCTTTTTGTTGAAGGGATGAAGTGACGCAGAATAAGAAACAACTGATTGCAGATTATGTAAAGGTAATAATACAGATGACGGAATTCGTGTTTTTCATGAATAATTTTAATATTTTTTTGTTTAGTTATATGTGCAGACCGTTGAACCAATCATAACAAGTGAAGATGATACACGCCCCTTTCTTGTATCCTCTCCATCGAATGGACCCGAAAGTATTAAATCGGGATATATATCAAAGAACCCACAGAATCCTTTATATGGAGACGGTAAGTCGGTTTGTTGTTTGTTGACGTCATCAAGTGGTGTTGTTGTTAAGTGATAATGTCATTTGTCTTTTCAGTTCATTTCTACAACTACAAAAACGATTGTTGGAATGTTTCTATATTTCCGAATCCCAGGTTTGCTTCCGAATACGGTTACCAGTCTTATCCATCGTTAATTACTCTTTCGGCGATCGGTTCCCTAGACGAATTGAAGTGGAACAGTTCTCTGATGTATTACAGACAGCATCATGCCGACGGTAAAAATAATCTTGTAAAGGCCGGTTTACACGTAAAGATTCTTGCAAAATTTTTCTTTTAAGCAGGTGTTTTAATGCTTTAAATTTAAATTGTACAACTCATTAATTATATTTTTGTTTATAGGAAATCTTGAGATTGAAAACTTTATCAAAATGCATTTCAAAATGCCATCTGTGAGGGATGAATACCAGTTTTTTCGTATGGTTATATATTTGTCGCAGATTGTACAAGCTACTTGTGTCAAATACGAAAGTGAACATTATCGCAGACTGCGAGAAAATCTTATCCATGGTGAAGGGCACACAATGGGAGCTTTATACTGGCAACTGAATGACATTTGGCAAGCTCCTTCGTGGTCTTCTATTGAATATGGTGGCAGATGGAAGGTAACGAGTTCACATTCAACTTGTAAAGTATTAACTCATTATTAATTATTTATGACCGTAAAAGTAAAAAAATTGGTGGCAAAATCAAATCGATTTTTCAATTTTTCTATTCAAATTGTTCAAACTGTTTTTTTGAAAATAAATGCGCCAAAAACCAGTACAAGTATAAAAAAATTGTCATACTAATGAAAATGAAAAATTTTGCTAGAACACCTGTTAAAAGAAATAATTTTCAAGAATTTTTGCGTGTAAACATCCCTTTAGGCTACCATGGTTACGATGATTCGAGTCTCAACTTGTTCTCATTTTGTTTTTTGGCGTAGTGATCGTGTTTTATTAAATTGACTTTATTTTACCTTTCATCTTTCCGTAGATGCTTCATTACTATGTGAAGGATTTTTTTGCTCCAACCATCATATCAGGTTATGTTCAAGACCACGAATTGCACGTATACCTTGTAGCAGATCACCCTAAGGATAACAAAGCTTATATTTTGAACGTGACAGCATATTCTTGGCTGCGTTTTCAAACATTTTGGAGCAAACAGATACTAATAAATGTGACTGACCTGCAGCCATCGGTAAGCAATCTATCTTCCTACACAACAAAACACGGTTGCTTAGTGTTACCCTAAAAAAATCCAATTTCAATTAGCTTTTTTTTTCCAGGAGGTTTTCCGTAAACAGACTTCAGAGATATGTCCAATAAAAGATTGTTTTATTAAAATCTACTTATTCGATTTGCTGACAGGATTTCCGATTTCTCAAACAGATGTTTACATCACATCATTTTCAGATATCACTTTCACAAATCCTCAACTAAAGGTAGGTTTTGTACAAGTTTCTACTTTATTGTTTTCTGTTCTTGTTGTCTACATGGCCTTATACACAATAGATTACACAAATCGAGCGAGTCAACAAAACGCAGTACGAAATCACGCTAAGCACGGTCTCTCCAGCTGCTTTTGTTTGGCTTGAGACAGAGATGTCCGGTCGTTTTTCTATCAACGGTTTCAACATGGTTTCATCCACTGCCAAAGTAAGTGAGAATGATGATGTTACAAAAATCTGAACAGAATAAACAAACATCTCGCTTTGTTTAGGTAAGGTACCAATCATGGGGATTATCCAACGTTAAAGCTTTATCTTCTTCAATACAAGTCCTATCACTTTACGATGCCTATCATGAGTAGGGGCATCAGTTGTTGTAATTCATTTAAAACGTTATTAGTACAAAACATCTAAAGAAGTAAACAGATAATGTTGAAATTTTCGAAAGAATGTAAGTTTGTAATTATAAGAAAATGCAGAATTTATAAATACGGCTTCAAGTATGTTTCTATAGCTTCCTTAAATGCAGTTCTTCTTGTTATTCCGATTGCTTCAAGCTCAGAGCAGTCAAACTCGCAATCATATGGTCTTTGTGTTCCCGATTTTGCTTTCTGACCGGCCGAAACGTGATCCATGGACAAGTTAAAAATTTTCGCCATTATTTCAATCATTTGATATTTTGTTAATTTGTCGTTACTTCTCCAGTGCCAGACGCCAGAAAATGTCGGATGGTTTTGCCGATATTCAACAATCTGACGGCACACGACAGCAATATCGTCAGTATTTGTCGGATATCGCTGTTCAAAATTTGATACTACTGCTGGTTGACTGACATTCTTCAAAAGGCGAAATAATCCTGAACAAATATAAATTCCATCATTCAGCATATGCTTGCCTACACATTTTTTTTACAAACAACCGAGTTGCTAAGGGCTCAGCCCTCAAAATGGCCAAAAAAATAAGCAACTTGCTTAGCAATCCTAAGCCCTGAAATCTTCATAACAACTTTCTTTAATCTACAAAATCAAAAAAAAAAATTCACGTAAGTTTAAAGGGTGCCTTGTAAACCTTTATAAAATTTCTTTTTGTCCATCAAGACAGACTTAAATTACCAGTGGGGTAGAATGAGTCAATTTGTGCATTGTAAGCATTTTTCTTACTCTTTGATAGAAATAGTCATAACAATATGAAGAATCAAATGTTTGATAAAATACTGTATAACCAAAATCCATGAAAAATACAAACACACAAGCTATCATTTCAAGATTTTGAACTATATATTTTTTAGAAAGAAATCAACCAAAAGAAAAGTCCTATTATCAAGTCAAATATGCAGAGGTGTGCGCACACCTGATATGCTCTTAAAGAAAAGAAACGTAAAAAATTCAAAATTTTTAAGCAACCTTACAAGCAACTTTAGCCCTGGATTCTTAAAAATGCTTAGCAACTCCAGCCCTGAGCCCAAAATCGAGGTTGCTTATAAAAAAAAATGTGTATAGAAAGATCGAACGAGATAAAACTTAATGGTCGTGAAAGAATTTTTACCTGTCACAGCACTTTCATCTAAGTATTCAACATCTCCATACAGGATTGGAATCCTTAAAACTCCAAAATGTTTACACAATTCTTTCGTGCGTGTTTCTCCTAACAGTTTGGTTCTCCCATACTCATTTAAAGGATTCGGTTTGTCGGACGGTTTATACGGAGGGTTTTCACCATCAAAAACATAATCTGTGCTAATATACAGCATGAATCCGCCATATTTGTTTACACTAGCTGCTAAGTATTCAGTGGCGGCCACATTCAAGTTGTGAGCTGCCTGATTTTGCTTCTCCATAACATCTGGTCTTCGCTCAGCAGCGGAATGAATCACCACATCTGGCTTGATGTCACCGATCATTTTGCAAACCTCATTTTCATTACGGAGATCAATTTTCAAAAGACCATCCTGAATTCGTGTGAATCCAACACCAATAATTTCCCACGGCGTATTTTGTTGTAACTCTTTTCTTAAAGCACGTCCAAGCAGCCCAGATGCACCAGTGATCACAATCTTCAGATTATTGCTCATATTTCAATTTCACAATCTAAAAATGCTTTCAGTACCTTATTCGTATTAATTAATGCGGGATAAATTTTTGCAGGATAAATTTTTGCGATACTTATATTTGCGAATGAAAAACAGCCAGTACTACAAATGACATCAGAGCAAAACAGTTCCGGTACAAAAAGAATTGTCGTTCCTAACAACAATATTGTAAAATAAATGATGATAAATGAAACGCAAACCCTTTCGTAATCAAACATTTTGTTTTTGTTGCTGTGTCTCTTAATTTTGAACTTTTTTTATTTTATTGTATGTATGCATCTTAGATAAGTATCAAATCAAGAAACACCTAATTTTTTTTTAGAATTTTTATGCACGGGTAAGTTTTCAAAGTTTTTTCGAAAAGTGAAATTCAAATAAGAAAAAATTTGGTCAAAATTTGGCGAATTTGGAAAATTCGAAAAACTTTTGCGAGATTAACTTTTGCGAATGCCTGTTTTTGAAAAAAGTTTGCGAGATAAATTTTTACGAATGCTTGTTTTTGAAAGATTTTTGCGGGATTAATGTTTGCGAATAGGGGCAAAATTCGCAAAAATAAGTATCGCAAAAATTTATATCGCATTAATTAATACGAATAAGGTTCTGTTGACTTTTAATGAACAGAGCAGCTATAGAGGATGATGATGGTTGCGTAAGATGAAAAGAAGAATTCCAAATTCAATTGACAAAAACATTCAGGTTTATACTTGATGCAAAAACTTGGTTCAACTTGGAGAAAAATTTTCTCTGGAATCCTTAAGGCCTTATCTTTCCATCCGTAATTGGGTATTGTGCTATCCCAGAATGCTCACTGAGAATTTCCCACAAAATATTAAGGTAATTCAGATCCCTTTTAAATATAAACTAATAAACTCCAGCTAACAGTTTACAAGTTCTGCAAAGCTTCATACTTTGCTCTTAACTTGCTTGATTTGAAAACTAATTTCATATGTTCAGCCCTTTCATATTCAAGTTGTAATTTTCCAGCTCTTAAGCTTTCCTTTAAACTTTTGTCTTCGGATTTCAATTGAATGTTTTCTTCATCTTTCTTAGTCAGCAACAACATCAAACTATCAACTTTCAAAATTTTCTCCTTTTTCATTTGTTCGAACATTTTGACGTCATCACGAAGCTTCTTCTTCTCTTTTGGAATGCTTTCTCGTAAATACTCGACTTGTTCAATGACCTCGTCTTTCTGTTTTCTTGCCATATTCAACTTCTGTTCAGTAGTCAACATTTCCTTCTCCAAACGGACAACTGCATCGCGAACACTGTTGATTTCCAGGTTTTTTTCTCGCAACTCACTTAATCGCTGTTCCAATTCTAGTTGTTTTTCTGTTTGTATCATCAGTAATTTTTCATATGCCTTTTCCAGTTCTACACAAGATGAAGATCCGCTGCTGAGACTTTTGGAAAAAGAATTTTGACTTTTGATCGTCTCGCAGCTTTTATTCTTTTTATCACACGGAAAATCTCCATCATCTGCTACAACATCTCCATCTGAATAATTTCTAAAAATCAAGTGCACACATGCTAAGATGGCGGAAAATGCATTACTCAATGTTGGTACATAAAGAATAAAATACATCTGGGAAAATTCATCTAGCTTCTTGTGCAGCAAAATTCCTCTTTCTTCTTCTTCCTCATATTTTAATTTATGCTTGTCGTACTCATCGCGCATGCGCGTTAAAACATCATTGTCAATGAAATAAATCTAGAACAAATTCGAAATTCACAAAAACAGACTGAAGAAAACGATGTTGTTGGGAGCATAAAACGCATGTGCATACCTCTCCGTTGTGGTGGTTACGTTCAGATGCTGAAAATACAAAGTATGATAAGGAGAAGTCCTGGGATCGAACTGGTGTCATAATCATTTGACAATCATAAACCACTTACACTTTCTGGTTGTCAGGACACCATTTTGGATAAGATGGAGTGATTCATATGATCTAAAGTAAAATGATCAATGAGAGATAAAAGGGGGTGGGTAGTACTTAGTTCAAGTCCGTGACATCACAATATAAAAAATTTGCGTATAAAGTATTTTTTGTATTAGTCAAAATAAGGAAGTTGCTTTCCGTTTTCACTCAATCTTTTTTTATAGTTTGCATAAGTAGTGTTGAATTCGTTTCGAAAATGTTTCGAATGTCGAAAATACATTTCATGCTTGTTTCGTTTTTAAAATTTGAATGCCGTGCTCTTCTCGGCAGTGAAAAATGGCGACTTCAGATGAGTTCGGTCAAAAGGCTTTGCAGCTGCATCAAGAGTTCCTCACAGCGTACGTACAAAGAAAGGTTTGCTTATATTATTGTTATAAAGTGTTCTCCAATATGGCCAAAAATAAGAAAGGAGTTTTTTCCTGAACTAAGGGACTGGTTATATGGAAGCCGAGCCAGCCAGTTTGCAGGGCTAGCCCTTTAGCCGAGATCTCGCCTTCATGGTAATTTAAAAGGAATTAAATCTTTTTTATATGGACAGGAGTGCTGGCCCGCTTGCCGAAATTGCGGCTATTTTACCCGAGATCCATCCAAGCGTGATGTGACGCAGTCTGTGGTCTTACAGTGTTAGAAGTAAAGTAAATTACAATAGAAGTACATAACTATATGTCTTTTCTAACAAACAAGGAACAACACAGACTCGTGAATATGCTTAGTATATGCTGCTTATTTTTTAGACAAAGCGGCCATTCAATAATTACGTCACGCTTAATTTATTTTAGATTCTTCAACACAACTTCTTTCTACTGCACAATCAACCTCAATTCTAAAATAATAAACAGATATTGCATGGCTTTTTATTGAATATCGCGATTTATTAACTCGAGGTGTTTGATATTTAACGACGCGAAGCATTATTAAATTTCATTATTAAATTTTTATTAAATTTTTATTCTGATTTTTTTGAATTCGTTCGAAAGAGTGCATTCGAAAATCCAAAATGCGAAGACACTGTATTGCGCCGTTGAATATCAACAACGACCGTGTAACATCGCATCAGTTATTGCACGATCATACGGAACATTCAAATTTATTGTAGATAAAAAAAGCTTATAGGTATATAATAAAGATATTTATTTGATATTTCAAACAAACAACTGCAACGCGATTTTATATTTACCTTACGTCAATAGAATGTCTCAGGTCACCATTATAATCTAGTAACGAGCGCATGATGAGAGTTCTGTTGTGAGAACAAGCTAACTTGAAAATGTTATAACAAACTTTTGCATTCTCCTTCATAGTCAGCATAGGGAGGAAAAATTCAAAGCATTTCAGATCATCTCCAACATATTTGATCAGATATTCAACAGGTGTAATTTTGTTTTTATTCGGTACGTTTACATCACAGTCTTTCAACTGAAGCTCCTTCATGCACTCCAACGAACTGTTTTGTACTGCCTAAAAATCAGAACCAGAAGATTGAGTGGAAACAATACCAATATGGTTTCCATAGCAACGACCACTCCCAATGATACCTTGAAAAATGCTGTGTATCCGTGGTCGTCCTTCTTGTCGATATTCGTTGAGCACGACATGGACAAAATAATGCGAAGTATGGCCATTTTTCCACATGACGCTGCAAGATGAAGTGCCGTTCTGAAAAACAACTCGTTGAAATCATACTCACAAAACTAAAACTCGTTACATTCAATCAAGACACTACTCACCGCCCCGCATAATCAAGTTTTCCGATTTTCTTTGTATTTCTCTCTTGAGCCAAATATTTGATAACTTTGTGAAGTCGTCCCTTCCATACTGCTCTATGTAATGACGGTAACCGAACCAAATCAACTTTATTATAGCTGGATTTTGGAGGTATGAAAACCATCTCTTGTAAATGATACTCTTGCATCATTGCATCTGGCTGTAACGATAAACAATTATTTGACGTCATCATCGCTACTTTCTCAAAAACAAACGTTCTCATCATCACGTGATTTCCACTGAGATGGTGCAGAGTCACCAATAGATTCGAAAGTCTTCTCGTATCTGGGGTCGATTCACCTCTTCATTCATTCACCTCTTCATTCATTCTTCTTCGTTCTCATATCATTTTTTTCTCTTGACTTAAATACACGTGATCCAGTCAAGGGTATGGTTATCCAACCCTAGACTCACATTCGAAATAAAAAAACACCCCAAAATCGCCAGCCTCTGATTTATACCAATGCAACATTATCAACTTTTGATTGTTCTTGTACTTAACATACAACATTTTGATCAAAGCCACAACTGGTCAACGATGGTCTCCATCATAGTTTATCATTTTCAGCGCAAAATGCTTGTTTCAAGTGTTCAGCGGTTCTATGGAGGTATCAATACGAGTCTGAGTTCGTGCAACTTAACATGAACATCACGTGTGTGAGGTCAGGCAACTTAACATGCGATTAAGATCGAAAAATTTCTTAGCATAAAAAATGGTACCACTTGTAAACAAACATCGAGATTATTTTTTTGTGTTCAAAATGATCAGAAGAAATAAAAAACTGATAATTCAACATATAACTATCATGGGAGTAATGCTGGTTATTAGGCCTGGTCCAGACCTGACGATTACGACGATTAAAAATAATATAATAGACAACAACGATTTAAAATTCCATATTTATTCAGCAGAAGCTTTTCGGACTACGTCCATCATCAGTGCATAAAAATACTGTATGAAAAAAACTTTTTCACAATTTACAAAAAAAAGACTTTAAAGAAAAAAGAAAATTAGTGTAATCGTCATAATCGTGCGTCTAATGTGAACACTTTTGTAATCGTCGTTATCGAAGTACTCGCCTGGTGTTTACGACGACAAAATATCAAGTGAAATACTTCACCTAGCGATTACGACGATTCATTTTTATTTTAATCGTCGTAATCGTCAGGTCTGAACTAGACTTTATGGTAGCAACGAAAGCGATACCTATTTAAACGCCCTCCTTTTCCTAGGCTAACTGATTGAACAAAATCGTATCCGTCGTTTATGCTTGCTTTCCTCCAGTGAGATATCACTAATCACATAAATTTGTGTACGATAGCGCAGTGAGTGAAGAATTCGAGAGTGGGATGAAAACTTAAACGCAACATACCTTAAGTGTATTTAATTTCGCGGTGTATTAAATTTCGCGATTCGCGAAATTTTTTCAAAAAATCTTTTTTCGTGTGTATTAAATTTCGCAATTTTTATTCTATGAGATTTTTTGCGTGTATTAAATTTCGCGAATTTAACCAAAATCAATTTTTTTTCAAAAGGGTTGAAACATGAAATAAGACACTGTTTATGCTTGGAACACAACAAGTTCATTAAAAAAAGTAGTGTTAATTTTGATGTTCTTGTCGAAATTTCTCGGTTCCACTTTATAGAGGGTATATTTTAGGTGGAATTGTCCGTGCGAGACCTGGAAAAAATGTCCGCTAAGGAGACGTCCGCTTTGGGGAGGTTTCTTCATAAGAGTTTATTAAGGATTTGTGCGTCATAAGGAGGTGTTTTAAAAAAATCTTTCACAAATTTTCGCGATTTTTGAAATTTTAGAACTTTTCGCGTGTACCTTATCGGACAAAACTTAGTCGGACAAAAGTGACTAAATTTTCTGGAAGTGACTAAAATTTTGTCCGACTAATAATTTTGTCCGACTAATTATTATGTCCGACTAAATATTTGGTCCAAATCATTTTTTTCAGAATTCTTCTTCTTATCGGTTTTCATTCCAAACCATGTCTTCTATAAAGGAAAATTTACAGATCTTTCCAAACAGGTTAAACTAATCAAGAAAAATAAACAAGAAAATCTGCCAAAGCATCTCCGGAAATCCTGTTTGCGAAAGTTTCGAAAGCTGACAGATTGATTTCAAAAGCAAAGAAGGACGATCTTGAAAGTATGTTTGCTTATATTCCTCCTGTTGATGTTGCTTTTATAAGACCCTATTAAAGTGAAAAAAATAACTTTGGTACCATTTTATGCAGTTTATATTTTTAAACCATATATTCATAGATTGTGTTACATTTTTTAGGGTTAAGGTTAGCTATTTTGTCAATTGTCTTTTGGCTGAGTCCTCATGGGACATATTATTTACATGAACTAATTTTTGAGATTTTATTAAAACTGCAGAAGTTTAATGCACTTGTAAGACTTGATCAGCATCTTATGTTCTTCTACAGTCGCCATTTTAAAATTACAATAAAAACAAACGATCTCTACTATTTACAAGATAGTCTAATAATGGTTTTAGGCCAAATCAACAACCTCGTATCAACCTGTACATAGAATAACTCGTATTTGCATGGCTTTTGGAGATAGGACATAATAATTTTACCGGGTGATAACGAATAAGGAGATACAACAAGATAAGACTGCCCATTTGAAGGGTATTTAACGCTTTTTTTTCGGAGAAAGCTCACGAAGAAAGAACTAAATAACTCCGAAAAGCTTGAAAACAATCGAGGCTCATTACGATATGAATATGATGAAATGAATCAGAATCGGATTCAGATGAGGAAAATCACGTGTTTATCCAAGAATCTTCAGATGAGAGTGACAGTGAAGTCATGAGGAATGCACGGGAAAAGAGAAAGGCACCGGTAATAACAGAAACTTCCGATGAAAGTGATAGCGAGGTGTTTAAAAGAACAAGAAGACAGCCATAATAGAAGAAACGCCTGAAACCAATGCAGGAATCAAAATAGATTTTTATACTGATCAGGAATATGACATTGAAGTTGAAAAATAAAATTATACTATCATTTTTTTTAATTGTCTCCCAAAAGTAAGTAAGTTACGAAATTTTAGAAAAGGACCAAAATTTTAGTCGGACAAAATTATTAGTCGGACAAAAGCGACTAAAATATTTGGAGGTGACTAAAATTTTGTCCGACTAAAATTTTGTCCGACTAAGTTTTGTCCGATAAGGTATTAAATTTCGCGATTTTGGATTTTTAAAAAATTTAAACTGTACTAAATTTCGCGATTTTTAGTAAAAAAAAATCGCGAAATTTAATACACTTTTAATGTAAGCGGAACTTATAATATCCTCAATTAATCACACAATCACACAAGAAATACACGCAACAATGGTAACATCCTGAAACTACCTAAGCTTCGCTTGGAATATGCTCGTGGCTGTTTTTCTTACACTGGAGCACATATTTACAACTCACTTCCACTGGACATTAGAAAATCTGACTCAAATGCCTTTCTTTTGAAACTCAGAAATCACTATTTATAGTTTTATTAGTTCTTTGCATATTTTTGTTTAGTTTTAGTTTCTTGTCTTAAGTGTGACATTACTTCGCTTTGACTCTCATTTGTTTGTGGTTTTTGTTTCAGGTGTGATTTTTATAGCCACCACTGTTTTTTACTGTTTTTACTAAATATATTTTTAATACTTCTAATATTTTAACCTATTTATTTCAAGGACCCATGTTGATAACAGATTTATATATATCTGAATTGGTTTTCCTTGTAAAATATTCGTTTAAATAAAAATAAAAATAATAAATACGCCAGGTTTCAACGTTTCGAACCCCTCCGGTTCATTTTCAAGAATGATGTTTACAGTTAAACAGAAGACATTACATTGCATAAAAAATTGACGTCATAAAAATAAATGATTAACAATAGCACAAAATATGCAAAATGAACGAGAAGTAAAATACAAAGAACTACAAATTTTCTTGTTTTAGTTTGTAATTGTTAATGTTTTAACAATTAACATTAACAACTAGCATGTAGCTTTAGCTAAAAATGCCCCCGCGCTCAAGCATTCCAATTTATACAGACAGCAAGCTATACATTAACAGCGGAAACGAAAACAAGTTTTTGGCCGAAAAAAGAATGTTTGGGTTGATTTGGAACCTGATATGAGGCAAAGTTATATGTTTAAATATTTCGACCAAATCAGTCTTCGGCATTTCAAAACCAACTTGCAATATGCAAACCAAATAGATCTTCACTTAAACAGATGAAAATATGCACAAAACTTTGTTACTTTTTGTGATCTCTTAGGTCTAAGTTACACTGATGCTAATATACCTTTCAAAAAGTGTAAATAAGGCTTAACAAATAATATTAGAAAGTATTTGCTACAAACAAGAGAAATGTGTGAATTGAAACCATGGATACATATTTTATAATTTTTATAATTAAAATAAGATTTGTTAAAAACATTCTGTAAGAGCCAAAAAAAAAAACTTTTTCAAAAAAAAAATTAAAGCGAAAAATCCATTGGGTTTCAAACTTTGATTTAAAACAAAAAATAGCCAAAGTTTACATAAAAAAAAACAAGAAAAAAGTATATAGGTTTTATTGCTCATGATCACACTAGGTTTGGAAGACAGTCAAAGAAGAAAAACACGAAGAACGACAATTTGTAATATGGCTTTCTTGTATACACAGAAATCCAATTAAAATCTTTTGAAGGCAAGATCCGTCAAAAATCAATGCATTAAACAAAATTATTGAATGAAAAATTTAGAGTTAAAATATATAGCTACAAAAATAAAATGTATGGTTGGCAAAATTTCGGATATCAAGCTGTGCTTCAAAATCCTTGTCGTTCACTTCACTAAAACAACACAAAAGTAACACGAAAAATGTCTAAGCAATTTTAGCATACGATCTTCCTAAATAACATAGTATAATATAATAATAAATTAGGAAAGAGAAAAACATTCTGTCTCCCACTTACAGTACCATGCTTTGAAACGGGAAAAAAGCAAAGTCAGCTAATAATTGTATTCCACCGTGTAACGTCAACACGAAAGTTGGAGGATGAAGATGATGATGATGATGAAGAACATAATCGGAAACTGACATTCGCCTATCTCGTGAAACTACTATGCCTCCTCGCTCGCTTACGCTCGCTGCGGGGGCAATTACAAACTAAAACAAGAAAATTTGTAGTTCTTTGTATTTTACTTCTCGTTCATTTTGCATATTTTGTGCTATTGTTAATCATTTATTTTTATGACGTCAATTTTTTATGCAATGTAATGTCTTCTGTTTAACTGTAAACATCATTCTTGAAAATGAACCGGAGGGGTTCGAAACGTTGAAACCTGGCGTATTTATTAATTGAAGAAATTTAATACACGCGAAATTTTAGATACCGCGAAATTAAATACACTTAAGGTATTTCAAAAGTAACGATTTGTAAAGACAAATGAAAATCTTTCGTTTTGTATTAGTGGAAGTGTAGTATTAAGAATCATCAAGGAAACTGCAGCAATTATCTGGAAAAACTTCCAGTTTATGTTACGAAAAATGGAATTAAAGACATCAGAACCTTTTTCTCACCGGTTCAGAGATAAAAAGTAAAAAAGACAAGTTTCAGAAGAGACCAACAATCGTTAGTATTAATTGATTTAAACTAATGACGTGCAATGCTGAAATTCGAGCATTTTATTCCTTAAATCCTTTTGAAAAAAATGTTCGGTTTAAGAAAATAATCAAATTTTAATGACTTAGTTTCAACAATTACGTCATAAATATGCATGGAATAATTTAAAATATTAGGTATCAGTCAACTGAGAAATTGTTAAACAACTACAGACTTGGATCATTTCAAAATCTTTCAGAAATTCCTTTCAAAAGAACGTTCAAGAGAATATAAACATGGTTAACAACACAACAATTAAAAACTGAAAAGAATCCCTCATGAATATGTGGAAAGAAAACGTTCATCAACGCTTTTTTGTTACGACCAAAGATTTTCCAGTTCCTCCATTATCACGGACATATAACTTCATACCAGCAGCGATTTTTTGAACGCTCCGTAACTCAACGGCTGTTAAGTGATATGGGATGGTGATTTCATTAAGATCTTTCTCATTCTGAAAATCGATCAAACGTGCTTTGATTAATTCAACCATCTGATTCTGCTCATCAATATTTTCTTCCTTGCGGCCAATTGATTTCATATTTCCTTGCAGATTCAACATCTTTTTACACATCTCCTGGTCATGTGACCTAGATTGGCGCATTTCTTCATTCAATGTCTTTAGTTCCTCCATGATTTCAGTATTGCTGGGATCTAGTCGTAAAGCCCTCGATATTTCTTTCCGAGCTGCTTCATATTCATTGAGCTTTCTTAACGCTTTGGATAAACGAAATAAAGCCTTAACATTTCTGCTATCAATACTTAGAGCTTTTCTTGCGTTTTTACATGCGCGTCCATATTTCGTTTGTTTGATATCACACAAAGACAAATTTAAGTAAAGTTTTAATGCAGCATTCTTCATTTTTCGTTCTTCTGCTTCATCTTTCAAATTCGAACTTTCCAACAATCGAAGTGCTTGACTGTACTTCCCAGCAGCTCCGCCAACTTGATTCAAAGCAAACCTTTCATTCCCAATGAGTCGAATTGAGTCTACAACTTGCAACACCTCCTCAAATGACACTTTTTTCCTTTCTTCTTCAGAAAAGTTTTGAAACTCATCATAAGCCTCAGCATCAACGAAACTAACCAATTCAATTTCGAAAAGAATTTGGGCTTCAGCAGGGATACGGGGAGGACAACCCATCTTTCCATATGCATACTTATAATGAAATAAAAACCTTGACAGTTCACCTCTTTTCATAGATGCCACAGCAATTTGCCACCCTAAAATTCCTTCTCCACTGCCTAACTTAAATTGAGTTTGTTTACGTCTCATTCGGCTGGAATCAAAAGGCTCATCTGAATATTCGAGATAAGCATTGTAATGCAAACGACAAATTGACTTAGGTGACACATTCCCACCTGTTCCAGGTTTGATAATCTTCTTCAACACACCTCCATCACCAGTTAGATCAATCATTTCTTTTTGAATCTGATCAAAAGAAGGCACAATACCATGTATTGTTCCATCATCGTCGTTATCACAATTCAGGTTACATTGCTTGAATAACTCCTCGTCATCAAAATAGTTTCTTTGCAATTCTTCATTCAGTTCAACAGAAGAAGGATCAACTTCAAAGACAGCATCCTTCCCATCTCGCAATGTATTTAAATCAAGACCATCGATCGTTACACCATCTTCTCTAGAACCATTATTAAAATCTTCAAGCTCAGGTAAATCTTGCAGATTGGTCATTTTTATAAGATCTAAACCTGTAAAATTTTCCATCATAATACAAGAAGTACAGATAACTGACCTAACATACACTGAATTAACACATTCCCCTATGCAGAAATCCCTAGGTAAGACGTTTTTTACTGGCACACTTTCAAAATTATGACAAGCTCTTCATCATTAGGAGGAATAAAACCTTGTACCTTAGATGTCATACAAAATAGTTGGGCTATTACACACACACTTGCACATAATGCTTCAGGTAAATGAAGGAACATTATTTTATTGATTGAGTTTTTATGTCCTGATTATTTAAACCAATCATGTCCAGTAACTGTATATTTCTACAATGTGAGGCTAATATAACAACACAAGAACAAAGGTTTTATTTTAATGAAACAGTGTGTTTAGTACATATAAGGCTTGAGGTATCTAATGATACATAGTTTCCCTTGAAAGATGCCTGTTTACATTGGAATTAAATTTAGTTCAAATCTGGTTTCATTATTTCAGGTCTACTAGTTGACAATGTTCCTAAAAACTGCCCTACATTACCCGTAACATGAAAAAAAGGGCATCCAAGTTGTCTGTAAAGGTACAGGTCGCTATAGCAATTCTAAATGGTGCAGAAGCAGCAATAGACACTATGAAAATGATCTATGAATGAGATGTAACAAAAGGGATTGTTCTAGTTGCCAAGCATAATGCATAAAAATACTGACATTAATATACTATTCTAGTCAGTAAAAGACTCTACGTGGTAATCTTTCAAAAATGGGTAAACCCTGTTACCAAAAGCGGGCAAATCCCAGAAAAGAAAGCTCTGCCATTATCTTATAGGAAATAGAAGAAGATAATATAATGGCTTCATCTTACCCAGAACTTGTGGAACTTCTTGATGAGAAACATGGATTGAAATGTGGGCATATTAATGTTAATGAACTTTATCACAAAATTGATGAGATAAGAATTCTTCTACAGGAGACTAAGCTCGACATTCTTGCAATCACAGAGTCACATCTTAATGACCGCATAAACGATTCAGAAATTGCTATTGACGGATATATGTTCTTTTGAAAAGACCAAAAAGGAAAAAAGAAATGGGGAGGAACTCTACTTTATCATAAAGATCATTTAAACATTTACGAATTACCATCAAGTACATGGACAATCTAGAAGCCATGATCTGGGCAGAAATCATTATCAAGTCACAAAAGCTTCTAATTGCTTCAATTTATTGTCCACCAGACCAGAGAGATTTCCTTTCCCACCTAACCACAATACTCGAAAAACTTCATAGAAGATCAAACATTCTACTCAACAATCTCCACACATAATCAAATCGGCTACCAGAATTACTGATCGATCAAGTACTCTTATTGACCTTGCTATTGCAAGCAATACCTCTAAAGTTAATTATTCTGGAAGCTATGAAGATGGAATCTCGGATCATAATTTGATTTTTGTATGCATTAACATTCTAAATCGAAACCCTCCTCCAAAAAAATTGAAGTAAAATGTTATCAAAACCTTGACCGCAACTCGATTTAAAATCTGCTCCAGGGGACTTAGTTTCACTATGATGATGTAAATGACGCTCTATGGATATGGGAAAATTTGTTTACCTCTGTCGTAAAGGAACATGTTAAAATGAGAAAGGTGAAGGTTCGGTCTGTAAACAACAAATGGATGAATGATGAGATCAGAAAAATGCTGTACAACCAATACAAGCTTCTGAAGAAAGCAAAAGCAACTCCAAAAGGCTCACCAGAATGGCTCTTGTATAAGGTGCTAAGAAATAGATGCACAAATGTTATCCGCAATGCAAAAGCAAATTGGAAAGAAAAATTCCAGAAATCATTCTCATCAAAATCATTTTGGTCTACTGTTTGTGCATTTCAGGGAAAATCTACCGACCCTACCACCGGCCCACTTCTGCACAACAGCATTGCAATCTTAAAGAACACAAACAAAGCTACTATCATGAATGACTTTTTTGCCAATCTTGGGAAATTCTTGGCAGAAGCTATCCCTTCAAACTTGTCAACTACGCCTAACTCCTACATTTACCGAGTAACTCCAACACTTTCTGATTTTGATACAAATATTGAAACTTTTACAAAAGTCTTCAAAACATCAGTGAAACCTGGAAAAGCTGGTGGTCACGACAACATCACTGCACGTGACTTACAGCAATACCCTGAAAAAGTGATTCCAAGTCTTCATCTCGTCTTCAAACAGAGTGTGCTATCAGGCAAATTCCCAACAAGTTGGAAGCATGCAAAAGTTAGTTGTATATACAAGAAGGGATCTAAAAAGATCTGTTCAAATTACCAACCTATATCATTTTTAACAACCACCAGTAAAGTTGTCGAGAAAACTATCTACCTCCAATTACGTGATCACTTAAACAAATTCAATCTACAAAATCCACACCAATGGGGATTTGGTGAAAACCATTCCACAGAAAACCTCCTCTTACATATGTCTGAGAAATGTCATAAAGCACTTGACAATGTGTTTGACTCCATTTCACACTCTGTGCTGTTTAAGAAGTTTATAGCGAATGGCTTATCTACAAGACTGCTTGACCAATTCACTGTCATTAATGGTTCATCCTCAAACAATGTAAGAGTCGAATATGGAGTCCCTCAAGGCTCAATCCTTGGCCCAACATTTTTTACCATCAACTTTGACGATATGCCATCAGAGATAAATAGTGAATCTGAAATGTTTGCTGATGACAACACTCTCTTTGAAATTGATTCTTCCATTGACAATGCATTAAATAGATTACAGCTCTCAGTGATCCAACTACAGAATTATACATCAACCAACTCCTTAACCATCCATCCTGCGAAATGCATGATCTTGATCCTGTCAAAATCAACTTTTATTGGTCCATTACCACCCATTAAAATCAACAACCAAGCCATCAATTTTGTTGTCTTGGGCTGACTATTGATAGGAATCTAACCTGGTGTAACCATATCAAGAATTCTTGCCATTCATTCAGCAGCAAAGTAAAGAAGCTTTATCAAATGAAATCTTTTTCTACAAACACCTTACAAACAATTTACCAACAGGGGATTTTACCATCAGTTCTATATGGAATCCAAGTATGGGGAAATTGTGAGCCGCTCGATTCGTGAAATGTATCAGTAGAAAGATTCCTGATAATAGTGAAGTTCTATCAATTGCAAAATGGCACAGCATATCCTACTATTATAAACGTAGCCTTGCTGTTAAGGCCTTCCAGATTTACAACAAATTATGTGCACCACAGCTTCACCATCTGCTGACAGCAAAAACAGGAAGAGTCACAAGAAACATCCACAGCATGCAGTTACCAATATTCCGCTACAAAAAGTTCAAATCGTCATTTTCATACAGAGCAGCTATTGTATGGAACAATCTATCCAACGAAACTCGAGATCAACCCACAAAAGCTTATATGAAACTTCCAAATCTATTCAATTTGATATCTTGAAACTCGCAGTGTCATAATCTGTTCAAATCTGCTAAGTTGTCTCTAACTTTCATGTAATTTGAACTTCATTTTTATCTGTGCTTGAGCTCTTCGTTTTTGAAACCTCTTATCTTCCACAGTCCCAGGGTTTTACTTTTAATTTATTAGTTTTTATATTTGTAGGTCCACATCAGTGTTTATTTCACTGCCATTTTCTGTATGATAATAATAATAATAATAATAACAATAATAATAATAACAATAATAAGTTGCACTACACAATGTTCAGCTCATATGTATAAACGAAAAATCCATCAAACTACCGACCAATAACATGCCTGCCCATCATCTATAAGGCACTAACTAAGATCATTACGGCAAGAATGAACGATCATATCACTGCAAACAACATCATACCTGATCAGCAAAAAGGCAACAAGACAGATTCCTATGGAACGGTAGACCAATTGATCATCAACAAAATGATACTTGCTAATGCGAAATCAAAGAATCGAAACTTATCAACAGCTTGGATAGACTACAAAAAAGCTTTTGACTCCGTCCCCCATGACTGGATTATTGAAACTTTGAAAATCCACAAGTTTGATGAAACCACCACCAAATTTATTGAACAAACAATGCCAAACTGGAAAACTTCAATGTTCTTGAACCACGAAAAAGGAGAACTGTCAACACCAACATTTACCATCAAAACTGGCATTTTTCAAGGTGACAGCCCATCAGGATTAATCTTCATCCTTTGCTTACTACCGCTATCTTGGCTTCTACAAAAATCCAATTTAGGCTACAAAATCAATCAAGCAACGATCTCACACCTACTCTTCATGGATGATCTCAAACTGTTTGCTGCAAATGACGACCAACTTGATAGCCTTGTCAACATCGTAAAATCGTTCAGTGATGACATCAAGATGAGCTTTGGACTGGAAAAGTGCAATAAACTGACGATAATTCGAGGAAAACCTAAACCTTCAACCGACATTACGCTTAACACAGGGGAAAATCTGAAAGATCTGGATCAGAATTGCCAATACCGATACCTTGGATTCAACGAAAGAGATACCACGGATAAAACAACGAAGTCATCAATGAAGAACGAGTACTTCAAACGAGTGAAACTGATATTAAAAAGCGAATTAAACAGCATAAATACTATCAACGCGATCAACTCATACGCAGTACCATCACTTGCATACGGATTTCCAATTCTAGACTGGACAATCACTGAACTCGAAATAATTGACCGTGAAACAAGAAAACTTCTACAAAAATACCACCTAATGCACGTCCAAAGTGATGTAACCCGAATATATCTCCCAAGGAATAATGGTGGAAGAGGATTAATTAACATCTGCGACCATTTCAAAAGCGCAATCATAAATTACAGTAGCTACCTACTCAACAGTGAAGAACACCTCCTGAAAATGACATCCAACTGGCAATCTACGCGCGGACAAAAGTCCATTCACGAGAAAGCACAAATATTTACAACTGAAATTGGAATTAACGTGGAAGAGTTAGCGGCAATGCCGAAACAACAGAGGAAAAACAACATCAAGAAAAGACGAAACGAAAGAAACGAAGACAAATTAACATCAAAAGCTCTTCATGGCCAATATATGAGACTAACAAAGCAAGCTGACATCGATCTAAACAACACCAACCAATGGCTGCAATCGTCAACGTTAAAACGCGCAACAGAGTCTATGATATGCGCCATACAAGAACAAGCGATAACAACAAAATATATTCAAAAGAAAATCCATAAGACTAGTGACGACGATAGATGCAGACTCTGCCACCAAGCTACCGAAACAATCCACCATATAACGTCAGGATGTACAGTATTGGCGCCGACAAAATATCTACAGCGCCACGACAACGTATGCAAGTATATCCATGACATGCTACTGATGGAGTATGATTTTAAAACAAACGAAACACCCTGGTATACACACAAGCCAAACTCAGTCGAGGAGAACGAAAATGCAAAAATCTTATGGAATTTCTCTGTACAAACTGACCATCTCATACAGCACAACAAGCCGGATATCATCGTCATTAACAAACGACTGAATGAAGCCCACATTATAGATGTAGCGATACCGGAAGATAGCAATGTTTCTCGAAAACGGTTCGACAAGATCAGAGCATATACAGACCTAGCAGTCGAAATAAAATCTCTGTGGAACTTGGCAAAAGTGCAAATTGTCCCGATCATCATTGGAACTGTGGGCGTCTTTTATAATAGATTCGATGAAGATATCGATAAATTGAAACTAAAGAATCAAACGTTTAGCAAAAAACACGCACAAAAAATTACTTTACTTGGAACTACACATATTGTACGTAGTTTTTTACAAATAGTCTGAACAATACATGATGCATATTTAACGCATAGAAATAGCTAAGCCTCGATTACCCTAAAGAAATATAGCTATGAAGTTAAATATGTAACATAGTAAAGCACTTCATACCAATATCTTAAAAAAAAATTGTTGGGTTCCAATGGTCTCTCAGGATAGATTGCCGCATTTCACTTAATTTTTCAAACGATATTTTTCAGCTCGCTCACTTTTCTAATTTAATTTTTCAAACGGGAAATTAAAGTCTCCTACTTTCAGGATCATCAAGTTCTAACAGTCTAAACAACGTCTATACAATCTCTTCGTTTCCAAATTAAGCTTTGAATCGGTTTTTCTTCTTTAGCTGTTTTATGTACGAAGTGTACTCTTTATTTTACTATAAACTGGAAGCTTCAATTGTACAAATATTTATACGGAAAGAAATAATAACAATAATAAGTTGCACTACACAATGTTCAGCTCATATGTTGTCCAAATTTTGCAACAACACTTATCAACACCTACAATCTTTCAAACTGACTGATTTTGTTACAAATGAAGGAAGGAGGGAACTATGAAGGAACTATGCAAGGGTATTACTTTTTATTCCATCAGGGCGGATAAACACGATATGTCCAAAAACATACATACCTTAGTAGATGACATTACAGGTTCATTAAATGATTTACATTTGCACATGTCAGAATTGTGTGATCAAAATTTCAAAGATTTGTCAACGTCCATAAATAAGTAAGCCATAAATAATGCCTCTTTACAAGATCAGAAATAATGCGAATCGTTGTCAAGATGCAGTACATTAGTATGTTAATTACATTATATACAGTACATTTATAAATTACTTGCTTTACACATTTCATGTAATAAGGTATAAGACCTAGTCCATTTCTAAAATGTATATCTCTGGGTTACATTATTTCATAGACAAATGTGTTACACAAGCTAAAGACAATATAAAATATGGGTAAGTAATTAAGCCATAAATAATGCATTTTTAAATATTTTTACATCTTTATTTTATTGCATGTCTGTTGTCTTCATATCTTGTGGTTCCTCCAAAAGCATTCCAAAAAAATAAACAAATATGAGTTTCTTATATGGCCTATTCTATTTCTAAAAAGTATTTCTCTAGATTACTAGTTCTTAGACAAATGCTTTACACAAGCTACCGACCTCATACAACATGGTACACTACTTCGAAAGATTAGGACATGAGTGGTGATGTATATCCCACACAGATGATAATTAGATTTTTGTTTATCTGAAAAAAGAATTTTCATACAGTTTGTCACGGGCTTTATCGATTAACATTCATGCACGTGCATACTCAAAATGTAGTGTGTGTCAGACAGGGGTTGGTTTATGAGACTTTTGCCTCCAAAAATCAAAAACACTTGCATGTAAATTTTCGTCACTCTGAGAAAAGACGTATAGCAAACTATTTGTTAAGTATATATAAAGTAATAACCTGCTGCTGCTTTTCGATCTGTAAGTAACTTAGATATCAATGATATGTGCCACCTGTTTTTGTCTCAATAAACATAAGACATGAATAATAATCCATTCTTCGACACGAGATAACTCAAATCATAACCACGGAGAGCAGAAAAATATGTTGAGGGTAATGTGCATCTCGAAATCTCCTCCGTGAACTTTTTCAACGAGGTTAGAGAAAAAAATAGAAAAAAAGCAAAATATAATAAAATAATAAAATTATGGCTTGACAAGAGGATTTAATGAAAAAACATTTTTGGATTTCATTCCCCTATATACCGGGTGCACCAGAAAGAAGTTTGTACGTTTAAAACAATATTTTCAGTGATTTAAAAAATATTTTAAAGCTTTTATTTTTTTTTATTTCTTTTTTTTTTTTTTTCTCGTTTAGAGGAAAGCCTAACTTAAATTTTGGTATATTATTTATTAAATTTGGATGAATGGATCAAGAGTTATGAGCGAAAAACTAAATTTTTGATTTTCAAAAAAGCTTGAAAAATAGCTAAAAACAATGAGCAAAACTTTGCTATTGTGTTTTACGTAATAATGGGAATAAAAATCATAACAATAATATTTTTTTCTTCTTTTTTTTGTTGTCTATTCATTGGGGAAGGTATGTCCATTTCCATTTAAACATTTTCTAACATAGTGCACCATTCCTTGGAACGCAAGTTCTTTGCGGAATAGTCATGCAAGGCATCTTGTTGAATTTTTAAAATTTCAAACACATCACACATCATCAAAGCTTTTTTAAAATTGCTTGGGATTTTTTAAAATTTTTTTAGATTTTTGTTCCCCTTGAGAGTGGTCAAAATGTGCGGCATTTTGATAAGTTTTAACAATGGTAATACACTTTTAGACGTTTCGATAAAGTGAACCACTGAAGAAAGGTTTTGTTTGAAAAATTTAGTTTTTTGCTCATAGCTCTTGTTCCATTCATCCAAATTTGATAAATAATATACCAAAATCTAAGTTAAACTTTCCTCTAAATGATTAGGAAAATTGAACATTAAAATATTTTTCCAATCACTCAAAATATCGCTTCAAACATATAAACTTCTTTCTGGCGCACCCGGTATGTATATATATATATATTAATAAAAAAAATTATATATATATAATTATATCCTTTTGAATGCCAATGACATATATATACGCAAATCTGCTAGTCCCGAACTACCATCTAAGTTTTTGTTCAACAACCATTGACGTATATATACGTCTGATTTTGTACATGGCAACAACCATTCGATTTTTCTCCGAACAACCAAGGACGTATATATACGCAGAAATTAGTTATCTGAACGACCAACAACGTATATATACGTCCTTAAACAGTGTATTTTCAAATAACTCTGGTTGTTCTGTACAGATTCTTCGGTTGTTCATGTAGAATTTTTTTAGTTAGTAGTATGCAGAATAAACATTTTAGTATCATTTGCAGTATGGTTTTACTACATAAAAAGCCTCGTGGTCGACGAAAATGTTCTTGAAAATGGCTTCCAAAAGACTCTCAACAAACGAAGTTATTGATGCAAGTTTTGCTGATCAAGACTCAGAATAAATATGAAGTGTCTGAAGAATCTGAAAGTGAATCTGACTCTACCAACTCTTCTGAAACTGATGAGGAAAGTAATGAAGTGAATGAAGAAGTGATTACACCAGCAGTCACTGTTGTGAGAGGTCAGCCACGACGCTGTGTTCGAACCAGAGGAGGTAGAAAGAACGCAACTGGTGTGACCCGGGATCAACAAAAAAAACAAGAAAGATGAAGAAAAAGCAAAAAAAGAAGCTGAGTTAGAGAATCGCTGGAATCGGGAAGATAAAGAGGTAAATGTACCGGACTTTACGGGAGAAAGTAAAATGAATGTGCCACTGCCAGAAGATCCAAATCCCCTCGATTTTGTTGAGTTGTTTTTAGATGATGATTTTTTTAACTTATTAGTAACACAACCCACAAAAGAGATGTGTCGTATGCTATAAAAAGAAGATACGTAAAGAAAGTCGTTATCAATGCAAAAATTGTCCCGATAAGCCTGGTTTATGTCCAGCACCATGTTTCGAAGAGTACCACACATTAAACGAACATTACTAAACATTTGTGAACATTTATACTTAATTTTAGTGAAAAAAACCCTGTTTTGCATTTTTGTCTTATTTTCTTACTTCCCACCTTGGTTGCTGGGTGTTTCTGGTCGGTAGTTCGTTTATCGTTAAGTTGATGTATATATACGTCCATGGTCGTTAACAAAAAAAATTTCGGTTGTTGATGTGTGCGATTTGTGACGTATATGTACGTCATTGGTAGTTCCTAACAAAATCGCCAGCACTCAAAGGGATATACATGTTGTTTTTCAATCTGTAAATAACTTAGATGTCAATAATAATACAGTTTTCTCCCAGATGTGTTCATTACCTTATTACAGGAAATTAAACCGCGTACCTAATTAAGACGGTCAAATTTAAGCCACACAATGTACTTTAAGTTGCGAAAAATGTGTATATTAAGACACACACCTAAAGAAAAAAATAGCTGATAAATACAAATGGATAAATTAATTTTTGAAATGAAAGCATTCTCTTACTCACAAAAGCAAATAATGTTCACCCCACATGCTTTTTTGATGGCTTCGATGATACCAGAAATCCAGAAATTATTATCTTTTTAGCTTCTTCTGTATATATATATATAGAAACTGTGAGTATTAATCATGAGTGTTTGAGTGTTAATTAAGCTGCACAATTGCTAAAACTTTAGCCGCATTTAGGAATATTTCTTCATTGTGCGGCTCAACTAAGTATGCAGTTTAATTTCAGTTAATAAGGTAAGTTGTAACAAAAACATAATGAAAGAAATCAACATGTCAGAAAACTCTATATCATAACAACGAAGTGCAGAAAAATAATATCCAGCGTAAAAACTTACTTCATGAAATCTACTCTGCGTATGAGTAAATGAAACCTTATATTGAACTTACTGCTGGAATGCAAGATTCAAGAAAATTATTTTATCTTCCCATTTGTTTTGGTGGATTCACAGATTGTGGACCACGATAAATGTTCCTCGTGTTCTGGAACACACGAAAGAGAATGAGAAAAGCAGGACCCTTTCACCCCATATGATAATATTCAAGACTACGTATTTTGTTAGTTCATTTTGATTGGTTCTCGAGAGATAATCAACTTCTTGCCTTTATCTATAGAGAACTTACGAAAGTACGACGGCAACATGGACGACGACGTACAAGATATTCATCTTCAATGAATCACAAAAGAGCAGAAACTATACACTTGGGTTAAGAAGTTTATTTATAAAAAAAAAAAGCAAAAAAATAGTTTAATTTAGCTTCGAATAAAATCAAATCATTTTGATTTTATTCCGAATAGTTTAGCAAAGTTCAAAGAATACCGACATTTAAATCATCGAACACGTGTTGCACAAAGGTTAATGCAACAGGTTTAGGACAAATTCACTTAGGAAAGTAACAATTGTACATGAAGAAAAATGCGCGTGTCGACGCTAACGGTAAAATTATTGAAGCTTTAAAAAAAGGTGAAGATATAGATCGTTTAATCTCAATTCTTGAAAAGTCAAATGCTCCATGGTCACGTTCTCTAAAATAATCTTTCACTTAACATTTTCTGTTTCGTTTTCCGGAATTCAAAAGATTCGCTATACACCATACATGAAGAAGCAATATTTGAACAAACTAAAACTTCTTCAACTGCTTCTTCTATGATGAATGAATGAACCTTACACTTATAACCCATAACTTATCGTATTAGTTTATCGATTAGTTTATCAGTGTATTTGAACATAAACTAAATTATTAGAATAATTTTCTGTTTCTATTTTAGGAATAGTTTAGCGAATAGTTTACCGTCTAACAGGGCCTTTGAAGTTTGTTTTTTGAACTTTGAGAGACAGAATCAAAAATAAGTAAGTCCTATAAATCATCATATATGAAAAACGTAACGGTTAAAATATTCGTCAGAAAGACCGCAAATGTAAGATAGATAGATAGGTATATTTTCTGTTAATAATAAGTTTACAGGCTGGTAATATATACAATGTTACAACAATTTTCAGAATGTTAAAAACAACGTAAAAACCAGTGGCGGATCTAGAGGAAACACAAATTTGCTCTCGTTGAGTACAGACGTGTTTTACGAGTGTAATTCAAATAACATTTTTTATACATTTCTTACAATTTTCGTTTTAAAATTTTTTTCTCTAAATATCTCACACTACTATGGAATTTACAATGGAAAACGTGAAAAAGATGATGAAAGAATTATTACAGACACAGGAAGAAAACCTCACGAAAATAATCAGTGCGAACTTTACAATTTTGAATAACCGACTGACTAATTTGGAAAAAACATTGTCCGCTACAGTGGGAAGAATAGAAAATTTGGAAAAAGATGTTGATGATATAAAAGGAACAATCAACTTCCAGGAAGAAGATTTCAATGAGAAGATTAAAATAATTCATGATAAATTTGAAAAAATAGAGAAAGATGCAGAAGAAACAAAAGACTGGCACAGAAAAATGGAAGATCGATGTAGGAGGAACAATTTGCGAGTTGATGGGATCAGAGAAAGTGAAGAGGAAACCTGGCAAGACTGCGAAAATAAAGTAATAAAAATGTTTGAGGAGAAATTGGGTGTTGGAAACGTAAGGATCGAAAGAGCGCACAGAACTGGAAAAAGAAGAGATGAAGGAGGCCCGCGCACGATTGTTATGAAACTTTTAGATTACAAGGATAAAGAACGAATCCTTCAAAAAGGACATAGGCTGAAAGGTTCAAACATTTATATTTACGAGGACTTTTCGAAACAGACGGTGGAAATAAGAAAGAAGTTGTGGAATAGTGTCAAAGACAGAAGGGAAAGAGGTGAACGATTTCGACTTAAATACGACAAAATAGTTAAGATAAACTAAGAGCCAATAATTAGTATTTTATTCAGGATTGATCAGTTTTCAAAATGGATGATTCAACCTTCAAACTCTCCGACCAGCTTGGTCACATCACTTTAAATGACGATTCTGACCCAGATGTAAACTTTTTTAGTCGGCAAAATCTCGAAACTAAGTGTTTTTCTCTTTCTAATCTCTCAAACTATTTAACAAACTTTAATCCTATGAACTTTTCAATACTAAATGTAAACATCCGAAGCATGCACAAAAATTTTGAAAACTTCAAATCAATGCTGAGTAATATTAATTATCGATTTACCATTATTTCTTTTACGGAAACCTGGTGTAAAGGGGATGAGTTACAGCATGACTCTAACTTTCAAATTCCTAACTACTCAGTAGTTCACCAAGCACGTGTAGGTGAGAACAAAGTCGGAGGAGGCCTGTGTATATTCATTCATAACTCCATTTCTTTCAAGTTGCGCAAGGATCTAACAATTAACAATACAGATTGTGAATCTCTAAGTGTCGAAATCATAAATGACAGCGGTAAAAATACTATTATTACTACCATGTATAGACAACCTGCTGGTAACTTTAAGCTCTTCAAAGATCATTTAAAGTCTCATATTTCTGACGTAAGCCGCTCAAATAAGAATATTTTCATTTCTGGTGACTTAAACATAAATTTATTAGATTATTCAAACAAAAAGGTTAAAGACTTTGTGAATTTAATTCTTCAACATAATATAATTCCGACAATAAATAAACCAACAAGAGTTACTAAGAATACAGCAACTCTAATTGATAACATTTTTATAAATAATCATTATCAAAACGGTTTAATTTCTGGTGTAATACAGACTGATCTGACTGATCATTTTCCAACCTTCTTGGTTATTAAGGACAATATTAAAGACACATACAACACAAGCACGACTATTTTAAAACGCTTTATCAATAAAAGATCAATATCCTATTTTTATGATCTTCTCCTTGAAATGAACTGGGAACTTGTTCAGGAAACCAATGATGTTAATTCTGCATATGATTTGTTTTTGAAGATGTTTTCTTTACAGTATGACAAAGCGTTTCCAATTAAAGAGTTTAAACTAAAGTCTAAAAGTCTCCTCAGTCCATGGATGACACCTGGTCTCCTTAAATCATCGAAAAGAAAACAAAAACTATACGATATATTTCTAAAGAAAAGAACATACCGAAATGAAACTAAGTATAAAGCTTACAAAAAACTATTTGATAAAATCAAACAACATTCTAAAAAAGAATACTACTCAAAGTTGATCAAAAATAGTACCAGCACCAAGAAAACGTGGGACGTTATCAAGGAAATTTTGGGGAAATCAAAAACTTTGAAAAGTAGCTTACCGAAATTCATTGAAACTCAAAAGAAACTTGTATATGATAAAGAGGAAATTGCAAATGCTTTTAATAATTACTATGCAAGAGTAGGAGCTGATTTAGCTGAAAAAATCCCTGCCTGCAATAAGTCACCGATGTTCTTCCTCGAAGACTTCAATAACATCATGCAAGAGTCCAACTTGACAGAAACTGAACTACTTGACGCTTTCGAAAGTCTTAAATCCAATAAAAGTCCAGGAATTGATGAGATCAGCGTAAATGTTGTTCAACACACCTTTGATATAATCAAAATTCCTCTGTTACATATCTTCAGACTTTCTCTCAATACAGGAAAATTCCCAAATAGTATGAAGATTGCAAAAGTCGTTCCAACCTTCAAAGCAGGAGAAGAGTCTAATATTTCGAACTATAGACCGATATCCATACTTCCTTGTTTTTCAAAAATCCTGGAGCGTATCATGTACAATAGACTGTATAAATATCTTGTTAATAACAGTATGCTGTACCAGAAGCAATTCGGGTTTCAGCAAGGGCATTCCACCGACCATGCAATATTAACCCTAGTGAATGATCTCGGTGATGCTTTTAATAATAATCTTTACACACTAGGAGTCTTCATAGACCTTTCAAAGGCATTTGATACAGTAGATCATAAAATTCTCCTAACAAAACTGAAACATTATGGTGTACACAATAATAATTTCTTATGGTTTAAAGACTACCTCACTGATCGAAAACAATGTGTTTCGTATGGAGCAAAAACAACATCTCTTAAACTTATAACATGTGGTGTACCACAAGGATCTATTCTTGGTCCATTACTCTTTTTAATATATGTTAATGATCTCTACAGAGCATCTAATATTTTAAACTTCATCCTTTTCGCTGACGACACCAACCTATTTTTTTCACACAAAAACATAAAATCACTGTTTAATATTGTCAACAAAGAGCTTAGATATATTGAAGAATGGTTTAGAAGTAATAAACTGTCTCTAAATGTCAATAAAACTAAATATATTTTGTTTTGTAAGCCTTCGAATGTGGATGACTTGCCATTAAAATTACCGAAACTCTTAATCAACAATAATGAGATAAAAAGAGAAAAATTCGTAAAATTTCTCGGAGTTCTTCTTGATGAAAACTTGACATGGAAGAATCATATAAATGTTATTCAAGATAAGATATCTAAAAACCTTGGAATACTTCGTATAGCAAAACAATATGTCAACTTGCAATCTTTAAAACTACTTTATTTTTCATTTATACATAGTTACCTAACCTATTGCAACATAGTCTGGGCAAGTACTAACCAAACTAAGCTTAAGAAACTTTACTGTAAACAAAAACATGCTTGCAGGATTATCTTCGGTGTAAATCGATACACACCCTCCGAACCTTTATTAAAGAAACTTGGGATTCTTAGTATCTACAAATTAAACATATACCAAGTATTAATCTTCATGTTTAAAAATAAACTTGAGCTAACCCCAACGATGTTCCGCGACCTATTCTCCACTATTGAAAATAAATACAATACCAGACATTCAAGAAATAATTTTAAAATCCCTCAAAAGCGTCTTAAAATAACTACCTTCTCTATCCTTCATCGTGGTCCTACCCTATGGAATAATATTTTACAAAATGCAGAAAAGGATGCCAACTCTATTTACTGTTTCACAAGATCTGTCAAAATGAAGTTACTTAATAGGGACATTGATTTTTCTCAGTTTTTTTAGGCTGTGTCATATTATATTTCCTCATAGTCTTCTTAATATTTCTCGCTTGATTTACATTTTCATTCTGTATTGTTTTCTTTTTTTGTTGTTGTAGTTGTTGTTGTTTTTTTTTTTTTGTTGTTGTTTTGTTTTTGTTTGTTTTTATCTCATAACGAGTGTTTGAGTACTGGTCTGTAATATGCTTTCCTTTTGCTTGTAAATATTTCTGGTCAGATAGGTCTTTTGTTTTCATGTTTTGTATATATCATTATATATTATAAGTTAGTAAGTATTATTAGCATATATTAAGTGAAATAGTTATATTTACATGGGGCTTGATGATAAGGCACTCCAGCCTTCTGCTTGCTCCAGCCATTATATACGATTGTATATTAAAGTTTGTATAAATATTGGCGAAATAAATAAATAAATAAATAAATAAAAAAAAAAAAAAAAAAGAGGTATGTCGAAATTTGTGTAGGAGAGTTTAAGCAATCTAACCATAAAAGAAAAGCGTTCAAATAATCCCATTGGTAATATAAATTGAATTCACAAATTATGTTAATGCTAATGATACTTTCTGATATTACTTGTTAAGCCTTATTTACACCTTACACCTTTTGAAAGGTATATTAGCATCAGTGTGACATAGGCCTAAGAGATAACAAAAAGTAACAAAGTTTTGTTTGTTTTTGTTTCCATTATATAGGCTTGCAATGTATAGCTTGCTGTGTGTACAAATTGGAATGCTTGAGCGCGGGGGCATTTTTAGCTAAAGCTACATGCTAGTCTTTAAAAATTCATTGGCAAAAAGTGTGTTAAAAATATTTTTCCATGTTGTCAGTATGTAGGAGGAGCATAGCCTTAAGTTTTTGCTTAAAGTTCATATAAGATTTGCAATCCAGTGGAGTGTTTGTGGAATCTATGAGGATATTCCACAGGTGCGGTGCACGAAAAGATATACCGAATTGCTTAAGTTTATTGCGACAATAAGGTTCAGATAACATTCTCGCAAATCTTGTTGTGTACTTGTTTGTTGGTTTTAATTTGTACAAATCATGAAATATGGGTGGTGCAGTCTTAGTTCTACATTTATACATAAAACAAAGAATTTGGTAGATGTTGATTTAATAAATAGTGAAGGTTTTCAGAGCGTCAAAGAGTGGCTTAGCATTTGTATAGCGGTCTTTAAAGTGTATAACGCGCATTGCATGTTTTTGAAGGCGATAAAGTGGCATTAGTTTTGACTTAGATGTACTGGCCCAAACGATATTTGCATAATATAGGTGGGAATATATAAACGCATAATAAAGTTGCTTCAGCAGTTGTTTAGTCAGCAGGTGTCTTACTCTATATAATATACCAATACATTTAGAAACTTTTGTACCGACAGTATCAATTTGTTTTTTCCAGGAAAGGGTTTCATCTAACATAACTCCCAAAAATTTAGTTACGGTTTTTTTTTTATAGAAATATTGTCTATCTTTAATGTTGGAATAATTTCTGGAATAAATCGCTTTTTATTGGACGGATGAAAAATAGAATACTTTGTTTTCTTTATATTTAATGACAGCCTGTTGGCTTTAAGCCATTCTGCTACTTTGGTAAGCTCCAAATTCATTGTTGAAAAAAGGTCTGCGAAATTTTCGTTGGAATAAAATAAATTCGTGTCGTCAGCAAACATCACTTGTGAGAGTATTGTAGAGCATTTACAAAGATCGTTCACGTATATTAGAAACAGTAGTGGACCTAAGATAGATCCTTGGGGAACTCCGCAGATAATATCAAGTGCTTCTGTAATTTTTCCGTGTCCATACGCCACATATTGTTTTCGATTTTTCAAATAACTTTGAAACCATTCAAGGGTTATCCCATGACAAATCTATAAATACACCAATAGTATACTTACTATGCGAGAACGAAGTAGTTATTTCATTTGCTAGCATGTTCAGTCGGAGGATATTAATTGTTGCCTTGTTAAGTAATTATATACTTTGTTATACATGATTCTTTCCAGGATCTTCGAAATGACTGGTAGTACTGATATTGGCCTATAATATCCTAAATCAGAAGTGTCCCCTGTCTTGAAAACTGGTGTCACTTTCGCTATTTTTAGTTTATCGGGAAATTTTCCTTCTTTGAAAGACGATTTACAAATGTAAAAAAGAGGATTTTTTATTTCATCATATACTTCCAAGATAATGTTACTGTTTATATCATCAACCCCGATGGCTTTGTTGCGTTTTAATGATTTGAACGCGGATTCAAATTCTTGAAATGTTAAATGATTATCCTCAAACCGTTGATAAGCATCGGTAAGATAATTTTGAAAATTTTGAGTTCCTTTGGGAATATTTTTAGCAAGGTTTGGCCCTATATTAGCATAAAAATTGTTGAATTCATTAGCTATAACAGTTTCGTCTTCTGTCGTTCCTTTATCAGTTTTTACTATTTTGGGCAGACTATTCGATTTAATTTTGATCTTCCCAGTTACTTCTTTCATGACTTCCCACATTTTTTTGTAGTTACTTTTATATGTTTGTATTTGTGATGCATAAGTAGCATTTCTTAGCTCGCTTTCTTAATTTCTCGAATAAATTTTTATAAATTTTGTAGGCTGTTTCTGATTCAGTTGTTTTTTGCTTTTAAATATTTGATGTATAGTTTTTGTTTCTGTTTTGAAGATTTTTTTATTCCTTTTGTAATCCAAGGTGCTTGAAGATCCTTTTCCTTGAGTTTTATTTGCCTTATTGGAAAGTGCTTATTATAAGTTTCATAGAAAATTGAATAGAACTTTTCATATGAATCATTCACGTTATCCAGTCTTTTTAAGATGCTCCAATCAATAAGCGCTAGTTCTTTGTTTATTCCTTTCGCTGAAGTTTCTTTTATTCAAAATAATGTTTGCTTTTTTATTCAATTTTTCACTTGTATTAAAAGCTACAAATATTGGGAAATGATCAGAAATAGACGACTTTATAATTCCTTTTTTTAAGGTTTTGTCAAATATAAAGTTTGTTAAGATATTATCAATAAGAGTAGCGGATGTTTTCGAAACCCTTGTTGGTCTTGTAATCAGAGGAAAAGCTCCATGTGAAAACACAGTATTGTAAAATTGCCTAATGTCAGCATTTTCATTAAAATTTAAACAATCTTAGTTGAAGTCTCCTAGGATGAAAAACTTTTCTGTGTTAGCTGCTTGAAAGATATTTAAGTTTTTTGTGTTGTGGTTTGGTACCCGGTAACAGCATGTTACTAGGACGTTCTTCGAATTTTTCATTTTTATTTCAATAGATATGGATTCTGTGTCGCAATCAGAGATGTACAGATCATTGCGCATTTTGTATTTTAAATCATTCCTGACGTAAATCAAAACTCCTCCACCGCGCTTATTTGTTTTTCGTTCCGAATGGATTGCACTATATACTGAGGGAGTTGGTAGGAGGAATTTTCGTAGAATTCCTTATTACTAACCCAAGTCTCTGTGATACATAGAATGTTGAAAGAGTTCCCACTATCTTTTAAGAGTTCCAAGAGATTTTCAAAATTAGCATTAAGACTCCTAATGTTTAAGTGAAAGAGGGAAAGATTCTCATATTTATTTGATTCTTTAAGAAATTCTTTAGTTTCTTCTTGATACATATATTTCGTATCAAAATTCAAAGAATGAACTTCATTAAAAAAATGAATATCTGGGTCATTATTATCTTCAAAACGTGATCCTTCTGACGTAAGTGGATTGAATAATATTTGTTCAAAATCACTTAATATTTGTTCAAAACCTCGAAAAAGAAGAAAAGTCCGCAAAAGTGAAAATCACAAAACGGGAAACATGCCGAAAACCCTCAAAGACCCTCACCACTTTATTTCAAATTCTAACATTCTCACAGCTTAGCCCCATCACAGGCAAGAGAAAAGTCCTCAGCAGCAGTGTCCACATTAACCTGCACTGTACGACTGCCCCTAAGGCAGAGCAAAGCAGATCGCATAATGACGAAGGACAGTTTGCACCTGATCCATGTCATTATACGATCATAACCTTGATTGACCTGTCCTAGCAGCAATCTCTTGAGCAAGGTGTTTATGGAATACGGTTGTTTCTGGACTCATTCATCCATTAATTGTGTAGGTAAGTGGGGTCAGAGTCCCGTGTTCGTTGTTGATCACCCTATCATTGTATTTTCGCTTTTTCTCATTCTCGTGTTTCTTGGAGATCGTTTCAACGGGAGTTATCCCTTGAGAAGCAGCGTTCGTATTGTATTAGTCAGGCGAACATCGAAATAACTGACTGACCAGGACGCCAAAACCCCCGTGCTTTAACATCAAGTCGGGCTTCATCACCATCTACCGGTTGGAGTTTTGGTTCTATCTCAACATCGTTGCAAACAAGTTTTAGTAAGTTCGCTTCGAAGTCGCGCACCTTGTTGTGTCTGATGGTAACAAAACCACATTTTTTACAATTCATGGAGTGGTTGGTGTCAAAGACTTCGCCACATTTAGAAGCCAAATTCGTGATTTTGTCGTTGTAGCGGAGTGCAACTGCATCTCGAAATTCGTCCTTGTTAAGATTAAATCCCTGATCTTTTAAGGGAGGGCGTTTAACCAACTAGAAGCACCTTTTTTCACGGGTTTGATCTAATGCCCATTTTTTGTCTGCCGATAGATTATTGTCGACTATCTCACGTTTTCTAGCTTTAGATTCATTTACTTCCTGTTATCGCACGCTTTTGACCTCCTTTATTGTCTCCTTTGACGGCAATGTGCTACCTTGAGCGACAATGATGGCTACAAGTGGGGCGGTAATATACTTAGATGAAACGAAATCTATTTTGGCTTTCTCTGTCAGCACAGGCATTCCAAGTCCACCGACCTTAATGGAGAGCTTGAACAGCTGTCTCTCGCTTTCGGAGATGGTGTGTCTGAGTAGGCTGGTATAAAACGATCGTCAATTACTTTGTCTAAGGGATATAGGTATTGGTCCATGCCCTCAATTGTACGCATGAAATAATTAAAGCGATGCATTTCACCGTGGGTGTAGGCTGCAAAAGCGGACTGGGGTTCTGTTACTGCGATCTCGGCTAGTCTGTTCATTTCATTATACCACGAACTAACCTTTTCTTTAACATACTTGTGTTACTACCGATTGTGGCGCCAAGGTGTCGCTTCCTTCTATGGTGAATTGAATTGAAGATTGACCAAAAACCTGCTTTGCTTTATCAAGCAGTTCTTGGGTTTTTGCTATTAGCCAGGTTTTAGGCTCGTTGACATGATAGCCGCATTTGTTGCCTTCGATTCATTCGAAGTGTGTCCCACCATTTTTTAAGTTCGTCAAGTGTTTCAGCTCCTCTTGCATCATCTGCTAACCAAACCTGTTTGGTGGTCGATGTCAATCGCAGTTGCCCCTGCATCGTTGTTGTATTAAGCGCGTAAAACGACATGGCCAAATTATCGCCCTGTGTGGATGGCAATTTGTTCACGAAGTTCCTTCCCTTCGACTTTAAATTTATTACTAGGAAGCATAGTTCTATATTGATCCAAATCTAGCATTGGAGGGCCGGTAGCCCCTTTCGTCAATCTTGCTGCATCCCTTATCAGACCTTAATTGCATCGAAGTATGAAGGATCAACTAGAGACAGAATCATGAAGGAACCAAGGAAAATTTATCGGAAGTACTGCTATTGTCACGTCTTCGTTTTCAGTACGAATTCAAAATATTACTTTTCACATTGTGTGTAGAACGTGCAAATCTAATAATGATATTAGTAAAATTAAAAACATTTCCCAATAGCATAGTGTGAAATGGACTTCCATTCTAAAGCAAATCCATGGAGTAAAGTGAATCTTTTGTTTGCCTCACGTCGCGTCCACGTTGCCGTCGTACAGGGTGTCTCAGAAAGACTTATCCGCGAAATTTACATCACAAGGAGGAAGCCCTTTTCCAATACTTTTGATTGATATAAAATTTTCAAGAAAATGATTATTCTTCGGAAAGTTATTGAAGAAAAACAGACAGATTTCCATCATTAATTTCTTAAAGATCAATTAACAGTTACTTAATGATATTTTGATAAAGCAATTTTCTTTTGTTCCGGTCATAAAATCTTTTGAACTTGTTAAGCAAAAGTACGGCATTTAATTCGAAAAACTTTTATCTTATCAACTTGCTCAGTTATAAAGTCTGAGGCTTCAGAATTTCTAACGACAGAAATTATGTTTGAACTCATCTGATTGTGTTTGTAAACTTGTTGTATTGTTGCACGCGTTAATTGATCTTTAACAAATTAATGATCTGAAACCATCTGAATTTTCCTTAATTATTTTCGGAAGAATTATCATTTTGCTTCAAATGTTATATTTTCAGAAAGAGCTTGAAACCCGGTTAGCACAAAGACGTTTCAACGTTGTTTCGACGTCGTATTCCAGCTTCGCTTGACGGTCATTTAATGGTCGAAATGGAAACAGCAAAACAACGTCGGATTTTGACGTCAAAGCGACGATGAACAAAAACCAAAAGTGACGTTGTACGGACGTTCTACGACGGTCAAATGACCAAAAACAACGTTGCATTGACATTGTATCATGGTCAAATAACCAATAACAACGATGGGTAATACTTTCAAAATTGACAATAAGAAGCTTCTATCTTTTTAATAAGTTTGAGTCTAACAAAATCACTTACATTAGCTTAGATCAAGATGGAAATGAATAAAATGAGGAAATGAAAGAACGAATGCAATATATTTTTGTCAAGTAAAAATCTTATCTTTATCTTTTCATATAAGCTTATATACAGCTTTTAAAGCTACTTGATAACCGTTTAAGTGCCAGCATTTTCACTCAGGTTTGATCGAGCCATCATAACTTAAAGAGTTAAGTGTCTCCGTTATATACAAATTAATGTCTTTAAAACTTTCTTTAATGAAAATCATTAATTCCAATCAACCGATTCTGAATCCGAATAGGAACTGTTTTCTCTCAAAATATAGTCAACGTTTTCTTATAATAAACGTGTAGGTTAAGAAATTTCTGGTATAAATCGGCTACTTAAAAAAATTTAGCTTTTTTCTACATTCATGAAATGAAAATAAAATCGATACATCTTTTTCTTCAAAATTGATTTTAGTTTCTAACTTACCTATGATCCCACGATATACGTTTGTTGTACCAAACGCTTGTTTTTGAGCTATATTTCTCTTTATTGAGCCTTTCAGATTGAATTTAGATTAGAGGTTCTTTTCCATGGTCCTACAAAAGATAGGATAAAACTCGGTATACTGATTCAAAGCATTCCTTATGTGTGACTCCTTTCCCCCGATTTGAGACAATTCTTTCACCTACAAAATAAAAATGTATTCATTCATGGGAAATTGATTCTTACGTAACAATCTACTGAAGAAAGCCCCAGAAGAATTATGGTTTTCTAATTTATGAAAGACAGGTATTTATTTAGCTTCATCCAATAACAAAGAATCAAATTGATGAAATTGTTGGATCGATGACAGAGGATCTTTTAAAAGTTTCCCTTGATTCCTTTTGGGGTTTGGTGTTTCTATTGCATCCAAGTGCTGCAAAATCTTAGCTTGGCTCTCCTTTATTTCGACCAAGCTTTTCAAGACTATTTTCTGGAATTCTAAAGAGCAAAAAACAGGAAGGATAAAGAAAACAAAAAAGAAACAAGAGCCAGATGGCGCAAAACGGTAGCAGCAAAAGTACTTGCCACAAGAATATTTTTAAATTTGAAATTTTACTTAAAGTTCTTAAACGTTCTGTAAACGTTATTTCTTGAGATATCTTACTGGTGGAAAACAGGCATAAACGATAATATAATGTTTAAAATTACTAACTCGTGTAAATAGGGTCTAATCGTAACACACCAGCAATTTAATTTATTAGAAGACAAAAGAATTATACATGCATGACCTGTTTATAACGTACGTTGACAGGCAGCTGATGACAAAAGTTTACTGGAAAACTTGGTGACAATTCAAGATTACTGAAAAATGACTAATTCGACCCTCCTGATTACGAATTTCTTTACCGGACTTTATGAAAATTCTGATCTTGGTCACTAGGAGTTTTTGGGGTTTTGATGACGTCACAACATATGACAAAAAAAATATGACGTCGAATTTGATTTTAAAATGTACCAATCGGTAGATATTTGATAGCTGATCAATTTTTAGTATTACAGTTATGGTTAAAAACCTTCATAAAACTATTTACAAATCATTTAATATTGCATGTGACGTCATATAGTAGTCTAGTCTTCATCATACGCGTTCGTTTAGTTTTAGGTGTATTCTTTGCCATTGTTCGAATTAACTAAAAAGAATAATCGTATATACGCACTTCCAATTTGCAAACTTAAATACAAAATCATTATAAGGCAGGAAAAGTAAAAACAGAACGAAAAGTAAGTTTTCACTAATCAAAATAAAATCTAAATATCTATAAATATCTATAGTTCAACGTACATACTACAACGTTTATCATTCATCAAAACCTTCGCTATCGTCAGAATCATCACAATCAGAATCACTGCGGCAGTCTTCGTCGTCCTCGTCGTCGAAATCATCATCCTTATCAGCACAGTTCGCAGTTATCAGTACACGCACACAAGTCTGTGCAGACAAGTCCATGTGATTTGCAGACACACGCATTAGTTTGACAATACTTTTTGCACTCGCATGATACCAAGCGAAGTACTTGTCCAGAAGCTGGGGGCAAAGTCATCCATTCGATTTCAAGGGTGTTATCTTTCAAAGTCCATCCATAACCATCAGGACTTGGCACATCTGTGTGATGATTGTCCAGAGATTTTTTGACAATGGTCGTCACGTACGCTACTCGCTTGCAATGACAGAGTAACGCATCACATGTTGGTGGTAATTTCTGTGGATCAGCGACTTTTGATTTGCTGCAAAATGATATATATCTTGCCTCGTTGATGTCCTTACATTTAGTGAATCCATACAATGAGCAAACAAATTCTTGTATCTTTTGGAAATACTGTACATTAAATGTGAACGTATCAGAGCGACACCCAAACTTTCTGAAAACTTTGATGAAATCTTTAGATTTAATCATCAATTTAAAGGCTTTGACTTTACCAATGCCATGAAAAGCACTGGTATATAGTCATTACCGGTGGCAGAGCTTCACAAACATCTTCACCGAGTTCTTCGAATATACTGCGGATGTCTAGAATTCTTCGTCTTTTCCCTGCGCCGGTTCGGACGAATAACCTTGCAACCATGTACAATGTTGGTAATTGATTCAACGGAAGATTCATTGTGATTAGTGAAATGTAGGTGGGTTGGTTCTCTTCTTTCCTTGCCGCCACGATATTTAGAAATTTGACTTTCAGCAGGAGCGAAGGATCTTCTTCGTTGATGTAGTGTGTTATTCCTAGCTCGGTGATATTGTTCAATGGTATCGGGATTTAATTGCGTTACTATCCCATTAGTGACATGCATGGAGTGACCTTAAAAACATAAGTGACCTTTTTAGATAAAATGTTGGTTGACACGTGTGAATAATAAGTTCCGGTTTGTAAATTTATTGTGGAACACAGATTTAAGGTACATTATGCGAAAACTAGAGAAGACTTACCCACTGATTGATTCGGGATTGATGTCATTGTTATCCCATACGAAGCTAACAAATAGTGACGGCTGTAGTGGACGGACAATAACTTTTAACAGATTCATTTTTGATCTCCTCAACTGCCAATGTTGTTTCCAAAAAGTTGACTTCATCTTAAGAGATACCATACCCAAGACGATTCAACCACTGTATCATTGTTTTTGAACCAGTTCTTCTTTTCGTTGCCCACGTCAGCAGCGTTTGTTTAGAACAGCGATGGCTTCCATTGGTGGCATTATAGATGATGTCTTGGCATACCGAAGTTATTATATTTCTTTTTCTGTCACGTAAGCGTGATTTGTGAGACTTACTTACTAACAAAGTTATAAGCTTTTCTAGGAGCGGCGGTATTGCTGTTTTTGCCTCCAGAAGCTCAGTGTTATTCATTTCCTTAATTCCATCCTGAATTTTATTTGCAACTTTTTCTATTAGTGAATTAAGTGATGGTCGTTCCTTAAATTCATTTAATTGGTTAATTTTCTTGCTGGCATTTCTAACCTTCTCTAATGAATTATCTGTAAACTTTCGGAGACAGTGTTGATTATATTGCTCATATAGATGTATAATGCAAGGCGAATTACTTTTTTTCTTTTTTGGCGTCAATTTAATGCTTAAAAAAGAAGTTTCTTTTGATTCCTTGTCACTCATGTTCTTCAGACTTGATAATGTAAAAAAAATCATCAAGTTTCCCCGCGTGTATTTGTAAGCAACAGCGCAACCGGGGGTATTGGTAAAATATTAAATGTATTTATTAATGTGACATAATGAGAAATTTACTTTAGTTTTTAATTTAATTAGTTTGACAGTTTTTTATTATAAAAAGTGTAATTAAAGTTTCTTTATCAAGCCTTAAAACGTTGCAGGTGCAATATTGTACACTTTTCTGAATTGTACAAACCCCCTGAAAGCATTGCACGTGCAAATTGAATTTCGAACAATTCTGTAAGTGAACATGGCGGACTTCGATGAGTCGAGTGTATTGTGAAAAACAAAACACTTTTTGAAGTTTTTTATAAAATATCAGAAGAACTGGGAAGTCCGGTAAAGCTTTTTTGTTTTATTTTTATATCAGGCATAAGATTTATAGGGTTTTGAAATGTCACCAAACTTTGCATAGTTTTACATTTTTTCATGTCATCAGCTGCCTGTCTACTTATGTAGAAAAAAAAAACGCATTTCTTCGAAAAAAAATGTATGTTTTGAGAATTATAATTTTTTGAAACCGGAAATGAATTCAAACAGATAACTGCCTTTTTTTTAACTCGATTTTTGAAAACCTTGATGTTCAAAGACAGAACAGATAGCTAACGTAGAAAGTAATAAGAAAGTCTGATCTGTGCTTTACTGACACGAAAAACATATCTATTTTCAAGTGCCAAAGTTCATTGATTCAGTACCATAAAAGTAACTAAAAGTCCCAGCTTTATATAGACCTATTTGATTAATATCCATTCCTTCATCAATTAAGTGATAAAATATCAAAGAAAACGTATTTTAAATGTATGTGATTGAAAACCTTCGAAAATTCAAAAAGCTGCGTTCGTTCATTAGAATGTATATTGAGTTTTTAGTGGGGATAATAATGCGATCCTAATAGCAATATAAGCAATATAACTTAGGGGCTGATTACATGATCCCGGTTAGCCGGGATGAAATTTCATCCCGCCTTGCCGAGATGAATTTCAACTCGGTGTTATATGCAAAATTTTCATCCCGTTTAGGCGGGACGGGACAAAACTAACCCTGTCTTTAAAATGTTCTCTGTTTGTGTTTTGAAGATTTGACAAACTACGCATGCTCAAACCTCGAACTTGTCGCGGTCAACCGGGACAAAGCGATTACATGGGAAAATTTCATCCTGCCTAACCGAGATCCCGGCTCTTGATAGCCGAGATCTCGGTCAGGCGGGATGAAAATTTTATCATGTAATCGCAATGGGAGATTTATGAAGATTTGACCAGGAAGCCAATACCTCGGCAAGGCGGGATGAAATTTCATCCCGGCTAACCGGGATCATGTAATCAGCCCCTTAGTACCGATATTAGTTTTATTAATATTTTTTCTGCTAAGGCGCATTGTTTTCACAACAATTGCAGCAATTAGAGCAGCAAGTGTTTAGACAATAGAAAATAAACACACGTGGCTACACCTGTGGTAGAAATCGTGGCCTATTATTACTGTATATCAACAGCTTTAATAACATCCAAGCAACGATGAATAGGCGTTAAAACCGTGTTGTGCATATTTGATGGTCTTTACTTCTTTAAATTTGTGAAAGTTATCGAAGCTTAAGTTTAACCATACCTGGATTACTTTTAAAAGAGATTTTACATTGATGATTTAGGCTTTCATTGTAAATATTTATTGTATATTTCTTATTTTGTTAAATGCAGATACCTTTTAGTTTTTTTATTATTTGGAAATAACTGATAGCAATTTTTGTTTTAATGTTGAACCTGTCATCCATACGTTTGAAAACAATCGTTTCCTTGGCAGAAACACGAAAAACATATCTATTTTCAAGTGCCAAAGTACATAGATTCAGTACCATAAGTAACTAAAAGTCCCAGTTTTATGTAGACCTATTTGATTAATATCTATTCCTTCATCAATTAAGTGATAAAATATCAAGAAAACGTATTTTAAATGTATGTGATTGAAAACCTTCGAAAACTCAAAAGGCTGCGTTCGTTTATTAGAATGTATATTGAGTTTTTAGTGGGGACCCGCAGACTCTAAATCGCAGACTAATTGCCATTTTGGCCGGAGGAGGAGTAGGAATAGGAGTTCACGGTATTCGCTATCGCTGCTACCGTAATGAACAACCAAGTTTTAAAGCTGGTAGTATTAAAATCGAAAGCAAACAAAGTAAACAAATGATTGGCTCTCTTTGTCATATTTGTCATTTATGCAGGAGTTAGGTGTTTGGATTGGTTTATTTGCGTTTCTGAACACAGGCATCTCTGTATTTCCTGATTTGTTCCTTGATGTTTGATCTAGGGAAAAGGAAACAATTTAAAAAATCAAGGCGCGTATCAAAGTGAGTTTCAATTTATTTTTGTTGCACTTTCTCTCAAAAAAACCAAGCAACATAATTTGAATTGTTTTGACCCAGCTAAAACGTATGAATTCAAATTTTGACATTTACATTTTTTTTTTGTAATGAAGGTTAACCATCGATAGCAATCTCGGTCATCATCAGTCTACTATAACGTATAAAATGAATGTTGAAAAACTAAAAAATGCTATAAGAGCTAACTGAAAAAAGGTGTGAAAATCATTAGTACTATACCATAAAATGCCAATATATACAACAAAAGATTACAATCTTAAAAAGTTAAAATGGAATTCCCAAGACTAAATAAAAGTTACAATGGAAAATATAGACATATTTATGGCATCAAAGTAATCAAATTCGAATTGTTAACTCCCTACTCCTATATTTACATTTTTGTCTTTTCTTCATTGGTTCATCATTATTATCATCATCAACATCATCATCAGCATCATCAACATCATCAACGTCATCATCAACATCATCAACGTCATCATCAACATCATCAACGTCATTAACGTCATCAACGTCATCAACGTCATCATCAACGTTATCATCAACGTCATCAACGTCATCATCAACATCAATTGCTATCAACCCTATCAATCAGCTAAAAATATATCAATACGATGGGAAATGGAAGAAACATGAAGAATAAACCTACCTTCATGAAGTTTCAATTTCACCAATGGATATCTTTCCCAAATCCGGGTCCTCTCTATTACTATTATGGGCACGTTTGACGTGTATGTGGCTTGACCAGTAAACGTATCTGTGTTGAACCCAATTTGGTCCCCCTTTGGTGATGGTTCTATCCAAACAGCTCTGCTGTAACTCATTTTTTTTTCTTGACTTTTAACACAACAATCCATTGTGAAGAGAAATTCAAAGCAAAATTACTATCATCAAATGCAGCTTTTTATAAAAAAAAACATTTTACAGACGCTGCCATAATGTAATTAACGTAAAAAATGAAATAGCCTAAAATAAAAGTAAAATATCAATATGCTATTACCATCCAGAAAATATCTTTGAGAGATACAAGAAACTAAATGATACATCTTAAAACTTTATAGAAATCCTTTTAGGCAAAAGTAAAATTACAAAACCAATATATATCAATATCAATATATTATGATAAAAAGAACACCACATTTCATGAAGCATGGGTACCAGTAAAACACCATTATTATCAGAGATCGCCACAAATTTCTTTAATATTTCACTTTTTTGCACGGTTCTATTTGAAAACCGAAGGTTTTTTGGGACGAAGCATATATGTAACAGTTTGGAATTGATAGGTTGGTCAAAATATGAGGATGCTCTTTGAAACGGCACAAGATCAACAACCAATGCATCTTCGCTTGTGATCTCCTTAACTTTGCAAATTTTGTCATTTTTCAAAAGAAACCAGGAATTTCTATTTGAACTAGAACAAATGTTGCTTTCCAAATTTTTAAATTCAAAACTGGAGTTAGCAAATTCCATTTCACTTAAACGTCGTGCAATCTGGGATAGCGGTTGATGACTTTTTCTCACCACTTTTTTTGATTGATTGATTAAAATTCTCAAAGGGAAAAGCTAAAAGTTCTTGCAGCCCACACTGCATATTCTCAACATCTTGGGGCAAGTGAATGATTGAATGCACGTTATAAGACACAAATGGATCACCATACAGGTGATGCTTCCACAAACCACTTCAAAAGATCTTTCACATAATTAAAAACATTGATGTAAATATCACAAGGTTCGTAAGAGAGCAACACAGAAATACAAACGCATAGGCTGAGAAAATCCCTATAAATTTCTTCTGATGCAAACATGTCAGTGTATAGCAAGAACTGCTTAAACTCAGTTGCTTTCCAACGTTTAAGATCTTGTAAAGACCGGGGCTGGCGAGCAAATTCATTTGGAAGTGTATTTCTGATGGATGTTAACCTATTTGAAATAACTTCTATCTGATGTTGCAAATTCTAGGTCCAGATTTCCAATAATGAAGCATTCTCTTTACAACTCCAAGACAAATGAGATGGTCCAAAACAAAGAGAGTTACACAAGGAATTTGGTATGCACACAGGGCACTTAGTTGACGTTGGTGCTCAGAATAGTTAAGCGATCCAAAATCTTGGTCATTTCGCAGTGATGACTTAGTTTCCATAAATGTCATAACATTACCATGGATCTCCCCTTCAACTATACATCGCTCACATGAATTATAGCCTGTGTGTCCTTTGATACATTTTAAGAGCTGTCTAGCAGGAGCATCACATGTGAACTTAATCTCCAACAGTGATTCCATTTTCTACTAACTCTCTTGCAAAAAATCGATCATGAAATCAGACACTGAATTTGACTTGTGTATCACTACTTTTAAATAATGGAAGGCCATCTATATTCACAGTCTGGCATACCTTGAAACCAATTACTTCAGCAGACTGTTTTAAAATGCCAGAAGCAATTTCCATATAAACATACTCTCCTCCACATTTTGAGGTAATTTGAACATGTCTTGGTGTGTTAAGTACTGTTCTTGCATCAATTGGGATATCTTCATTAACATACCTTTGTATGATTTTCATCAGACTGCTTAGAGCTGATTGCGAAATAGAATTTTTAGTAGCCCAATATGCAATACTAGTCAAAAGATTTTCTTTTTCCTCCCCTAAATGAATGGACTGTGAGTCACTGTAACTGCTTTCTTCTGAACTTACTTCACCAGCATTTGAATGTTCGTCAAAATCAAATTGGTCACCATCAACAACTGGACCAGATTGGCTTTGTTCTTGCAAATTGTCATTGCGTTCTTGATCAAAAGAAGCATCATTTAACATTTGAGACACAGCTGTATTTGAATGTCTCCACTGCGATAATCGTGACTACATGAAGGCATTAAATGAAAACTTGATACTTTGATCTTTATTATAAAAAGAATAATTGCAAAAAAGAATAATTGAAAAGAACTAAATTTTGCGCAAACTAAATTTCGTAGTTGTAGGTATCACAAGCCATAATTATCACAAAATGCAAAACTGTGGTCATCCGAAAAATTTAATTCCTACAAAATTTTTTGATGCCATCCTGTGAAATTTTAATTCTTGCCATTATTTAATGCATCATGGGAAGGACACACGACAAAGTTTTGTTGATGTATCCTAACAAATCAGTGAAGGTTGGAATATCTAACATTCCAATGACAGAACAAAAGCTAAAAAAGATGAAACCGTCATTGTCACGTAACTCCTCTCCCATCCTCTCAAACTTAAAAGTAATATCACAACATTAAGTCAGTATCCTATTATCTAGCACGTGAGTCAGCCGATCTACACAAAGGCAAAACTATAAATACAGAAATACACTAAAATACGACTGGTGAAAATGGTGTGTCATGAAACAAAATGTTTTTTGCTTTTCTTTTAATAATTTAATTTCTTTTAATTGTTAAGTGCTTCTGATGGAACGTTTTTTTTATTCACTTTATTCATTTAGCACGTGCCTTTTTTTTTTCTCCTCCCGTGTGATCTTTTTAAGAAGAGAAACCATTCCCCCCCTTACGTTTGATAGCACCCATGTTAGAGCGCGTAACTTTTTTAAAGGAAAAGTTAATAAAAAGTTGAAGTTTTCTCTCTATACGTTTTGAGTGCATTGTTACACTGATAAAAGATTGGTTTTACCAGAGGTTGTGACTTCGAATCTGCTTCTGGTTGAGCACAAGTTATACGAGCCGTTTATAAGGAAATTTGACGTTAATTGATACAGTGACACAGAGCAGGTGCACATGGGCGGCGGGCGGCTAGTTATTTTTAATTATCACACACACACACACGCACACACACACGCACACAATGTACCTTTGCAACTTCTGCGCAACCTGACTGAACTTAGTCCACTGAAGTCTTAGCTCTTCTCGTCTGCTATTCACGCGAGATGAGGTCGGTGTTCAAATGCCCTTGGTGGCGATCCAAGAAGTGAATGTACCACAGTGTCGTGTCGACCCTTGTCATGTGAAGGAAATTGAGTAGATGATATATCGGGGGTTGACTGACTTTGCGCTGTTATTGGAAAGGCATGTTGTGTGTGAATGATAACAAGAATGAGTCATGACATCTGCTGCGAGCATTCTTAGTTGGCGATATTTCCGACATATTTCCGACACTTCTAGAATTCTCTTACACTATGTATTTACCTCTAGTATTCGTATTGAACTCGTTTCAATGTGAATTGAATTGAATTGAATTGAATCATTTATTTAACGTTGGTTTGCCGTAGTTAAAAGAAAAATCAAATAAACTAATTTACACCAACAAAATTACAAAATTGGAACAAAAATTGTAAAAAATGAAAATGTTTAGTTTTGGCATATTCTGCAACTGCACCGCTTACTAAGGTTCAGTTTTCTGATAGATGATTTAAAGGAATTTACATTGTTCTCAGAATCTTTAACCCAATCCGGCAGAGAATTCCATAGTAGACTTCCACGAAATATGAAGGAGGATGTACCAAATTTTGTTGTTCTCGTAGCAGGCAGTGACAAAAGATCATTAGTGCGAAAATTATACTTAACTTGTTTAGGAATAAAAAACTCCTGCATGAAGGTAGGGCCAATATTGGCTTTGGTTTTGAAAATTTCGGTGACTAAAAATTGTAAGTGAAATTCGTGGATGCTGGAGGTTTCTGCCAGAGTGAGTAATTCTGTGTAGCTACTTTCATAATCTAGGAGTAAAGCCCTAAGAGATCGTTTATGTATTGTTAAAATTTTAGAATATGCAGTTTTGTTGCAGAACATCCATATTACCGGGGCATAGTTGAATTGCGATAGTATGAAGCTATTGAACAGAAGTTTCGCTTGATCTTGTCTAATGAGTTTTCTTACTCTGTAAAGGCACTTGATACCCCGATTGGCCTTTTTACACAAACTCAAAATGTGGTCATTGAAGGTGAGTTTGTTATCAATGGAGATACCAAGTAACCTTACAGATTTCGTGGATAGAATTTTGCAGTTTTCTATTTCAATAAATAGACTATCAGTGTTATCGCAACCAAGTATCATCATTTGAAATTTCGCTGGGTTTGCTAAAAGCTGGTTTGAAGTAAACCAGTCGAGTATGATAGAAAGATCACTTTTAAGTGAAGTCATAACACTATTAATAGTGTCGGCGCATTTATAAATTGTGTTATCGTCAGCGAAATTACAGAGATCTGTGTTAAAAATAAAATGAAAAATATCATTAAGAAAAATATTAAATATAAGTGGTCCTAGTATCGACCCTTGTGGTATTCCAAGTTCAATTAATAGCCATTCACTAAGCACTTGACCAACTTTGGTACATTGGGAACGACCTGACAAATAATGTTTTATCAATTTGAGACTATCCTTCGTAAATCCATATGCGTATAACTTAGCTATTAGTAAATCATGAGGGATGCTGTCAAATGCTTTGGAAAGATCCATTAAGATAGTACCAACGACTCCTCCTGTATCAAGACATTGTTTCCAATGTGCTATAAGTCGAAAGAGTGCATGTTGGGTACTATAGTTTCGTCTAAAACCACATAAAAACGGTGAAAAAATATTTTTAAAATAGTTTGATATATGTACAGATAAAATCTTTTCGTAAATTTTAGAAAATAAAGGTAAAATACTAATTGGCCTATAATTTTGAACAAGAGTTTTGTCCCCCTTTTTGAAGACGGGTGTGATTACTGCTTTTTTTAATTCCTTAGGGAAAACACCCTCACAAATCGCTGCATTAATGCAATCAGTTAGAGGATAGCATATTATATCAGGGACAGCTTTAATAACTTTGGTGGGAAATGGACCACCAATGCTTTTGCGAGTATTCAACCCCACCATAACATCATACACTTCTTCTGGCGATATATGAGGAAATGAAAAGCTGAAACTCTCATAAAGAGATTTTATTTTTACAATACTAGGATGATGTGTTTCATAGTAGTTATTAAGTTACCAGGAACTTCCGTGGAAAGACGTTCAGTAATTACTCAGATAGTGGGAATGAACAGTGGACCTTTTTGTCGAATTCTGTTTCGTGTTATGGCTTATGGCATCATGTCTGGCTTCATTTTTATATATTTCATATTTAATTATTTCATAATTTCATAATTTCTGATTATTCTTTTTCCATTTCCAATACCATTTCATCCACTTGTTTTTGTTTCTTTTCTTTTCATTACTTGACATTAACTAAGACATACTAAAAAATAGTCGAATTACATTGAATAAGACTCATTGAAACACCACTCGGTTTGTTATCGTTCCTTAATCAAGTATGTAAAACATCCTGTTCCATGCAACTATAACCACACTGTTTGAAGCATCATTTCACTCGGTATCATCTTGAACCCCCACTTTACCACACCTATCTCATAATATAATAGACCCTTTTCCTCTTTCCCGTTCCCAGAATAGCACTTCTTAATATCTATGGGGCATACTATTCTATTCTCCAAAATGATCAAGACGACTGGGAAGTAGAAAATTTCGCTACAGCGCATTCTTACAATTCTAGCAAATACTTTTTCAGAACTGTGAAATCAACTCGCAAATATAGATATAAATTTATTCGTCTGCAATTTGGCTTGAAGACTTGAGACTTATTAACTTTAGTGAGATCGTCCAAAATGTTACGGAGATACATACATACGACGATCATGCATACTATTATAGGACCAAAAGTGTACGACAAAAGCACTGGAGAAGAGAGAAAGAACGAAAATTGAAATTTGGACTGGAGCCTGTTCGAGGAAACTTGGAACTGTTCACTACATTTGCTGAGTAAGGATCTCTGCGCTATAAGCCTCCTCCGCCGCCACTTTTTGTTGTATAATAGAGAGCTTACGCAACTGTGATTCTACGGCGGCGGTGTGAACCAGGTGATTGGGAAATTCAAGGAGATCATGAAATAACGCACTGTGTTGCAGATACCAATCCGCCGTGTACATTCTACGACGGAAAAGTAATGAATGGTTTCCTCCATCTAATCTCACTAAACAGGAAGAAATAGCTCTTCGTAATTTGGTTAACAACGATTCCATTGTTATTCAAAAAGCTGACAAAGGTAATGTTGTTGTGATTATTGATAAGAGTAGCTATTATAAAGCTATTGAGTCACTTCTTCAGGATGCTTCTAAGTTTCAAGAAATTAAGATCCCTATTGACAAAGATCTTAATTACATCATAGGTCTTGAAAACAAACTTAAAGAGTCTTTAAAAAGTTTACTTAAAAGTGGTGTCATTGGTGATTACACATACAAGAAACTTTGCCCTTCTGGTTCCAAACCTGGTGTACTTTATGGTCTCCCTAAAGTACACAAGTCTTGCATAAATGGGACTCCCCCATTTCGACCTATTCTCTCTGCCATTGGTACTCCCACTTATGCATTGGCTAAGTTTCTTGTTCCTTTACTTGCTTCTTTAACCACCAATGACTACACTGTTAAGGATTCTTTTGCTTTCGCCGATGAAATTAGACAACAGAATCCTTCACTTTTCATGGCTAGTTTTGATGTTGACTCACTTTTTACAAATGTGCCACTTTCTGAAACTATTGATATTTGTCTTAGTCAACTGTTCCCCGAAGCGGATAGTAGGTGTAATGGTTTTTCCAAATGCCAGTTACGTAAGTTATTAGAACTTTCCACCACTGATTCTTTCTTTATGTTTAATGGGAAATACTACAAACAAATTGATGGTGTAGCTATGGGCTCGCCCCTTGGACCTACTTTGGCCAATGCGTTCTTGTGTTTTCATGAACGTAAGTGGTTAGAGGAGTGTCCATCTGATTTTAAGCCAATTTACTATAGACGTTATGTTGATGATATTTTTGTAATGTTCTCGTTGCCCGAACATGTCGATTTATTTCATAACTATATCAACTCTAAACACACTAACATCAACTTTACCAAGGAAATAGAACACGACAAAGTTCTTTCCTTTCATGATGTTAAGGTGTCTAGACTATTTAATAAGATCATAACCAGTGTCTATCGCAAACCTACCTTCAGTGGTGTTTTTACCAATTTCACTAGCTTCATTCCGCTTTCTTACAAACACGGACTAGTTTTTTCTTTACTTAATCGTTGTTATAACATCTGTTCTAGTTATGATAAGTTTCACGAGGAGGTTTCATTTCTCAAGGATATATTTAGGAGAAATGGATACCCCAATAGCATGATTGACTCTTGCATTAGACGCTTTCTCAGTAAAATTATTCGACCTAAAACTGAGATGGTTTACACAGTCCCTAAGAAAGATGTTCTTTTTGTTCTTCCTTATTTGGGTATCACATCGCTTAAGATTAGGACACAATTGTACAACTTATTTCGTGAGAAGTTACCACAGTGTAACCTTCGCTTAATTTTTCGAGCCAATGTTAGGCTACAATCTCTCTTTCGTTTTAAAGATAGAATGCCTAAGTTATTACAATCTGGACTTGTTTATTGTTACAAGTGTAGTGGCTGCAATGCTTCTTATTATGGCAAAACCAAACGCCATTTCAAAGTTCGGATTTGTGAACACTTAGGTATTTCTCACCTTACTGGTAAGAAGAAGTCTATACAACCTAACAGTTATACCTCAGTCTTAGAACATTCATTATTTTGTCACATTTCTCCTTCATTTGATGATTTTACAATTTTGGCACGTGAGTCCAATGATTTCAAACTCACACTGAAGGAGAGTCTCTTAATTAACCGTGACAAACCTATTCTTAATAGGAACATTCAGTCTATGCCGCTTGAATTATTTTGAATAAAATCTGATTATTTTTTTTTTTTTGTTGTTCTCTTTGTAATTATTTATTTTGACACCTTAGTTTACGTCTCTGGACAATATATCTTTCTATAAATTATACATTGTAATAAAAAAAAAATTTTTATACGTGATCATGGAGGAAGCACCTCCGAAAGCTTGTAGTGATTTATAAAAATAAAATGAATATTGAATCTGTGTGTCAAGCTTCTTATGGATAATGAATGGTTTCCGAAGATGGCGGACGCAAAAACCGTCTAACGGAAATTTGACGTTAAAAAAAATTGCGAAAAAATTAAAAGAAGTGATGCGGAAAGTTGTTTGACACGCAGAAAATTGCAAGAAAGTGTTAGACATTTCTAAAATCATCTTTGGAAAGTTTTGAGCAACTCATCATTCTGTTTAGTCATGGGAAGAAGTAGGAGAAATTGGGCTTCCGAACTTTACTAAATAGATGATGAACCGTCAAAACTGCGATTCAACCGCGCAATGCACAATATGTGGTCGAATATTAAAGAATGTTGCTGGTCTCAAGTTGCACCTGAGAGCAAATAAATGCAAGGCACCTGAATCAATCACGAGGATAAACGATTCAAACATACAAAAACAACAAGAACAGACTTCTTCTTATCAGCCGGTATCTCAATCAATTATTGATCCACCAATTGAAGAAATCTCATTCAAATGGGGTGAAAGAGACAATCGATCCTTTACTACAGCACTCTCCATCACCTACAATGAAATTGTATTTTGGAGAAAAAATCTATTTATGCTGCCAACCGGCAAAGCAGGTAAAGAATTTATTAATGAAATGACGAGACTTATCAATGCATGGGTTGATGGAAATGCACTAAAAGATATTGCCTTCAAAGCGGTAATGGTTATGCCAAGCTTGATGTTGCAGAAGCCATCCAAAAACTCAAAATCCAAAGACCACTTAAAAGCTCTTGAAAGAAGAATGTTGTTATGGCAAAACGGTGATATTGAAGAGCTCGTGCGAGAGGCAAAGACAATCCAAGATAGACTCCCCTCTTTGAACAAGAAGAAAACAGTAGCTGAACTATCAAGAAAGTTTTCGGATCATATGCACAAGGGCAATGTTAATGCTGCTCTGAAGCTTCTTTCAAACAATATGGAAAGTGGCATACTACCATTGAACCAGTCAACCCTCAACTTATTGCATGAAAAGCATCCTACATCAGCCCCGAGTCAACCAGAAGTCCTTCTGCCGGATGAACCCAACGTTCCTCATCCAGTAATATATGACAACATCAATGCAGATACAATAAGAGCAGCTGCAATTCGCACTAAAGGAGGGTCTGGTCCATCTGGCATGGATGCTGATGGATGGAGAAAGATCCTAACTAGCAGTTCTTTCGGTGAAGCACCCGACTCGTTATGTGATGCTCTAGCGAAAGTGGCAAGAAAACTCTGTAGCGTCGAGGAGAAAGGATCGTCTCTTGAAAGTTTTCTAGCATGCCGCTTAATTCCTTTAAACAAGAACCCTGGTTTACGACCTATTGGAGTAGGGGAAGTCTTAAGAAGGATTATTGGCAAATCTATTATGACGACAGTACGCGATTCCGTAATCAATTCAGTTGGATCACTACAAGTATGTGCTGGTCAAGACGCTGGTATTGAAGCTGCTATACATTCTATGCACGACATATTTGATGAAGAAGACACAGAAGCTGTTCTCCTGATAGATGCAACAAATGCTTTCAATGTTATCAACAGAAATGTCTTTCTTCATAATATCCGTGTCGTATGTCCAGAAATCGCGATCTTTGTGACAAACTGCTACTCAAAACCTTCTAGGCTGTTTGTAATTGGTGGTGTAGAAATTTTATCAGCTGAGGGAACTACTCAGGGTGATCCGGTTGCAATGGCAGTATACGCCACAGGAATCATACCAATGCTCCTGTTTATACTTGAATTAACCGATCCTCTTCCAGGGAAACAAACAAAATCAGTTGCACTTGCTGATGATCTAACAGTGGCTGGTTCGATTGACAACTTGAAAGTTTGGTGGAAACACTTAAATGATCTTGGTCCAAAATTTGGATACCATCCAAATGCATCAAAATGTTGGCTGATTGTAAAGAGTCATCTTGAATCTAAAGCAAAAGCGGTATTTTCCGACACTGAAGTTAAATTGACAACTGATGGCAAACGACATCTCGGTGCTGTAATTGGTACGGATATTTACAAGAACGAATATGTAAGTGAAAAAATCGACAATCTATGTAAAGAACTACTTACACTTTGCGAGTTTTCAAGATCAGATCCTCAGTCTGGATATTGCTGTTTTGTAAGTGGCTTCAGACACAAACTTACATATTTGATGAGAACTGTACCAAATATAAGCCATCTGTTTCGACCATTGGATGACATTGTTCTAACGAAGTTCATCCCTATAATTACGGGTGGAATACAAATCAACAACAACCAAAGGAAGTTATTATCACTTCCGGTCAAGGACGGAGGCCTGGCACTTCCAATTTTTGCTGATATCGCTGAAATCGAATACAACAACTCACGATTCATCACACAAAATCATTGTCACCACATCAAAAACCAGAGTCGAAAATATCTTAAAGATGAAGATACCCTAACAAGAAAGATGGAAATCAAGAAAGATAGAAGAGATCGAGTAAACGACATAAAGAATCAACTGAACGATCAAATGAGTAAAGAACAAACACGCTTGTTTACTCTTAGTCAAGAGAATGGAGCATCTTCTTGGTTATCGACCTTACCAATAAAAGAAGAAAGTTTCCACCTCACCAAACAAGCATTTACAGATCTCCTCAGAATTCGTTATGGTTGGCAGCTACAAAACTTCCCAACCAACTGTGAATGTGGATCCAATTTTACGATCGATCATGCGCTATCATGTAAAAAGGGTGGATTCGTTACGCTCCGTCATAATGATATTCGAAACACAACGGCAAAGCTTTTATCTGAAGTATGTCACGAGGTAAAGATTGAACCAACATTACAACCTTTAGTCAATGATCAATTGGAAACCGTTGCAAATGTTGCAGATCAAGCACGATCAGATATATGTGCGCGTGGCTTCTGGATCTCTGGTCAAATGGCATTTTATGATGTTAGGGTCTTTAACCCTTTGGCTAAACGATACAGAGATGTAGAGCTACCTACATGTTATCGTGTGAACGAGAAGGAGAAGAAGAATCAATATAACGGCAGAATCATGAATGTTGAACATGGTAGTTTCACACCTCTCGTCTTTGCGGCAACCGGTGGAATGGGTCGAGAATGCTCGAAGTTTTTCGATCGACTGGCAGACATGATAGCAGAGAAAAGACATTTACACAAGTCCAAAATAACATCATACATCAAACGCAAAATGAATTTTTCCTTGATAAGATCTCTGGTTAGATGTATTCGTGGAAGTAGATCAATATATGGGAACGTAAAAATGATCAATGACGCAGCAGTCTGCGAACAGCGGGCTACTGTTGTCAATCATTAAGTAAGTTATATCTCTGATAATATGTAAATAATATATAATAAATAATATCATATCTTGTAATAAATATTATGTATATTATGTATATACTAATGAAAAAAAAAAAAAGTCTATTGCCTGATAAAAAAAAAAAAAAAAAAAAAAAAAAAGTAATGAATTTACCGTAGCCGTAGAACATACGCAGGTGCTCATTACGTAGAGAAGACTATTGTGAAATCATCATACGCAATTGATTAATACCAAAGAAAAAAATCGAAAAAAAATGTAAACAAAACATTTTGCTAATTTCAATTCACATTTCTTCATGATATTAGCCGTTTTTATACTGAGACGTAAATTACGTCCAGACGTAATCTACGTCTGAAGAAAAGTTTCGTCCGTTAGTGTAAAACCGGTTTTTTACAAAATTTTGTCCTAACTTTCATCCGTCTACTTTTGCTTAACTTTCATCCGTCTCAGACGTAAGTTTCGTCTTCCAGACAGAAGAAAGTTTTAAAAACATCGTCCAGTATAAAAACGTAAAATGTAAAAAACATCGTCTGCTCAAAAAAACCGAATTTATACTAACGAAAGAAATCTAATTGGACGAAAGGTACGTGAAATATTTAACAGTATAAAATCGGTGTAAAAGTTCATGACGGACGAAAAAATAACAAAAATTTGTAAATTTTGTCTACTTATAACTTTCGTCGAAACGATGCAAGTTAGAGCTTAGTCGAATGAAAGTGATCATACTTTCAGAAATTTTTAAAGTGTGACACGAGCTTTCTTAAGTGTAGATCAGACTTAGCAATGAAATCGAACGTTTTTTGTAAACAACACTTTAACGTAACATATAATATAACAGTATAACATGACTGAAAACTGCAATGGTGAGATCGTGATGTCTTCGAAAAAAAAGGTATTGCAAGAAGTTGGACTAAAGAAGAGGTGGAAAAGTTTGCTGAAGTGTTGGCATCAAACGAGTATGCGTTGTCTCTAGAAAGGTTGGCGCTTAAAGACAATATGCTCGTGAATGGTATTCAAAATAAAATCGAAAGTTTCCCGATTTAGTCTCATTTCAGATTTAAAATCTGCATCACTGTATATGTGATATACCTGACTCCACCAACGCTTTTCTATTTCTCTCGATTTATCGAGCCCTCGATCTTTTCGTTCAACTATATTTCCAGTGACACTTGTTGTAGCAGCAACAGCAGCCTGTATATAGGTATCAGTAACGTTCGTTCCACCTGTACCTCTAACACTTTTTGTAAAATTCATTTTCTTCCTCGTCAAGTCTCCTTCGCTTAGTTTTAAGCATGAAAAAAAGTCCTCTGATGCGGCAACATCCATCTTGACAATAAAAAAGATGCAAGTTTGTTTGATTCAGACGAAAGTTTCTTCTAACTTTCGTGTGGAAGTCAAAACTTTTGTCTGAAAAATGTATCCATTCGTCTGAATAAAACTTTCATCCGTCTACCGATTTTACACTGACGCTTAAAAGAAAACTCGTCGACTGAGTATTTTCTTTTGTCTGCCCGATTTTATACTGTCGAAGGATTTTTTCAGACGAATTATACGTCTTGACGTAATTTACGTCTCAGTATAAAAACGGCTATTCAATGTTTGCTTTTATGATAATGATTACCTGGTTCTCATTCAGTTACCGATAAAAGATGCAATAGTTATTTCAAAAGTTAATACAAGTAGAAACCGTCTTCTATAATTCTATTTTAAGTTGTTCGACAGGATTGCTATTGCAATCCCTTGGGGATAATGTTTATCATTATTTTCAAAAAGATCTATTTCAGTAAGGGAAAGTTTTAAAAGACGTTTTTGTGGAACCTATACTGCAAATAGCATTAATATTTTCGCCATGATCTTGTAGTGCCGCATAACACTCTTGGGAAATTTGTTAAATGTTTAAATTTGCCAAATGTCTTGATGATGATGGGTAGCCATGAAAAAAACATTATGAATATCTTTTGTTTACATTGCATCTTCATTTCAAAAAAATTACATGTAAACATTCGATATGAACTCTCTAAGAACTAATGATAAATCACGGTTTGGTATTTTTGTATTTGGACTATTGTGCTTTGTTTGATAGCATCGTAAATAAAAGATTTCTAAAAGATAATACATCGTTCATCAGTAACTGCTTCCGCTTCATATTTGTTAAGCAATAAACTTTGTTGTAGAGCAAAGGCTTTGGCTGGATCAGCCGCCATATTTGTTTACGTTTTGTTATTGTTTGTTTGCATAAGCATTTCACAATGACGGAGGCAGCAAGCAGATATTACAAAGTTACCATAACAACATAACTACTAGCCGCCGTAGAATCGCAGTTGCGTAAGCTCTCTAATTTGATCTCCGCGGTAGAGATAGATCAATATTACACACCATCTTTGCCAATGTTTGTTTTCTTAACTTGTTCATCCAGTTTTATGCAAAAACATTTTGCCTTCTCCAATACGGATGATGGAAATCAGCGATCAATGATGTAAATACTTTTAGATCAAATTCCTTTATAATGCTATTAGGCGATCATTTACTAGATCTGTGACGTTAAATGGCGAATGCACCTTTTTGTTACTGTAAAATGACAAATATTACAAATCTATTAAAAATTAATTGTCAATTTCCATTGCTCCTCCCCTCCTCTCCACCAACTTACTTTATACTCTCCCCCTCCCCCCTCTCACAATCAAGGAGGGTCACACAGTACAGAAAAACAACCAGTCAAGCATAACTATAATACGAAATCCTAATTGATTTGGAATAATTGAATAATATGAAATTTGGATAATATGATGAGAGGAGATGTTTGCATTCCTTTTTTCCTTGTTTCAGTTTTTGCTAATTGATTTCTCCAAGAATTAAAAGAAGAGAGTAGTGAATTGAGGTATAGCTAGACCTGTTCAGTGTTTAAGGCTCAGAATTTTATGTGTAAATCACATTTATATAAAAATATTTTGTTGACGAATGTCTGGAAAGTATTTCAACTTCAAAACAAATATTATTTGTGTCATGTCTATTGCTTGCTTGGCTAGTTTCTGTCCTTTTCTTGTTATGTTGTGCACAAGTTGACTTCATTGCTTTTATTTTAATAATTAAAAGCCTTTTATAGTAAAATGGTACAATATGGTTTCTTTCATAATAAGAGACAAAGGATATTATAGTGTTCTTACTCTCATCATCTAAACAGTTTCATCAAATCAAATCAAATTATTGATTATAACCACTTTCTTATTATAACAAATTTCTTTTAGATATTAATGCTTGTTTGGTTATGTTTGTATGACTGAAATTGATTTTTTTCTCAAGAATCTTTTTAACATTTCTATGATATTTACATAATTGTTTTAAATTGTTATGTATAGATTCAAGTTCAAAGTAAAAATAGCTTCTATTACTATTTATGCAAATATACACAATGTGTGACGATCAAAGAAAAATCAAGAGCGTCCTGAAACCAATAGCTAATACGTATACGGATGGTTATATAAAATACATTCAGCCATTAGATGAAGTCAAGGGGTTCTTGTCTCTCATCGACGAAGCTGACCAACAGAATCTCTATCTTTATCATCTAGATAACAATGTTGTATATGCAAATTTCTTGGATAATATCCCAAAAACCATCGGGTTAATCCTTAATCAAAATTATAGAAATACACTTTTAATAAATTTAATAAGTGAGTCTTCAAAGACAACTTTGTGTCTTTTCTTGGCTTTTAAAAAATACAAAACTGAAGCTATTGAGATTGAATTATCATATCAACATGTATTTAATCAATTTCATTGGAAAACAAGTAAGGATGGAAAGTGTATTGTTATTATAACTGGGAATTATAAGTATGGTTTTAAGAAGCACCATTATGAGAAATGTGACAAGTATCTGGATGTCATCTCATTGAAAGAACATGGATTTTTACATAACTCACGCAAACACTTCATAAGTACTGTAGAAGACATAAGCATTATAGATTTCACATTTAACCATAATGAAACTTCGATACTTGTAGCATCAAATGATAACACATTTGTGTTCTATTCTCTTATTACTTATGAATTTGGGGAAAAATTCAAATGGGATAGAGATATGTGTTATTACAGTTATTGTCAACATTTTAATTGGAATAATTTATTATTTCTTGCTTGTCCTGATGGAGAAACATTTATTGCATATGAACAGAACATGTTTTTTTGCGAGTACAAAAAGTTATCATTGAACTGGAAGAAAGATTTAGTGAAACCTGTTATAGGTTCTTGTGGTAATAGATTTCGATCTATCATTTCTATTTACAGTTGTGATAAAATTTATCTATATGACTTACATCAGGAGGTGTTTGTTGCAGAATTATTGACGACACCTAAATTAATAATTAATCCAAAAACTTGGATTTCTTGCTGTAGATTTGTTGAAACAATTTTTGTTGTTGGTAAAGACAAATACAATAGAAAAACTGTTGTTAATGTTTACTTTTTGAAAGATGATAATATTTCATTAAAGCATTTATCAAGGAAGGTGGTATTAAATGTTCATTCTATAGAATATTTAAAAACCCTGAATTTAGCGGAGACTCTTATCTGAGAATTATTTAAAGGATAACTGCATTCTTATGACATCATGGAGGTTTTCCATTGATGCTAATACCTCCCATGATGAAACTACAAAAAAGTATTTTGTCAGCCCAAGTCCCCGAAGTACTGTATAAGCATCCAATTGCAACATGCTGGCAGAATGAAAAGATAAGATTCAGCAGTGAAGTTATTTATTAGGAAAACACATTGATTGCTTAATGAAATTCCCAAAAAACTCTGATTGCAAGAAGACCATAAGAAGTTATCGAGATTACTAAAACGATATTATCTTTCTTTTAAATGGTCCTTCTATAATTATCAACATGTTTTATAGTTTATGCTTTTGTTTGTGTCATAATTGTTCGTTGCAACCTTTACCAACTGATTTATTAGCTCTGTTTACTTAATGAATAAGTTTATGGGCAGAAACTTTTGCATGCTGAAAATACGCTAAATTTTTGACAATAACTTTTGTGAACTGTGGTATAAATTTTGTGGAAAAAATTTCCGCATTTCATCAATTTAAATTAAGGCATTAACTTTTGCAAAAATGACCTGAAAGCGTGAAAAACACAAATGTTTCTGCTCTAAAGGTTCTCTACTCATTGGTAATGTTTTTTGGATGGTTTTTTTTACGTTGTTGTATTATGTAAATACATTCAAACAACTGTTGTTTGTAAACCACCTCTCTTTTCAAATATAAATTTTGTCTCTACTGCATATTCTTAAAAATCTATTTATGTTAAAAAGAAGGTTTGTAATACTGACAGATCAATAACAGTCTGTCAGTAGATTTGAGTCCAAATATACATTTTGGATACTGGAATGCATATATGGATAACATACCTTGATATCTAAAGCCTTCTTTATGTTACTGCATATAATTATTTATGACTGAAGAACTCTTATATTCTCTTACATAAACATCGACTGAAGATGACTGCTAGACGGTAGTTGAAACGTTTTAAATATTATTTTGTTTTTAAGAAAAAGAAAAAAAAATGATGCTTCTAAGTAATATTTATACTTGAATTGATTGCCCAAAGCAATTATAAGTATCTTTTATAGTTAGCCTGCAAAATGTTTTTTGCATTTACACAAAAACTCAAGGGTTTAAAATTTCAAATAATAAACAGAGAAAAGTTAATATTTTAACAATGGTGTATTTACCTTGTGCCATTTTTAAAGAGTTTTTGAGAAGCATATTATTTTGTTTTCTCATTTTTGATCTATGTCTGCACCTGAATTGCAAAATCTCTTTGATGTAAATGAAAATATGTTCTTCAATTTTAAGTCAGTAAAAGTAAAAGCAATGTACACTTGATAAAGACACATAGCAAAGTCAAAATACTGTGAATAAGATATCTGTGTTTTCTTCAATTTTAAGTCTATACCTAATTATATGTGCCTATTTAATTGATTTTAGTTGTTGATATTAAAAAAACAGATTATATTCATGGATGCTTTGAAGCAGCAAACATAATGGCAGAACAGCTATGGATACCGTCAAATGCAAGTGAAAAATATGGCATAGGTAAATAATATATTTTCTGAGCTTTCATGTGGAATTTTTTTTTCAGTTTTCTATCTTGACAAGTATTTTGCTTCCATAGCTATTTGCAATTTTCATGCAAATACGATTTTGCACGGGCTTTCATTGCGTATTGGAGAGACAGTACAGATAACAGAAGCATGTGCAGGTAAGCTTAAACTCCATAGCTAGCTATTTATTTCTGTTTGATGCTGAATGGTAACCCATTGCAATTTCTTGATCTGAGAACTGGAGAATTGTTTAAACTGTTTATGTTAATTCAAATAGATTGGTTTAAAGGAAAATTGATTGGAAATTCTCATCGATATGTATGTGTCCTTTACTTTTTCCCTCTAGTTTTCTAAAGTGTGTATAGTTATCATGAAACATAGAAATCTTATAGGGGATTTTTCCACGAAATTGCGTCCAACTCAGAGAAGTAATTGTCAATAACCCTGGGTAATTTTTTTTTTCTCAAGATGACATTTCAGCTTAGTATCAATACTTCACATGTTTTATCATGATTTTATAGACCTTATGAAAATATTGTTCCTGTTGTTGAACCAGTAGTAGAGGAGGTGACAGGTGTGCTCAGGGAATGGGGAAACATATTAAAGGAGCTATATTTGGTAAGACAGAAGTTGCATTTTTTCATCATCATAATTTCATTCAGATGTAACAAGGTAATAGTTGCATTCACCTTAACTTTAGGAACAGAAAACGCAAATATTTACCAGTTTGAAAGACACAATGTATGAACTTATAGAATATCGCCGTGAAATAATCTGTGCAAAACTCACACAGGTATAGAACATAGCAGCTTCAAAGTCATGTTGATGTATTTGCAAACCTTTGTAGCTTTTATTTTTGCATTTCAAACATTTATTTTTTTATATTGCAGGACCAGCAAAGTGAAATTCGGTCAATCGTCACATTAAAAATAGATTTAATGAACAGGTAAGATTAAGTTAAGATTAAGCATTTAAAGGGAAATCAAGCCTTAAAATTTCCTTTTATATTTTGAGCATGAAATACTTCATTTATCCTAGATCTATATACACCTTTTTATGTATAAAAGGTATTCCAAATGGAAAAAATTGCTAAAAAAACAAATTAGTTAAAAAACAACTTAGTTGAATCCCCATTACAGCTTTTGTTTTAAAAGTCATGACATCACAGAGCGAATTTCATTTGCAGAAATGTCAGACATAGGCAGCACACGATGACATGTTGTTTTACGCTTATGTTCTAAAGATACATGAAAAACTGACGATGTATCAACGATAAAAAAACAACAACATAAACACAAATATTTTATTATTCATCCACATAACAATCTTAAACATTAAGAGACAGCGAAATGTAAAATAAGTTTAGCAGCGACGATTCAAGTTTTCTTTTTATACATCTAAAATACACACATTTGTTCAAAAACTCACTTACACATGTATACCTGCTATAAATCTAAAATGTAATACTTTTTAATAAAGTTTTCATATCACGAAGAACTCAAGAACTTCCATCAACAAAAAACAAATTATTATAGTTAACACAATCTTTACAAAAAGAGTGATCGTGTTGATGTCAAAAACTCTATCGCAGTGCTCTTTTGTAAGCAGCAATGTTATCTGTTGTTAGATATTAAATAATGAAAAATTGAGTATAAATTATTTTTAATGGTCGCAGAAGATTAATGAGACCTGTCTGCAACTAATATAAAAAGTTTTTGATGAAGATTTAATTTCCCTTTAAGAATTCTGAAATGTTTGTTACTAAAGTGCTTTTGTTTAGAAAACTGAAATTGGATTTGGTTCCACGAGTTGATGGTGAAATTGTTGATGCTGATGATACAAGTGTAGTAGAACTTTTCAAAATACACACCGAAAGCTCTGAAAGAACAAATCCTAAAGTTCCAAAACAAAAGACAGATAGATATTCACTAAACAGTGGACTTAAAACTCTGTCAAGATTTTCCACCTATCGACGCAATGCAGCAGCATCAGAGAAGAAGATTGTGCCTCATCATCTTTTTATGGCTTTCAAATCTTTTATGTGTAATATCGGTGAAGCATCAACATTAGTGTTTTCTTTGTATGACATCCGTACCGGTACCTATATTAGGTATGTTGTTTTATATTGCCAGTACACATATCTACAAATTTTATGCAAAATTTCATTGAATTAATTGAACTTTATGATAATTTAGTGAAAAGTATATGATAAAGCTTACCAAACATGGAATGGCTGAAAATATGGAACTCTTTGGAAAACAGTTTGCAGTTTTTACTGTTAGTTACTATCGATAGTTCTATTGTTGATAACTCTATGCAAAAGCTTCTTATTGTTCAGTATATTATCTTCTTTAACTACTTTAAAATTTGTAGGATCTCACGTCGACAGACTTGTTAAAAGCAGTCTACTTAGTTTGCAAAATATTTCGTCAAGGTTTGTTTATAACAAATACGAAAGTTTGTTTAAAAGTAGAATTTCAGCAAAAAATGAGATCTATCAAATTAAAAACTATATAGGAAAACTAGTCGCTGATTCAAAGAAAGTATCCACTGCAGAATATAGACGGCCATTTGGTGCTGGAGGTTTGTGTTATTTTTGTTATTTTGTTATTTTCATTTTTTTGTAATTCTATTGATGTGAATATTTTTTTCAGTTCGAGATATTTCGAAAATATTATCTGGTGATTCTGATGAAGAAGTGGAAGCCATTATACAAATCTACAAGTAGGAATGAACTTCACTTCAAAACAAGATAATAGAAAGCTCAAAATTTACTTAGGCTACTTGTGTTTTTTGTTTTAGCTGCAATGAACTTGATTTTCACTGTATTGAAGATTTTCTAATAAACAAGCAAAGTGGAAAATATAATACATTCGGATCAAATGTTTATAGTATGTTCAGTAATAATTTTACAATAATTACCTGAACAATCTTTACTGTTCTTCATATCTCAAAACATTCAGCATACTTTAGTATTTACCAATATCAATGTGTTTCTCATTTCAAGGGTGACCTGAAATTTACAAATTTTTGAATTTTTTTTCTGAACTTAGATCTAAGCACTTAGCTATCAATGATAAAACCAATTCATTGAAAGAGAATCCAATAATAAAAATCTATTTCAAAAAGTGAATTTAATGAAGAAAGAATAATACTTAAAGATTGAACAAAAAAAGTTGTAACAACACTGTTGAACTTCAACCTTTATATTTTTACCATATCATTGACTTTTTCTTTTCATAAAGGTGTCTGTGTTGGCTTCAAGTTGTTCCATGGAGAATGTGATAAGGTACTGACAAATGGATTTATTTCCGCATGTATCCAATTTTACAGACAGCATGGATTTTATTTCCTGGATGGGTGAAGATTTTTGAATTTCCACATAGATTAAATTGAGAGGAAGAAACACTTTCAGGGTTGACACAGTCATGGAAAGTCAGGGGAAAATGCCATTTTTCCACTTGGTCATGGAAAGTCAGGGAATGTCAGGGAATTCTGCAAAAAGTCAGGGGAATGTTTTTCTAATTTGGTCAGGGAGAAATGTTTTTGGTAAAGTTCGTTTATTTTCAAGCTATTTTATTTGTGTTTGTACATCAGTAAAATACTTATGAGACTCCTGATGAGTAGAATGTATTTCAATTGTTTTGTTTATATATAGTCTTGATTTGAGATTATTTTTGATGCATTTTATCTATCTTTCTATATACACATAGAGTTGTAAAAAATGAGAAAAAGAAAACAGCAGTAAATTGTTCATGGAAAAACATTTTCAACCGTGGTCAGCGAGAGTATGGGTTCGCAAATCAAAAAGTCAGGAAAAACAGAACATTTTTCAGAAAAGTCAGAATTTTTTTTCATAAAAGCTGTGTCAACCCTGAATTTTGTGATTGATTTTGCTTTTGCCATTCAGTTACATTTTTTAAAGTCTTACTGTGTCCCTAAATATTTTTATCTTACTCTTTTTATAATCATATTATAATTATATTAAAGGGATTGATAGGATTCCTGATCTTTAGATCCTCAAGGAAAAGGGAATGTGTGCCTTGACTCCCCGACTTGGTTTTCCAGAGGTTATTTTGCCAGGTAACAGAGACGAGATGATGAGATGAGATACACACATTGAATTTCTTTCTTCTAAGCTGTTGCATTTATGTGTTTTGTTTATATAGGCTATGTTCGGAATGATTTTTATGTAACTTTGTATAAAGCAGAATTTGATAAAGGTTTGAATTTAAAATGGCAGATCATTTTGTTGTTCTGTTTTTTTCTGTCTTTTGTTGTTTAACAGTTTTTATTGTCACAACATCATACAATGTTTAGGTTCAAAATCTTCTGGTAAAAATATTGAAGTTGCCATGTGTGCTGTATCTGATAGAGGACAAGTTTTCCGTGTAATTTTTCAATATTTTCAATATTTTCAATATGATGCTGTTGCATTTTAATTTGATTATTTTTTGCTGCTTTTGACAGGATTGCATGTTTATTGGTTCTGGTGACAAACCAGTTTCAGAATATCATTCATTTGTTTTATATCATGCCAACTCACCTTCATGGAATGAAACAATCAAAGTATTTATTTTTCAGTCTGTAACCTTTGAATGTTTTTATCTAGTTCTACTTCTTGTCGGGTTCCCTTTAGATTTCCTTACCGATTGAACAATTCCACTCGGCACATTTGAGGTTTACTTTCAGTCATTGTTCAAGAAATGAAGGTTTGTGAGTGTTTCAATCAAGAGAGTATTTCTTATGAAATGTTTTAATCAAGAGAGTATTTTTGACGAACATACATGGCAGATGGTTTATTCTGAAATCATTAGCTCTGTAAGTCACAGTGTAATCATAGTCTTTCTGGCTGTGTTTGATAAAACAATAACAAGAAGTATAAAAACTTTTGCACTTTAATGCTTAAAACAATTCATTCACAAACATTTTTTTTGGCAAATGGCAAACCTTCAGTTATCCTGATCTTAAGTGATCGTAATTACACTTTGCCCTTAACTATGCTGTGTTGTCGGGCTGATGTTGACAGATGGAGCGTACAAAGGCTAATATAGTAAGAATTTTTTTTCCCAGGTGGTAAGTCAAAGCACAAAACTGAACGCATATTTGGTTTTGCTTTCATTAAATTGTTGAAGAATGATGGCACTGTAATAATGGACAAAGATTATGAATTATTGATATACAAGGTAAGATTTTTTTTAATCGAAGTAATTTCTATGAAGCATTGACATAATACACAATTTAATCATGCTTTTCATCTTCAAATATTTAGTTAGACAACTCAGTCAACTTTGCTTCTGTACAAACTTATTTCCGTTTGGCTTCTGATAATGAAGCCTTGTTAGAACAAGAAAAATCTGGAGTGGTTTTTGCTGGCCCACAACGTAATAACAAAGAATACTTGAAGATCAAAACATTTCTTTGTTCAACAAAACTCACTCAAAACTGTAAGATCTTCTATTGATGTTTTTTCTAATAGCTTTTCAGCTCTTTTGCATTTGAATATTCTACTTTTTTTTTGTTATCCAGCTCATATTGTTCATTTGTTACAATGGCGAAAAATGGAACATGCTGAAATACTGGATGCACTTCAGTCACTACTAAAAGTTTCGCCTGCTGAAGTTGTCAAGGTAACCCTTTGTTATAATATTCTCACAGACACACATACGAAAAGTATATTGGTTGAGTTGTATTTGAATGAAATATCAGCAACAACTTTCTTTTGTTAAATTTTGTCACCATTAAACAGTTGTGTCTTCAGTGTGTTTCATCTTGTCTTCAGTGTAGCTGCTGTTATCTTTAGCACAATGAAATGGAGAAAGTTCGTGTGAGTCAATACTCACGTTCTCCATGTCATTACTTCCACATCTCTTAAAAGTTCCCTTGATAAACAGTGGTGGTGTTTGAATCTCTTGATATTCAAGTCTTGCATGTCCCACATTTGTTAACGGTTCTTTCAACTTTGCATCAGCTTTTTTTGTTGTATAAGCATTTGATGATTTACATCCTGTCAGAAGATCTTTGGCAGATCGCCGAAAATGTTTTGAAAACATGATAGCCATTACTGGTGGTATGGTTGTTGATACCAGTGATAGAATGCTTGAAAGAATTACCACTTTTCCTTTGATTTGAACGTTTTGCTTCTGTATAACTTGCATCACCCACACTGGCAGCAAAAAACATAAAGATAAACTTGTCAAAATGAATGTGAGTTTGAAATCAGCCAGCAATGCTTTGTACGATTTGCTAGACGATGGCATTTTCATTTTCTGTAACTTATAAAGATAGCCTCCTATGTATGCCAGGAAGAGAAAGGTGATCACCAAGAGAATGATGTGTGTGCATGCTGTTGTTACCAGCGTATCTTCGATTGGGTCATTTTGTGTGTTACCAGCAACCAAGTCACATGTTGTTCGGTTTTCTTCTGCTTGTTTGGAATCGTTAAACACGTGTGTTGAATGAATACTTGCAGATAGGATCCAAAATATTATCACCAAAATGAAAATAAGTTTTTTCGCCACAAGTTTTCGCTTGACTGTTACATAATATCGTTCAACTGCCATTAATAAACATGTCAGCACCATGGTGGACATGCATGTATGAGTTGTCATGGAACTTATGATGCATATCTCTTTTGCAAGTAGCCAATTCGGCCAGTCCTGAATGATGTATAATGCCACAGATGGAACTCCCAAAACATCAATTAGGAAACCACAAATCGATAAATTAGCAATCAAGAGATATAAAATGTGTTTGTTTAATCTTTTATACAGTGAAACACATAGGAAAGTGAGAAAATTACCAAACACACCAACAAAAAACGTTATGCAGAGTACGAATGCTGCGTACACTTTGATGGTGGATGGAAGTTGCTGTTGTTCAGCCATCTTTGCTGCTTCCTTGAACACTTGAAAATGTTTATGTAGCTGTTTTTCACCTGGCTCAAAAGTTTTATTTTTCAAGAAATTATTTCAAACAACAGTATAGATTTGCATAGCAACCTTCTTTTCATCTGTTCATTCTTTGTTTTTGAATTTGCTTTTTTAATTATACAAACAAAAGATATTCCATTTTCATTCTTCATTTTTTCATTCTTATTTTGTAGAGTTAGTCTATGATTTCATTTTCATTCACAAAATTGTAACACAATAAAAAATCATTTATTTGATATTGTATACAATATTTTATTGTAAGTATAAAATTTAAGTAAAGAACAAAATAAATAAATTGAAAAAGCCACAAATCCACCAATATGTTTCCTGAGATACCATATCAAGTTATTTTTATTAAGAATATGATCTAAGTAGTCTCTTCCACAACTGACCGTTATTGACTTGTTAGTGATAGATATGATACACAACTTTTAAAGAGATTCCTGCAAATGTTTTAGACCTTTAAAGTTGATCTCTTTTCAGTATTTCATCATAAATAACTTTGTGAGGTCCACCATCCTTCAAAATATGATTTTCGACGAAGGAATCACTTTGTGAAGGATTGAAGTGATGGATCAGGATTCATTTGAACAAAGTATAACAAAACTGCCAATGGAAACTGACAACTGGATTGAACTTACATGTTTCATTTTTTTATCATTTTTTTTATAGTTCTTTCAAGATGTCTTTGATGCACTGTTTAATCTTATATCTGAAAACCAAGCAGATTTTTCATTCCCTGTTTTCAGAGCTGTGGTACGAAAAATGGAAGCTTTCTCTTTCGTGTTTTTTTGTTCATCTTTATATCTTGAAATTTAATGCTTGATAATTTTTAGGTTTCCATCATAAAAATTGTAGAAGAAATGAAATATGAACAATTTAAGTCAACATTGAACACCTACGTGGAAGAACATTTCAGTTCAACTTTAGCCTATAAGTAAACATTGATTATAATTTGTATCAGTTTGAATATTTCATCGGTTCATCTAATTATTATACTGATTTCAGATGTTTAGTATCAAGTTTGCATGAAGTTGTTGAACATTCGAGTGACAGTAAATTTAAAGTGACTCTGATGCAATCGATGCAGGTATGTTTTGTCTGAATCATTATTGTGTTGTTGGTATTCAAATTTGAATCTTTCCTGGTTCTTTTAGAGCTTGGTATATTTGATTAAACTTATTGTGAGATCCTACATACTTCATAACAGGTGAGAAAAAAAAAATAAAACTACCTTAATTGTTGCCTTGATATCTTCATTTTATCAAACATCATCGTCTGTTCTTCTAGTGCTATAAAGAACATAGAGGTTTTAAATCACTTTCAAGAAATGCTTAATGATTTGTTTTTCGCAATCAGTGAGATGATGAAGCAAGCTAATGAAGCAATCAATGAAGTCAAGGCTAGTGGATCTTTTGTTGATGACTTTGTTGATATTTTCGTTCTTACTATTGATGAAGTTTTTGTTTTGTTTAGCTTGAAGTTCTAAAAAAGTTACCAGCAGTGTGTGATAGCATGTTGACGGTGTTCAGTGAAAAGGAGTTGAGTGTTCTACTCACCCAAGTTATTGATGCTATTCCGAAAACAGCAAATTCCACCGTTCAAACTCAAAAACTTGTGTGTCTTCAGGACATTGTTGACACTGGCTTATTCATGGAAACAGGTGCATTATGGACTATTATATTTTAGAGGCAAATTAAACCTAAACATTTTCCTGGTTTATTATGAACATAATCCAATATTGACATCTATCCCAAACAATGACAAAAAGCAATAATGACAGTAATACACACAAAGTGAACCAGTGTTAAGATATCTGACATGCAAGAAGATATGCTAAGACATACTAGTCTTCCATGGAGTTTTAATATGTATTCAAAACAATTAAAGCAATTGTATTTATTAAGTTAAATTGTTGTTATCAGGAAACATTTTTATTGTTTTGAAATTTAAGAGAACCATCTCTTAGAAATATTGTAGAAAAGCTCATTATGATCACATGTTCTTCTTCACTTGTTCTGCTGCATCTGTGGTAAGCAAAGTTTAGGATCATAAAAAAAGTACACTTCAGAAAAAAACACGAAAGATATGATTTTAGATGTTTTTAGACTTTATATATCAATATTCATTTCATTTTTTTTTTACTTTTATGTTTATTTGTAGAAGCACGAACTGTCTTATTGCCACTTGCTTTGAATAATTTGAATTTCCAAATGGAAAGAAAGCAAGAGTTGTCTATATGTCTTGGACTTCTTGGTGACATCATAACTGCTATCAAACACTTTGTGAGTTCATGCTCTCACTTTTGAATGAAAACTTTTTTGATGGCTTTGCACTCAAATTTCTGCTTTGAATAACTTTTTATTATCTGACATTAGGAAAATGTTTCACAAGATATCACATTGTTAAGTTCTTCCATGCTCAGTGTAATCTTGAACATTATCTTGACGATTGATCGAGCCACAAAACCAATGCTGACTGTAAGTATTTCAAAAAGTTTCTTTCGACTATCAATGTCGTTTTTTTATTCATTTGAATGAATTCCCTTGTTTCAGATGTTGGCAGTGTCGTGTTTGTTGGGAATTTTGAAGCTGATGGAAGAAGCTCATTACGACCAGTACTTGGAAACTTATGAAAACAAACAAGATCTCAAGGATTTCATCAAAAAACTTTTAGTCACATTCAAAAAACTTCTAACGTTGGATGTCTACCCAAAGGAATGGTTTGTGTTGAAAACATTGGAAAATAAGTACGATCCAATCTTCATACTTGTTCAAATTAAACCTTTCTTTTCCAATCTTCATACTTGTTCAAATTAAACCTTTCTTTTCCTATTATTGTAATTTCTCTGTTCTGGTTTTTCAGTATAATTCTAACAGCTATCCAATATTTCTCGAAAGCCTTCACAGAATATTTCTTGGAAGAAAACTTCGACCATCAGGTGGCATTTTTTTTGTTGTGTTTGTATGAAGACTGTTTCATCATATCAACATGCAAGCAAAGTTCACAACTTATTTTTTAGTTATGGCAAAGTTACTTTCAACTGGCTGTTTTCTTTCTCACCCAAGAGAATTTACATCTCGAAGCATTTCCAACAACAAAGAGGGAAAAGATTTTAACCAGGTAACAGACGCTGTTCTGTCTTTTATCAAGTTCGTTTTGTCTTTTATCCAGAATCAGACAATTTATCTTGTGACTGATGTTTTCTAGATATGGTGATATGAGATTGATCATGGGTTTTGAGATTCTGGCTATGTGGGATTTTTTAGGTTTGCGACCTTTTCACGTCATCCATCTACACACGTCATCCATCTATACAGTCTTTTTATAGTCTTTATTTCGTTTTGTTTAGGGGAGCAAAAAAAGCAGTTCATTCCTGGTTTGATCGGTCCTATCCTGCAAATGACACTTACTCCCGAACAAGGTTTCTGTCGTTCTTGCCACATCTGATAGATCAAAACTCCAATCTTAATGAAAGTTCTTTATTTAGAATTTCGGAAGCTTACTATCCCATTGTTTTATGATATGATGAAAGTGGAGTTTGCAGAGATGCATTCATTCAAAAAAGTGAGTGAATCATACAAACATCGCCTCTCATTCAACTAGTCTCTTACTGATCATCAAATTCTTTCGTGTAGGTGGAAGAAGAGTTGATCGAAAAGTTGGAACTGTTCATGAATGATAACAAAGGAGATTTAGAATATGAACAACTCTTTGAAGAAATGTATGACGTTATCTTCCGTGTGTAGATCTGTTTCCTCTCCCCACCGTCATGATGGATTTTCTTCTTGTAGAATGACCAAACGTTTTTCTGATTGTCGGGATCCTGGCTTACATGAGGAAGGATTAAAATCAGTGCGCTCCATCACAGAGCTTATGAAAAGATTACTTGACTATAGGTATGGAGATGTCTTCCATGATAACATTTTATTCGAGCTACATATTTTGTACTTTTGTAATTTTTCATAGAGCGGCGAAAAATGACGATTCTAATAATGACCAAAAAATGATGTGTACATATCGATTACTTGTAAGATCTGTTGAGTGTCTTTCTCTAATGCCCCCATCTTACCATCAACTGAACGATCTGGTTTCTTTATTTAGGAATTCTACAAAAACCTTGGTCGACAAAACATGTATATCCGATGCATTTATAAGCTGGTCAAACTTCATGTGTTGTGTAACAATTTCACGGAAGCGGCGTTCACGTTATTGCTGCATGCATCGCTATTAGAGGTATGTCAAATATCCCGCTCTGTGAAAATAATTCGCTCATATGCAAAACTTTAGAATGTGTACTTTTACACTTTCAGTGGACAGACGAAGAATTACCGGCCATCTTGGATTATCCAAAGCAACCTGAGTGGCATCGAAAAGAACAATTATATCTGAAAATCATCAAGTATTTCGATGATGGCAAGGTTCGAAATATTTGAATAAAGGTTTCATTAACTCTTCTTATTTTCAACTAACACCTCTGCCTCGTTTACAGACATGGGAAAATGGAATTCGATTGTGCAAAGAGTTGGCGACTTTGTACGAAAATAAAATTGTCGATTATTCCAAACTGAGCGAGATCTTGGTGAGAACTGAACATTATCTTTGATGAAAATTATTTTTTCACCTTCGTCTGAGTTGTTACACAAGTTTGATGTTCTGTTATTTACCAGAGAAAACAAGCATATTTCTATGACAACATCATGAAGCAAATGCGACCTGCACCGACGTATTTCCGAGTGTCATTTTATGGCCGTGGGTTCCCGCATTATCTGAAGGTGTAGTTTCAAACTTTTTTCAGTGAAAGATATTTTTTGACTTCATTGAAGACATATTTTGGTTTGATCTTGAAGGATAAAGTTCTAGTATATCGAGGCATGGAGCTGGAAACTTTGGCTGGATTCACTTCACGCATCAAAAGTGAATTTCCAGGAGCAGAGGTGATTTTTTGATATATTTTTATTTTTTTTCTTGAATGACATTTTTCATTGTGATTGTATTTTATTTTAGATCATGTTTAAGAACACTCCACCTGACGCCTCCATCGTGCAAGGCATCGGACAACGTATCTTTTCAAAAACATTTAGTGGTATAAAACCTCCAGGAAAAGGTATTTCCGATGTCGTTCCGTCGTTTTGTAAAATATTATGTCAGATTTCCTGGTAGAATGAATAGCCTCGTTTTAAAAGCAAAAAAACCCTTTCTCCATCTTCTCGCAACAAACAAACCTTGACAGGTATATTTCAAAGATATTCAGATTTGCAACGTTAATCCTGTCTCTGCTGAATCAGCATTTGAAGTGAAAAATGTGGACGAAAAAATCACAAGGTCTGTTTTCCATTTCAAAGATTTTAAACATTTGTTGTCTTCGGCTGTACTCAACTAGAGTTTGGTTAACACTTAGTTATTATCGTGTGAATGAAGTTGTTCAGTTTGTGTACTCAAGACCGTATCATAAAGGCGAAAAAGACAAAACTAACGAGTTCAAGGTGAGTGCGGTTAAATGGTCAGTTTGAACAGGCGTATCTCCCTCCTCCGCAGTCGATTCTGAAGGTCTTTTTCTCCTTAGACGCTATGGTTAGAACGAACGATACACTGGACCAAGAGAAAATTCCCAGACATTTTGAAATGGAGTGAAATTGAATCCACCAGAAAGGTGACTGTTTTAGATTCGCATCTTCTTTCATGTGCAGGCGGTATGTTTTCATGTGCAGGTGGTATGTTTCATATGCAGGCGGTATGTTTTCACGATTTGATGTTTCAGATTGAGTTGACACCAATTGAAAATGCTGTCGAGTCTATCTCCGGGAAAAACCGTGAGATTCTGCAGACAATCGAAGAATATGAAGGAGACAACACTTTGAACGTCAATCGACTGAGCATGATTTTAAATGGCGTCATCGACGCCAACGTCAACGGCGGTGTTGCAAATTACCAATCCGTATGTCGCTTTGGTTATTTTGAATTAATAACTAGTTTTTTTTCTCGTATTTTATTGAAAACGTTTTTTTCCGACAGGCGTTTCTATCGGAAGATTATTCATCCAACAATCCTGAAGATTTAGACAAAGTGAATCATTTGAAGTTCCTATTGCAAGAACAGGTTTCCTATCATGTCGCTTTTTATAATCACCCTGTATAATCAACCTGCATTTCGTTTGTCCCGCCTATATTTCGGATTGTTTTTTAGACGAGCCTTCTCAGCAGAGGTATCGACGTGCACGAGCGGTTTGTGACAGATTCGCTGCGTCCGTTCCATGAGAAGATTGTGATGATGTATTCTGCTATGAAAGTCAGCATCGAAACTGGTGAACCAATGGAGGTAGTAGTACACCCACATCCATCAATCTTTCATCATACACTTTTGACCACGTCACGTAATTTCTTTTCTTTCCTTTAGAAAATTATGTCTCGACCCAGCTCTTTAACTCTAAACAGGTATTCAAGTGATTCCAAGTTTCATGAAAAATAATGAAATCCTATATTGCCATGTTCTCACTGCAATTTTCAAATTCTTTTGATACAGTAGTTTTTCCGACCGTTCATCTCCTAAGAACGCATCTCCAAAAAGTTCACCTCACGAATTGCGTCGCGCTAATACTCCAAATAAGGCTGCATCAGAAGGAGACATCGTCATCAAAAGAGACAAGGTAAAACTTTCAACGTCTAGACATGCGTTTATTTATATATCGTGCGTTTATTTATTTATCATTCACTTTTAGCTTGGTCTTGGTCTGTCTTCCTCGATTCAAAATATCTTTCGTCGTAACAGTGTACAGTATACCTCCTCTGAATCGCCTTACATCGACAGGTAGTCGAGATTTAGTTATTTGCCACGTGTCAAAATTTACGTTAGCTCAATCAATCAATCAATTACCAATTATTCGATTTATAGTAAACGAGCTGCACCTCCACTACCACCACGACGTACGTCAACTCCGACAATTGAAACTGATTTTCCGTCACCTGATATCCCGCACGACATACCAGCTGCAGCCTTGAAAAGATTGGGCTTGCAACAGGCTGGACTTGCTGCTGTAAGTCTTGCAAAACTTGTTTCACTTGTTTCACTGTTTCACGTTATTTCATCTTCATTTTTTCTTCATGTTTTTCAGTCCGCGCCAAGTTTGGCTTTCATAGAAGAGGAAGAAACGCCCTCTTTACCGCCACGAACTTATTCTCTGAAGAACAGAAGTTCATCAACGGTTTACGAAACTATGACATCCGCTGTACAGAAAGAGATTACAGAAGAAGACCAATCTGATGAGAGCGAGCATGATGATCTGTATGCTAAAATGGAAGATGTCCGAAAGTCTGTAGAAAGCATTCCACCTGAAGATGAAAACATAAAAATATACGACAACTTTTTATTCAATAACCAAAAGGAAGAATTTTACGACTCTCCCAAGGAACTAGCATCGAGTATTTTTTTCACCGACGACGAAGCCCCGCCTGCCGTCATTCCACGCCGTGCAAGTCGCGATATCGAAGACGCCATAAGAACACCGCCAGCACGAGTTCCACGAGAACGAAAACCATCTGTTAATGACGCCTCCACCTTAGATAGTAATCCGCCCCCACTGCCCGCCCGACAAAAGAAACGCTAATTTGATAATTTATTTGAGTGTTCAAAGTGGAAGTTTGATTGTTCATATTTTTTGCTTGTAAATTATTTTTAGATAAACCTTGTCCATCACTTTTTATAAGCAACATTTTAGTGGAGACTCAAAACTTCCCTCAATGAATTTGTTCAAAACTTCCCTCAATGAATTTGTTCAAAACTTCCCTCAATGAATTTGTTCAAAACTTCCCTCAATGAATTTGTTCTTGTTTTTTCACTTTAGCTTTTCAATGTTTCTATAACCGACAAAAGATCTTCCTTGGTTTCTTGAAAACATTTTGTCGCAGGCTGAGTACAGGTTGCGGTGGAACGACGACAACCGATGGTTTGAGTCCAAAGTTGTTCTTAATTCTGCATGAAACTACTGTCTGAGTAGCTAACCTCAACGGAGGAGGGTGATTAGCTTCAATAGACTGCTCAAAATGTTGCTTGTATATAAATAAAGTGTGCGACAGAGACAGGAACGAGGCTATTCGCAGAAATGTTTTGTTCCTGTCACCTTGCTCGATTTTTACTCGATTTTTAAAGCAACGAAAACCTTTTGCACCTTATTTTCATACATACAAATGTGGATTTTTTTATAGAGCTAGTACTTTACAGAATGATTTCTAATTATAGGGTCCATCATATTTATTTTGTTTCGGATTATTTGTAAATAGAATTCTGAAATTTGAATATAGTTTTGTATCACAATATGATGACGTCACAATATGTTGGAAACCAGTTTGTCTCCTCTGTTCTCGATTTCGGTTTTGTTTTGCAGAAACTCTTTTTTCGTATATTGAAAAATTTCTTTTAAGGTTTTTTTGCAATACTTTAACGTCAGATTAAAAATTCTTGATAATATACAACAAATATTTCATTCTGCTTTTTATTTCGAACTTGTTCATCAAAGAAAATGTTAATACGTCACCATCGGTTTCGTCTTTTCGTAAAACCTTGTTCTCCAATGCACCACCTTCATTTTTACTAGTGAGGATAGTTGACATTTTAATCAAATGTTTGAATTTTTCTAACTGTAGAAACTGGCTCGCAAATTCGAAACAAGCAGTTTTGCGTTGTGTGCAAATTATTAGGAGAACTTTGGTGCTTTTTGCCCGGGTAATGTAATGTTATATTTGACACAACATTTTATTGTAATTACCTTCTGGTTTACATTTGCGATTGTAAAAAAAATTGTATACAGGAGGTCTATTTTCAACATTTTCATGTGCGTTGCGCGGAAGAAAAGGAAAAACAGAAGAAGAGGGAAACAAATGGCTTGGCGTTTTCGTGGAGGAAAACCGATCACTTTCACGCCCTTGATAACAGTTCATTCTCTTTACCATGTTGAGCTCAACGGCAACTACTAACAGGGTGGCCAGCAAAATTTTAAAATAAAGTTCCAGGTTTTTCCCTGATATTTCAAGCAAAAAGGCCAATTTTTCCCTGATTTTTCTGACCTCAGACAAAGAACGAATAGAAATATTGGCGTTAACTACAGCATTGTAATATTTCCAGCTAAAAACTACTCATAATAAATATTTGCCTGTCTACGTAACATAATTATAAACATAAATGTGGTATGTTAATTAATGATATCTTTTGTATCTCTCTATGTAATTTAACTTATGGTTATGAATGACAAAAAACAGACAATCACTCGTGCAGAACATTTCAAGACATTTTATTTAGATTTTCAAAACAGTCTTCTGATTAAAAAAAATAGTTAATTTCCAGTTTAAAAGTGCTAGTAGATAAAACTTATGCTTCTAAAAAGAAATGTTAACCCCTTCGTGTCCATAATGGGTCACTGGTGATCTCTGAAATCGAAACCAGAACAGGAATAAATTTAAAAGATAGTTCGAGTAATAAAGTAAGGAGCTTTAGCTCCATAGGAAGAAAACACTTGATTTTGGGCTAAGTCTCTCAGTTATGGACATGAACGAGTTAAGCAACAAAATCATCTTATGGCTTATCAAATTTCCCCTTCTTATTATTGTATTGATTGTATTGGTGGACGTTGTGATACATAGTTTCTTTATTGAAGAAAGAAAGCTCTTTAGCAAGAAGGATTCAAATGAAAAAATGAGCGCAGATGCAAAGCAACAAAACAAGAAAATAATGGTACAGCAATTTAATTCATTTCAAGTTTCACAAAAACCCAGCTTGTAATTGCAATAATTACCCATTGTTAGAATATATTTAGGCTTGAAAACATCAACTACAAAAACAAAACAAAACTGTGTATAGCAAGGATTTCCTCATGAAACTATCAACTACTTAATTGACCTTCAGAACAACAAGAAAAGATGTAGCACTAACAAGGTGCAATAACTACCAGGTCTACTACTATTGACAAAAACAATAGTGGCTAAAATGTTTGTCCAAGACTCTAACATACTGATTTTTTTCTAAACTTTTTTATTTAAGCCTTACTGATACATGTTATTGCTAATGAATGTTAGCGTCAAAAATTAAACAGTTGCCTTATCTAAACAATGCAAAAACTAGAAGAAACTAATGAGCTAATTCAAGCCAATCGAGATAATAATACTAAATATCAACTTCAGAATAACTGAAAAATACTTTTCCAGGTCAAAAAAATTCCCTGATTTTCCCTGATTTCAATGCAAAAACAGTGGTTTTTCCCTGATTTTCCAGGATCTGGCCACCCTGAACGTTGTCGTCACTTAAAAATTTTTCCCCGAATCAATCCGAGATATCGAATGGAAGAGGTGCAAAGAAACAGAACAAAGTAATCCGATATTTCAGGTGCGACGGTGGCAAAGAGCCCACTGACTGACAGGAAAATTCATCTCGAGTCCCAATCGACTTTGATTGTTATCACTCACCAGGTAACACTCACTTGTAAGCACTATGTGAAATATACACGAATAATCGCACCAACTTGATAAAATATCTTGCTATATTTGATTTTATGTTCTGAAAACCACAAGAGACCATGTCTCGTAAGGTTCGCAGCGATTTCACGTTGAAATTGAGAAGTTATAAAAGTGAATGAAATAAGACCTGTATTAGAAATGTGTCGCTGACCCAAGAAAGAAGATAAACAAAACAAGCTGCTTTCAAAATTCAAATTTTCTTCTCAACATTTATAAATAGGAAAAGTAAGCAATATTCATTCTTAATTAGTAATTTAGAAATCCTCGTGAAACTGTCCTCGCTGTTTCAAAGAAAACCGTGTAGAGTTTATAGAGCGATATTGTAATTTCTTCCATAAAAAAATAGAGACATATAAATAAAGATTTCTTCCCCCGTACTTCATGTTAATTTTCTATTCTGCTTTAGACAGCCTACCGACTAAAGTTGCTTTGAAGTAATATGTTCTTTACGCAGTCGTATTCATCCGAACGAAAACGAGATCTGCATCCTGACAGAAACGAGGCCAAGACGAACAACTGAACAACACAAACAATGGAATAATTCCACATCAGATTGTAAATTTCACTGAAGTCGCCAATCGCCCTATTTCTGGTCTCCAATCTATACGTTGAATAAGTCACCTTCTTTGCGATCAATGCCAAATTGCTGTGCGGGAAGAAGATGCAAAAATTCTTTCCAATTTTTAACGAAACCTCTGTCATAAGGGTTCTTAAAAATTCCGTTGTCATCATATAAATATTTGTAACGTCTTATATTTATCCGTTCGTTGGTCGTGACGTTGACGGATATCATAAATAACTAAAAGCAAGACAATCAAAAATGCAGACCAATAAAAAGTTGTGAGTATGGTCCGAAGAAAATGACGTCGTCATCGTACCTGTGTCAGGAGAAGGAATGTCATCAATGGTACAAATATCCCATAAAGCAATGCGAACACAACCCTCAGTAACGACCATCCGAAAGTACTGATCACCTGCTTAGCCAGGTAAAACGCTACATATGACGTCACCACAGTGATAAAAAGATAGATCAAAAAATATACCCTGAAGAATAAAAGTGCGATGACATCATGCTTGCTGCATGAGTTAAAACAACCAAAAAAATCGATAAAAACAAACCTATTTCTAGTGCCGATGCAATTATTAACAAAAGCACAATGGTGATCCATCACGTTCACACAGCGATTGCAAATGCGACAATGTTTAGCGCGTTGCGGACGAACCAAGCGACATGTGTGACACAGTCGCGATAACGGATTGTTTTCGCTATCTACCTCCCATTCTTTGTGTAACGATACCTTGATTTTAAGTAAAAAAATCACGAAAATCACGAAACTCTTCTCGATTAGAAAAGACAAAAGAAATGGATCACTCACTTGTTTCAATGCTAGATCGTAACCGTCAGTATTCCGTTGTAAATACCCAGGGTCGTGTTTGGCTGTTTTAAGGAAGAAATACCACATGGGGAAGTTGAGCGAGACAAACAGCAGGTTCAAAGACTTAAATTCTTTCCATAAAAATGAACTCTAAAGAAACACATGTTCAATTTAAACAATTTTTCAATTTCTATGAAAAAAAGTGAAGAGGCGATAACTCACATGATAAAAATACATGGGAAAACTGAAGCCGATCACTGATACCATATAAAACACTAGATACTTTTTCTGCCCTCCAAACATGTCGAAAACTTTTGTGCTGAAATCAAAACATTAAGAATGAATAGATTGTTCGTGTTGTAAGATGGATACCATTCTCATAAGAAACATTAGAACGTTTCCATGGATACTCACAAGAAACTTAAGTAAGTTCCCATGCGCAAGGAACGTTGCAAGTAGGTAATAATGTCGACATAATTTCGACCTTTCGCCAAATCAAGAGGAGTCTTTCCGTTGTTGTCTTTCAAATGCAGATCAACATCCTATAAAATTATGAAGAAAAAAAAAAGAAAAAACTTTTATTTCTTTTTCATTGGTTTTTATTTCCATACAACATAAACAACTTAAAAACAGAATAAAAGCGAGATTTAGAAAACAATACAACTTCAACCTCAAATCGTAAAACCTTCAGAAAAAACTTTCAGAAGGATTGCTGTGACGTCATACCTGCTGGTTGATAAACTTCACAGTTGCAAGACTTCCACTCAAGCAAGCCAAATGCATCGGAGTCTACGATGGAAAAAATTAATTTTCGTCAATAAAGTTATGTTAAAGGGGAACTAAACTAAAAAAATTACAAGTTCATTTTTTTGCCCTATTTGAAACAGCTTTAAAAATGATGAAAGTCAGTTTTTGAATTTTCAAAAAATCTTTTTTCGTTCCCGAGATATTGTCATTTAAAGTTTTTCCTCAAAACTTGATCTCCATGGCAACGTGACATCACAATGTTCAAGAAGAAATTGCTGACATACAAATATGTAAATAACTCAAGAAATATAAGTGATGCACTGCTTAAATTTTGTATGTATAGTGACAAACCCGTACAGGTATCAAGTCACTAAAAATAATTGTTGCCATAGTTACCCTGGCTTGTTTCCAGGCCTTTTCTGTTTTTTGCTGACAAAGCTACAAATGGAGATCTACTCAGGTAAGGGAAACGAAATTTTAGAAAATGGGACAGTTTTCACTGGGCATAAGTTAAAGTGAAATTCATCATAGTAATAGTTTTGGATGATGTTATTATAGCTTTGTCAGCAAAAATTGACAGAGAGCTGGAACTGAGTCGGGGTAACAGTGGCAATAAATTTCTTTGCTGTTTTCACAACTGCAGTTATTTACCACTCTACATGCAATGTTCTAACAATAAATCATTAAAACATTCTGAGTTATTCACATATTTATATGTCAGCAATATCTTCTTGAACGTTGTGATGTCACGTTGCCATGGAGATCATGTTTCGGGAAAAAACTTTAAACGGCAATATCTCAAGAACGAAAAAAGATTTTTTGAAAATTCAAAAACTGACTTTCATCATTTTTAAAGCTGTTTCAAATAGGGCAAAAAAATGAACTTGTAATTTTTTTAGTTTAGTTCTCCTTTAATGAGAATGTTAATGAGAATGAAAATTTTGGCATTAGTTAAAAACACCATATTCCAACGTTCGTCTTCTTCTATAACCTGGTGAGCATATTTTGCAACTATGGCAACCAAATCTAAAAATTTCAGTGACTCCACAGTTACAAGCAAACTTTTACCTGACCCACATCATCCTTTTGCCGTGCATTGAAACCACTGTAAATGAGCAATTGTGCGATCTCCTGATGTCCTGGAAATATTCGACAAGCAGCAAAACATCAACGCGCAATCAAAACTTCATAGCACAGCACGAACATTAAAATACCTTTAAAAGCCGCCCAATGTAGCGCCGTATCTCCATCAATATCAGTAAAATCTTTTCGCGCTCCTTTTCCCACTAAATATCCGACCAGCATCGTTTTACCATACTGTGTTGCTATAATGAGTGGCGTGCAACCACGGTTGTCTGTGGTATTTATGGAGACACCATGTTGTAAAAGTAAGTCCACCGTCAATATGTGACCATTTACACAAGCCCAGTGGATGGGTTTAGGTGCTAACTCGTTATTACTTGGTCGATCAAGAGGCGCATTACACTGGATAAAATAACGAATGATATTATTATGACCTGCTAAACAAGCCCAATGGAGCGCCGTATGACCTCTTTCGTCTTGTTCAAGAAGTACTTCATTCCCCTTACTGTGAATTATTTCTTGACATCTCGCCAAATCTCTGAAGTAAAAAAACAGCACTATTTGAAAATGAGCATTAGGTTTTCCGACTACGTCCGGCTTGTAAACATTATGCACTGAAGACAGAAGTCGTCTGCTCATGTTGATTATAAAATCAACTTGTAATGGTTTTAAATTAAATTATATCTAACATGGTTGCTTTACGTCAACAAAAACGACACAAGTTTGAACATAAAAATGAAAACAAAAGTTGATCATTTAACATAGCGAAGCATAGCTTATCAAGGAGGAGCTTTTTGTCATCAAATCTTTTGGTGTTGTAGATTCTCCAAAGAAAATAGGATGTGAAAAGAAGAGCAAGTGAGGATTTGCTTTATTTTTTAATGCAGCATGGTTGAAATAAATGTTAAAAATGGTAGTCATTTGGTACTACCTATCAGTTCTCAAGTTTTAGTTAGCAGTCAAAGGCTCATTCTATTCTTAGATTTTAGAAACGACAAATTGCACATCAAGTTATTCTTATTTTTTTACATTTAACCGAAGTTTGGGTGGAAAGCCTGTGGAATACAAAAACTTAAAGGTCAGACTAACGAACACCCGAACATCCAAATATTCCTTCAACAGTCCCCTCATCAAAGACTGTGCCCTAGAACTATATGATGCTTTGAGGTGTAGAAATAAAACGTCATTAAATGTCATAGCTAATTAAACACAAAGGAAAATTGAATGCAAGTTAAATTAATCATCTATCGTCAACATCTGATGATTTTCATTCTCATTAACATAACATTTAGTCCTACCATTCTTTAAAAACTTAAGTAGCTAACCTGATTTCATTATCAATCAAATCTATCAAATGTATTCAAATACACTTTTGTCAACATAATCTCTTAATATATTTAAATAAAAAACATCACAACATTTTGGTTCGATACCTTAAGTGTACAAAATTTGGCATGTACTTAATTTGGCGAAAGCCCGAAAACCCGATTTTCAGCGGGGATTTAATTTGGCGATTTTGAATCCCCTTAATACCCAGATCACTTTTGATAGGTTGATAGGTTGTTCATACTGTTCTATCCCATGCACCTGAGCAAATTATGAAAAGTAATGCAAAAAATGTAATTTGCTCACAGATTTAAAAAAAATGTAAACAGATGATATTTCTCTTATTAATTATTTGTAAATATTTGATAGGTTTTCATTCTCAAAATGGTTTAATTTCTTCAGGAAATTTGGTAAAAGTTTAACTTCAAGCTTATTAAGTGCTGACGTTATGTAAAGATTTTCTTCTTGATCATCTTTCTTTGTGATATTTTCTCATGATGATCTTCTTGAATCATGAAAAACATTTTAAATGATAACACTCTTTGTGATTTCGTAGTTGAAAAAAGTGATATAGGTGTAATCATACATCTTATCATGGAATACATTATTACCTTAAAAATATTTTATGTGTATGTTTGTGATTCAATATCACCTGCAGTATACTTTTTTATGTGTAAAATAATAAACACCATTCATTTTAACTGGCTGTATTTAGATTCACAATCACCTTAAACTCTGCTATACTACCACAAAAATGACTCAGCTTAAATTTAGAAATCGTAAAAAAATTGGTAGCGAAAATAAGGAAAATTTCATTTATAAAATGTTTTTGAAAGCCTTGAAATCGGCTGTTCACGAGAAGCCTTATAAGGATATTCTCTAACCTATTTAGTCAAAAAATACCAAATACTTTTTTTTAGCCTTTCCTATGTGATCAAAAATTTTAATTTAAAAACACTTTTTCCAAAAAACGTGCTTTTGTGTTCTACTCAACATTTTTTAAATGAACATCTTTTGTTCAAACATGTGATCCTTTTCGAAGATTCAATAAAAATATTTGATCTTATTAATGATCTTATGTTCATATTTTTTTCTTTCAAAAGCAAAGTAATTTCTAATTTCTATCAGATGTTATGTAAACACATTTGATCTTTGAAAAAACTAAAATTGTCGATATCTGGACAACGGTTTTTTACCTGTTATTCTGCCAAGCTCCAAGTCCCTTAAATATAGACCAATGTCAACAGAACGACGTTTATTTGAACCAATGGGATCTTAGGAAAAAAACATTGCCACACTTTTGTCTAATATTTAGTAACAGCTGAGAAATTTATGAATAAGCGAGACAGACCATGCGTAAATACAGCGTAAGGATGATTAAACAATAATTGTCAAAGATCTATTGATTTTAAAGAAAATGTGAGGCAACATTTTGTCAGCAATATGATGAGGATCACAACGTAGATATGAATTTCACAAGAAATGATTGAGGCTGAGGGGACTTGGAGCTCGAATAGGGTGGGAAAAGTCAAATTCTTTTTCTTGTTTGGAGTTTATTTTTTATTAAAATTATACCGTCTATCGTCCTAACTTCGGACATCCTTCCAAACTTCGGACATAAAAAAGACATATCCGCAAAATACAAACCACATCAGTAAAAGTCCATACTGCACTGTGAATTAAACTATATATAAATCTAAAACTTGTCACAACTAAACTTAACAAAAATGAAACACTTAAATTAGTTGACTGTACCCTTGAGACGAACGTGATTAATAATTACACTGTGCGTTTAAAGGCGAATATCCAATATGGATAATTGTCCACGGACATAAATACAAACATACGCAGGTGCTCATTACGTAGAGAAGAGTATTGTAAAATCATCATATGCAATTGATTAGTATCAAAGAAAAAAGTGGAAAAAAAAATGTAAACAAAACGTTTCGCTAAATGATATTCAATGCTTGGTTCTCTGGTTACCTGGTTCTCATTCAGTTACAAATAAAAGATTCAATATATAGTTATTTCAAGTAATACAAGTAGAAACCGTCTGCTATAATACTATTTTAAGTTGTTCGACAGGATTGCTATTGCAATCTCTTGAGGATGACGTTTATCGTTATTTTCATATCATTTATTTTCTACATGCTTATTTACGCTTCACGCTGACTTTATTGCGTTTGAACACATTATTTTATCAGCTTTTTCTAATATTTTAGTATTTATTATGACTTGGTTTGATTGATTATGTACATTTCGTTTACCAGACAGGTCTGTTTATTTAGCGTGTCCACAAAGTTTGGAAGGATGTCCGAAGTTAGGACGATTGACGGTATATATGTGATAAATCGATAGAGAATTTACTTAGCTTTTAGAAAACATATAGTAAGTTTACCAATGAAACCATAAGAAACGCACCAACAACTTACTCCCAATTGAACATGATAACATGGATAACAATTCAGAACCACACCTGCATATGAAAGATATTACAGCCTACTCCTAAAAGATTTTGGGACAGAAAATGGTTTTGAATATTTTTTCGGCTTAATTGCAGGTTACTCCCATAGCTAACAACTCATTCTTTAAACCTGCAATTTTAAAAAAATGAAACCATATCATTTCCCAAAGAATATATCAGAAATTGTTTTTTAAAATATAATTACTTATAAATGTGGTTCTTAGAAAACGTGCTTTACCGACTTAATTTTTGAAAGTGTGTTGCAAGTAGTTTAAAAGACTTTAGATAGACACAAATTGACAGAAGGAAGAAGGAGAGAAAACAAAATCATTAGAGAACATGGATGGATGATGATGATGGAGCAACACAACTATTTTAATTTTTATGACACAGATATTTCAACAACAAAAATCACATTTATGTATTAGTTTCATGTACTGGCACCTTAAAATAAAAATAATAAGATTTATTGCTTTGAAGTCATTCAGAAAATGTTGCTGCATCCATCATGTTAGATAGTGATTGTCATTCATTACAATAATGTTCAAATTAAACTTCAAAAAGCATGGATTGAACATGCAAGCATATTTTGCACTTGACCATAGGGTAAGGGTATTTATTTTATTTACTATGAATTATAAAAAAAATCACATAATAAATTCGAAATCGGGTGGTGGTGTGCACAAAACTACACACACAGCAAATAGCTACTACAGCGTGTGTTTTGGTTTTGTTGCTTTCAAAACTTCATTTTACAAATTTTTCACTTTTAATTTCCTACAAAATGACATTCAAATCAATTAACTTTCAGTATGATAAAAACTCAACTAATACATACCCTAACTGGGCAGCTCTGTACAAGTCAAGTGCCTTTGGCCCTGGATGAGAGGCAACACGAAGCGAATTTGGCTCACTGATCACAGCAGCCATGTTGTCTTGTAGAGTTTTACATCAGTTTTACGGTTACCGAAGATTTTTCAGTGAGATAAATTGAAGGGGAGGAGGAGAAGAGGAAAGGCTACAAAAATTAAAAAACGATATAAATTTCTATGGAATTTGTACATGTACTTTCATAATATTCACATATGCTGGACACCAGTGATTTGCTGTGCTTAGTTGAAGCTTTTCCAAACTTTCGTTTTCCAAATTTTCCTTCTTTTTCTTTTTGCCTTCAAACAGAAAAGAAATTATCCGCTAATTTGATGAGAATATATCACAAATCGTCCCTCTTACCTTAAAGACACAAAAAGTCGCGAGAATTCTTTCGCCACTATTACAAATAAAATCGCGAGCATTAGTTGTCGTAACCAGCCTAAACTGATGAAAGTCGCGTACATTAAAAAAGTCGCGAGACGCCATTTTGAGAAATAAAATTGATCGCTAAAATTTGTAAAATACATAAATTGAAGCAATATATCGATGATCCTCAAAAATGACATCATTCTCAATAAGAACACGCCTTCTTTTTCCATCACTGACTTCTAGGTAGGGCAATCCTTCAGGGTTCACTTCTCCAGTAACGAGAAAAAAATAGCTGGAAATCTGCACAAAAAAACTTGTGCTCGCGACTTTTTGTTCCTTTAAGGTATCAATTTGCAGTTGTGTGAAGGTCATAATTAAGTAATAAAACGCATCAAGATACGTGATTAAAACGTGTGGTACTTTGGCAAAAGATTGGCCTAAACTAACATTTAATAAAAGTGTAGTTTTTTTTCTCCCTGGTATGAAAATTTTTATCCGGCTTTAACATTGTTGTCGAATGGCTGAAACAGATTTTGAAAGGGCCTACCTTATTCCAAGAAAAGTATTAAACTTGTTCTAGGAAATGAACGCGATCGAGGAATTTTTACTTCATTTTGGAGTGAAATTAATTCGATGAATTTAATGCGAACACGAGGAGAGGGTATATAAATTGTTATGACATATAATTTTTAAAATCTGCATTTATCCAGATGGCATCCATCGTTGATTTTAACAAATACTTAGTATCGCCGTCGTCCGTGCTTAGATAACAAAAATGGTTGGCTTAGAATCATATGAAATCACTAGGAAGTGCCGCTGGTCTACGCTTTAGAGTCTGCAATAATATGTTCAAAAACTACGAATTTCAAAGTGGTACAATTTTCGAAGGTACTACAAACGCAAATAACATTTTTATAATTACATTATTTTCTTAAGAACAGAACGACATTATTTTTGTACATAAGCCGAACATCGATCACATGTTGAAATTTGAGCTTCTCAAATAGTTTTTAGTAAAAGTTGTTTGTGTGTTTGTTGTTGTTTCTTGAAGTTTCTGAAGCTTGAACGTTATCATGATCAAAGTCAATGTTTTGATATTTTTGATCAAATTCATTACTGCTGAGCACATCCAGCAGCCAATTGGCTACGTGCAAGCTTGCAGCAACCCAGAATTTTTCTGTCACGGTGAAGTATTACGTAAAGTTCAAATGTCTGGCATTTTTAATGATTCAAAAACTTTTGTTGACATGGCCATAAGATCTGTCAACAGGACAGATGAAATCAAGTCTAAAATACTTCGTCATCAGTCACAGGAAGAGCTTCAAGAAACAGTGATGAAATACTTCCAACAAGCCGGAGAAGAGCTTCATGCTGCAAACGTAAGTGAATCACATGAAGAACCAGAAATAATCAGATCTATCAAGAGTCTTGAATACAGACATTGGGCCAAAACTCTATGTGCACTTTGGGATAAGTTGGTTCGACAAATGGACAAAGATGTCGGAATCAACCCGGCCAAATATTCACTGTTATTTATGAAAAAACCGTTCGTAGTTCCGGGTGGCCGATTTCGTGAACTGTATTACTGGGATACGTACTGGTCGTTAGAAGGTTTGTTACTATGTCGTAAAATCAACACATCCAAAAATATCCTCGAAAATTTGATCAATCTCGTTAAAGAAAATGGATTTATACCAAATGGCGGACGTAAATATTACAAAAACAGAAGTCAGCCTCCTTTCCTGACACTTATGGTGGAGAAATACTGGCGTCACACTATGGATAATCAGTTTGTAAAAGACAATTTTAACTCGCTAGTGAAAGAACATAGGTTTTGGATGAAAGAGCGCTCTATGAATGTCACATCAAACAACTCCACGTTTCTTGTTAATCTCTACAATTGCAAAATGGGATTTCCCAGACCAGAATCATACAAAGAGGACGTGCAGTTGATGCGTGAAGCCGGCTACGAACATAATCAAACATCTCAGATGGAGTTGTACGCGCATATTGCCTCTGCGGCAGAGAGTGGCTGGGACTTCTCCTCCAGGTAATTAATAGTTCAAATCTTGTAACTGTCATTTGTGTCAAATGGATGACGAGAGTGACGTGTAGGGCGGCGGGAAAAAACATTGCGCAATTAAGTCGAAGAATAAGCACAAATGCGTAAAGCTTATATTTGCAGAAGTTAATATAAATGGCCATTCTTTAGGACTGACGAAACTATTACACTTTTCTATTAAACAACCAGCTTATAAGCAGTAAGCACTTGTTTAGTAACTTTTAAGGTTGCGTTATCTAACCGTAAACATTTGTCACTATACTCTGATAAGCTAATAAAAAACCATAGTAACAACACAAAACGTGTTACATTTTTACGTTGAGGCAATACTTCCCGGCCAAGTTGTTAAAAAATTATAATCCAAAAAATTGAACTTCAGAACTTATAGCAGGCAGGAATGAAATGCTTGTGAAATTGACAGTTAGAACTGGATTTCCACTTTCATCAAGAAGTCTCCTGATCAGATTTCTGATTCCGACGTGCATAGAAAGGTTATTTTTGTGATCCAGGACGATTCAAAAAACGCTGAAATTTTTTCAACATGAAAACTTGTTTGAGTTGGTAACATAATGATTTGCAATTCATCATGATGGTACACAGGTTGTGCATATGTAAACAAAAATCAAAAATGCAAACGAGAGTTCCAGCGAAAACAGTTTTTCTTTTGCTTTCCTGTCCTTCAATATTGTCAAACTCAAAACCTTTTCTTGTATCTAGATTGTTGTATTTTCTCTATTCGAACTTCCTTATTAATATAATCAGCAAGAACCAGTGGTGCATGGCGAGCTCGAATGTTGACAGCCGCCATATTTGTGAACAAAAGAATCTTTACATATAAGTGAAATCAAACGGAAAGGATTGGATTTTCTGATCCAGAGAGAAATAGTGGAATCGCAGCTTAAGTCTACGATTGAAGCCACGTTTAGTCTATGTTTTTTTGTAGGTGGTTCAAACATTCTCATCAACTTTCATCCATCCAAACCAGAAATATCATTCCTGTTGATCTCAATACAATTTTGTGTATGGTGGAATTTTCGCTGGCAAAACTTGCTCGGGAAGTAATGAACGACTCAATAACAGAAAAATATTTTTATGATTTGGCAACACAACGCAGACTGGATATCGATAAGTTTTTTTGGGATGAGGAGTATGGACTGTGGCTGGATTACAATTTCCATACAAAATTGCACACTCAACAGTTTTATGCCTCCAATTTTTTCCCATTATGGATATGGTCAAAAGATGCAACTAGTGGAAATAAAACACGAGCAATAATGGCTTACAAAAAACTTCAGCAACTTGGTGTGTTTAACTATATTGGTGGAGTTCCGACATCATTGCTCCAATCCGGACAGCAATGGGATTTTCCGAATGCATGGCCCCCTCTTCAATATGTTGCCGTGCATGCATTGTCAAACATTGGAGACTTTGAGGCAAATAACACAGCCAAAATGGTAGCCAAGAAGTATTTAGAAACAGCTTACATTTCTTGGAAAAGGACTGGACATATGTATGAGAAGTATGATGTCACAAGAAGAGCAGTACCGGGGCATGGAGGCGAATATGAGGTGCAAGATGGTTTCGGTTGGACCAATGGCGTTGCATTAAATTTGTTAAATATGTACGGTGATCAACTGGTTCATCCAGCAATTGATAACAAAGAACATCGTGTTTTTCCCAATCACTATCTTATAATATTTTTTTTTCTGATTGTTTTATTACAAACTCAGATTGTTTAATCAGTTTTATCACCGGTCTATGGTTTCACCTAACTCAGATAAAAGTCTATCGATTTCAACAGTTCTATTAAGAGCAGACTGTATGCATTCTTTTAAGCAATCTTCTGATAGCGGGTAACCACCTGAAAAAAGTTTTTTTCATGCTTTAGAGTTGTGTTTATTTTGTTTATTGACGTAGAGACTTTTACCGACCTGGTTTGTATACTGAACAAAGTTGTTGATTATCGCCGACGACGACGGTTATAACTCCCGACGATAGTTGCTCTTCCTCTAGTGTCGGATCAACCAGAAGTAAAGAGCTGAAACACGCAAAAAAATTGGATGAAGAATAGAACGGGCGCAATGGGCGGGGGGTTAGTCTTCTTCGTGAAACGTGAAAGACGTACTTCTCAAAGATGGCGATTGTTGTAGAAGAGATTTTAGATTTTAGTTTCAATGGAAACGATTCCTCGTTGTTTACTTCTGACGGAATGTCGTCTTCATCCAGCTTGACGGACGGCACCTTCACTGAAAACAAAAACGACTTCAATGTAGATCGCATGAACTGAATTGATGTGGCAGCAGGTTAACGGCACTTACAATGCTTCAAAGCAGTGTACAAAGCAGTCAATATGGCGTCGGGTAGATTTCCATCCTCACTCAAACAAATTATGTCAGCGTAAACGACATAACACAACTAAACAAAATAAGACGAGCAAACTCAACATATTTGCGATCTTTCTGCAAGTCGTTGAAAAAACCTGTTGAACGACCTTTTTAGGTTTGATGCATAAATCTTCCAATGAGATCATGTTTGAACTATAAGAAGAACAATAGAAGTTTTGCGTTGACATCCAATCCATGAGAGATTTGAAGAGAAAGAGATGTATTGAACCTCTTCACAGTGTCGGCGACAAACTGGCTCAACACCTGAGCTTTCTCGCAAGGAGGACCTGGTCGATATGCAGGAGAACATGACGGAGGTAATTCTACGTTCGGAACTAGATAAACAAAGATTTCATCTCATCAAAAAATTGATTTAAGGTGATAGTATACTCAATTCATGTTTAGGCTCGCTTCCACGCGTTTCTTTATTCCATGCATAATTACCGGCATGCATTGCTCAAAAGGGAAACGTGGTTAAACGCGGTTAGACAATTTCAAATTTTTACAACATAGAAACCAGGTCAATATTGACAATTAAGCCTAAAAGAATGTATGAACAAGCTGTATTGTGAACTGAAAAAGGATTTTCCTTACTAAAGAAACCTTTATTTTCCTCAAGTAGTGACGGTTCGGCCAGCTCCTGAGTATCAAAAGATAAGCAGATATTCAAAGACAGAAATAATAGGTCAGGACATACTTTCAATCATCTAATCACTTACAAGTTTGATGCCACAAATAACCATCGTGTGACCAAGGCGGACAAGTGCGGAACCATTAGCAGTGTTGATAGAATCTGAGGAATGAACGAACTCGGTTATAAAAAAACTTCCTTCAGAAAAGAAATGGAAAGCAAATGGCTCATTTACCAATATTAACCAAAGTTTTTCGAAACTCGGTTAAACTTCTGCCATCAGGGCGAATGTTGTTTTTCTGAAAAGTTCAATCAGTCATGTGAGTTCACTTCATCTGTACAGTTGCTAAGCGACAATCAAGCACACCTACCAAAAACTGTCTGTAATATTCCAAAGGTTGCGCTGTTCTAAAAATAGCTCAAAGTTAATACATGTTGTTTAAAATGTGACGTAATAAGTTTATGACCTACTTGAAGTCACTGGCCATCTTTACCTAACACTTTATTTAGAAATCTATAAGTATAATAACAGATAATGTGTGATCTTGCTTATTTGATCATTCGATTGTTACACATGACATGAGATTTTAAAATAACATCGTCCTTATATTTACAAAATTATCCGTACATTTATTATCGTCATAAAATTATATCAAATATCTACAAATAAAAAGAAGAAGGATACCAGAAACTTTTAAAAACACGATGAGTTCCACAGCTTGAAAGAAAACCATTTAAAAAAAATTTTCACTAAGAAGGGGAAGGTTTATTAGGGGTCATTTGTCTCTTTTTCCCGCCAATCATGATGTTTTGCTGGGAGCTGCTCCTTCTACGTTGGGTGATGGGCCGAGGTTGTTGCCCTTGTGTTGTAAACTGCACGATTGGTTGATAAGATTGCTGGCTACCCTGCTGGACTGGTATCAAATTAACTTGTGACGTCAGAGCTGATAGCGCAGTCGAGGCTTGACCACGAGAGTTAACAGAAGTAGAAGTGCCTTTAAAATAATGATAGGTTCTTTCGAAATATATGACATGAAATATTGAAACAACAAAAAAGATTTTTGAGGATGTTACCTTGCTTTTGTTGAATTTGAGGGACAATCTGTAACTGTTGACCAGCAGATGAGGTGGTGGTTGTTATCAACTGAACTTGTCCTCTTTGATTTTGATTTTGAAGCATGATTGTCTGACTACCGCTATGGTTACTCTGACCTTGAATAAACAAAGTCTGGCCCTGTAAAGCTTGACCCTGCAATAAAGCACCTTGCCCCGCTTGCGGCTGACCTACACAAAATATTATAATTTGTATAATTAGTATAATTAGTATCATTTTAAGAAGAAGAATTTGTGTCAGTTCTATTAGCCAGTTCTGCTTTTACCACGGATTCACATATTAAGCGATTTGATTGGCAGAAAAACATTGGTCGCTAAGAGTTCGTTGAGAAACAATAGTCATGTGGTAAAATTATACCTAGTCATAAATCGATTCTATAAAACGTCCAAGAAAAAAAATATGGACACACAAACCTGGTTGTCCTTGGATCATAACTGTCTGGCCCTGACCCTGGCCTGGTTGTCCTTGAACAAATATAGATCCTCCTTGGATTATGGCAGCTTGTCCACCTTGAAGGCCTGGTATCAGTGGAGTTTGACTTGGTATAAATGTAGCCTGGCCTTGTATCATCGGCGAACCCTGCACCATCACTTGCTTGCCATGAACCATGACTGAAGCCATACCAGCAGTACCAAGTTGGCCTTTCTGCTGAGTGCCAACACGAGTCATATTTGATATCGGAACAAGATTTCCTGGCACCTATAAATAACTCACTAACCTTATTGTGTGCGGTCGAATGCAGTCATAATTCCTACTGTATGATTGAATTCAAATCATTGAAATAAAAACTTCGCGTAAGGACAATGAAGTTTCGTTTCTTTTAGGTGGCATAAACTTACAGCAAAAGAAGCTTGAAGGCGCTGTCCTAATGGTGTCGATGCAACATTCTAATGGAGAAACCATGTGAAAAATGACAATACTCGATTCAAACCAATATTTCAGGGAACACTAAAAGGTTACCTGAACCATAATTTGACCTGTTGCACCTGTTGTCGGTCGTATAGCTTGTGCAGTTGGTTTTGTGATGAATTGTGCGTTCATGTTGCCTGGTACAATGCTGACGTTGTTTCCTTGGACAGCAATCGGTACAGCGGTCAGTTGCGCATGAGTGGATGAGATCGATGATCCAGAAACAGCTTGCTGAAATAAACGGATAGAACTAGATAAAACTACTGAATGAATTGAACATTCACAACATAAAATTTAAAAAAGTAACCTTTATAGAAGATTGTAAATTTTTGGATGCCAGTGCTTGTTGTATCGTGCCAGAAGCATTCACAAAATACGGATTACCTGAAATATGAAACTGATTGTCATTAGCAAACTATATTGTGTAACAAAAACGAAAAAATAGCTTTATCTTTAAAAGAATTAAAAAAATACATAACATCTCAGTAAATCAAGAAAATAACTAGAAGCCTCATGGCTTGAACAATTTCCGCATGAAGCCTAGAGGAAAATGCTTTAGCCTAATTTTCAAGATATCTGAATGACTATCCATTCTTTTCTTGCTGCTTATGTGAGAACAGGTCTATCACAATTCCCAAAATATAACTTGTTCACATGGAGAATAAAATGATATTTGATAGAAATGAACCAAAATCATTTGAAAAAAGAAGCTGTATGGATTGAAGACTTGTACACTGACTAATAATTTGATGCAGCCTGGAATTCATCAAATTACTCCCTTCTTTAAATTATTCAAATTAATCTTGACCACTTTGCAATTCACTATGATGTTTCGGAGCCAAACAGTTCACCAATATCTTGCGCATGATGTTTATACTTTCGGTTTGTATCAGTGAGTGGACAGATGGATCAATTCACTAACAAGTGAAGAATATAATTCGTGCTTTATGACAATTTCACTTGTTTACTTTTTTCAATATCTTCAACTTTCAGTATAATATTTATTAAATAAAATGAACATGTTTCATGCATTTATTGATAAGACGTATTCATGTTGATACTACATACATTTCTGCTGTGATATTAAAAGTTTTTTCACAGCACAGTTTTGTTCATTATCAGATCTTCTTTATAAGAATTTTTCCCACAGTCAGCTAAACGTCTATATCTCCTCTATAAAGAATGTTCTCATGACAATATTTCGTTTGCAATAATAGATAACGATATGAAAGAAGTCTCAAAATTCTTCTTCAAAGCTTCTACGAAGCTATTTCAACAACTTCCTCAAAACATAAACGGAATCAGTTGGAAAGTGTTTCACATGCTCTGTATTTTACGGACTTCATAATAATAATTTTAAAGATTGAATTAGAAAGTTTTCAACGGTTAAAATAACCTCTGAAGGAATTTCAAAGGTATACAAGAAGCCGCAGGACACAAAGATACATATCTAGTCTCAAAAGTACATTACCGAATTGCCAAATTATGATCAAATCTAACAAAATGGCAAATTCAAAATCCACATCTTTCATCTCTGCTTTGTACAAACTTTCATGAAAATTGAAGATTTTTCGAAATTTGGTCCAGTCAAATCTGACAAATCTGACTGTCAAATTCGAAATCAGCACCTTTCAAATGTCATCTGAGTAAAATTTTGTGAAATTAGAAGATTTTTCGAAATTTGGTTCAAATTTGGCCCAAATTGTCCAATTTTAGTAAAATCTGACAAAATGACTGTCAAATTTGAAATCAGCACCTTTCAAATGTGACCTGTGCAAAATTTTGTGAAATTTGAAGAAATTTCTAAATTTGGTCCAAATTTGGCCCAAATTGTCCAATTTTAATCAATTCTGACAAAATGACTGTGGTCTTTTGTATTACATTTAGCATAGAGTTTTGGGTCTGTCATTAACTATTCTGAATAAACAAACAATCCGAAATCCGAACGGACTTTCCGAAAACAGCAAAAAACTGTGACACAGATAGATACATAGACAGATAGAATGTGTAAACCAAACAATTTCCTACGCTTAAAAGCGCGGAAATTGAATAAGTTGGTATTGAAGAAACAATTTTTACCTGAAACAGAAAATGTTGCATTCCCTGAAACAAGTGATTGTGCTAATGAGTTTGGTATGGACATGACAACATTTGATGCAATGTTGAAAGGTTGCCCCTGAACTGAACTTGCCAAAATATACGTGTTCCCTTGCTGAGAAAATACAGAATTTTGTCCTAATGAACGAGTTAAGTTGACACTAAGAGTGGTTTCTGAAGGTTGCGACGTTGATGCATGAGTGGTGGATGATTTTAAGTTAGAATGCTGATGCTGAGCCTGACTAACATTGGTCGATTGTGTTCCTTGTCCCGTTGATTGACTTTTCTGACTGGCAACAAAAGTGGAAATTTTGACAGACTTGCGGCCTTCTTCAGTATACAGTTCTTGAAATTGTTGCAAATAACGTTGAGCTGTCAATCGGTTGCCAAGCGAAAACCTTAAAACAAAATAATCTTCTGTCTTCATTATTCTTGTTCATTCATAAATGTTTCTTTAACTCAACAAACACATCACCTGCATGAGCGGCCATCTTTGCATGGGCGGCCATCTTTACACTTATGCTCTTTTGTTGCATCAGGATCTTCCTCCAGATACAGATCTCCAATGTATTCCCCAGTAGAACTCCGTTTCTGAATAGTCACTCGACAGAAATAAGACCGATTGTTTGTTTTTTCTCCTTCAAGAATGATCTCTTGAATTTTTTCTGGTGTATAGTCCGTTGTGAACTTTGGTTGGTCATGCATACGAGCATACAATTGCACCTTTATAAGAATTAAACAATTCAAAAATCGTTCTCACATTGTGATACGATCGCAGTATACTTTGCAAGATCAGTGAAGCTACTCACATCAATTTTCGAAGGAACACTCAGCGTAGGTGTTCTCTGTTTCCACATATCCGTATGTTGTGAAGCACGGTTTAACTTATGATATGAACTCATCAAACGTTTATCACGATTTCTTTGAATGAAGTCAAACAGCCGTAAACACGGTGGGGATGCTGTGTTCGAACAAAGGACAGCTCGATTGAGATAGGGTTGAGAAAAACGCTTCATGGACCTACATAAGAAATCACAATCTTACAAACATATGCACTACCATGACATATATGGTCGTCATACCCAAAGTTAAACATAAAACATGTCGGACCTTTTTAATCCCTTGTGGTTCCATTTATTAGCATGGTACTGAATTTTATTCGCTGCATACAAAACATCAGGAGATGGGTCTAAACACAGTCTTGGTTGCATAGCAAGTACCAACTGTGCTTCCAACATTGCTTTATCATCATCAGTCCACTTGCTGGAGTCAGACATCATGGCATTTACATCTCTTACTACAGTCTAAAGGAAAGACAAACATTCACAGACTTTTGACTACATCATGATCAAAATTTAACGAAAAAATCAACAACAACATATATATTTCAGCATGGTTTCATCAGTGGAAGAAAATGGCTATGTTGCAAACCTGACAAGTTGGTTTTAAAAGGATGTATGATGCATCAAACGACTTTTGTGTATTGCGTCGATAATCACGTAGCTCAACAATAACACATCCATCATGGTAAAGATCAACCTTGAAAACAAACCTTACAAAGTAGTAACAAAACACCTGCAGTGGTTGTGAGAGATCAACAAAAAATACCATCAACAAAAATGTATACCTGAGCACTTTCAAGCACATCAACTAACAATGGTGGAAGCTAGGAAATAAAAAGTTCTTCGAAACAGCAAGATAAGAGCTGTAATTATAGCTATTACATTTTCTTACAGGTTTTGTAAATAACAGAAAAAGGAATGCTGACAGGACAAAATTTGATAGATCATAAAACATTGTTATACAAGGATTTGTATCTATTATCTTAAACGCATTTTGTGACGTTGTGTATGTAAAATTGAATGCTTTCTATATTTATTTACTTTTATTGTTTATTACTTCTACTTGGGCTTAGCAGAATATCAATCCCCACAATAGAAGGCATGAAAAGTCAGAACCATCTCCATGTTCTTTGTCACTGATATTCGTTATATTATGATCATTTGTTATTGAAGTCAGTAATAATCTATTTCCTTAGGTAAGATTTATTCAATTGAAGTATATTTCAGCTTGTCATATTTTTGCTTGCACAGAAATTCAGTTATTGCAAGCAATTCAAAGCTTTTGTCGAAATAAATTTAAACATATTTTAATAAAACGAAAAAATGGTTCAGTTATTGCAAGCACTAAAAGTATTACCTGTTGCATATCCAGAAACTCCAAAAACTCATTTTCCTAAAAAGGTAGAGAATGTTATTGCTCCACTGATGACTAGTATATTTCAATGGAATAATTAAGTGACAATTACTTCATATGGCAACCGCACAGTTTCAACATGGCTCCCATCCTTTTTCTTTAGCATAAGAGAGTAACCTTCATTGCCAGGGTAGAGATTCACTATCAAAACACTGAGATGATCCTCTTTGACAATTTTAGACAATAAATATGATTCTTTGGTTGCTTCCTAAAGCATACAGAAAAACACATTAAGCAAGTTATTAAACCAATCATGATGAGCATGATGAGCATGATGAGCATGATGAAAGGAAAAGTTACTCCATCACGATGTTCTTCATTCATTTCTATCATGTACAACTCGAATAGTCTTTCCAAAAGAGATTTCCTGAAATAAAATTATCAGCTTCAACTAAAATCATTGCACCTTGTTTTTTTTTCTCATTTTATGATTAAACCAGAAATCTTTTAAAAATGTCAACAGTAGATAAAATAATATGATGAACTTACTTGACATCTGGTTTCTCAAAGTCGGGAATATCCTTTTCCAGAATATGAAACGGGTCCTTAAGATCAGAAAGCAAAATCATATAAATTGTCTAAACTACAACGACAACCTGAAAACCAGGTTGATTACTCTTTTTTTTTTCTTTTTTGGATGCAACTAAGGAATCATGAGTCAAGTGAAACAAACGAATCTTGGACCAGTGATTTGCTGGAATGTCTTAAAAGTAATAGCAGACAAGACAATTATAAAACAACCAAACTGAAACCTCAAAATGATGTAACAATAACAAAAAGAAACTGTTTACAAGAACCTGTACTTTTTGATTCAGCCTTGTTCTTATTTCCAGGAAAATGTGTTCTTATTCTGTTTTTAATTCAAAAATCAATTTGAATTTTAGACCATGTTTATTCAAACGAAGATGCTCTTTCCAAGTACATCAGAAATAATAAAATAAAAGTAAATTAAAGTTATTCCATTAATAATAAATTTTATACCATTGACCCAATTCCATCGACTGGAGATAGCATGGCGGTATACTTGTCTGAATGAAAAGATTGATAATTTTTTGGATTATTTACAACATCTAAACATCAATATTTCATTTCATCACACTCTGAACCTACACCATAACATCAGACATACACTTCCATTATGTGAATGCAGACCTCCCAGTCCAAATTTCTGTCCTAAATTTATGAGTTTAGGAGAAATTTTATGTGCTTTTTAGGACATTTTAGGACATTTCCTACCATATTAAGGGAACTTCAAATAACTTGAATTAGCAAGAGGCATTCCAAGAACAAGATTGAACGCATTTAGTGTTTAACATAATTTCAAATACTACAATAACATTCATTTCATAATACAGAAAACCAGACTAATTATACCTTAAAGTCACAAAAAGTCGCTTTGAGAACAATACATTAACTAGATATAAAAAACGAAATGATGAAACATTTTGGACAACAAGCAGCAGTGGCATAATGACAGCCTGTTCGGCTGGAACACCAGAGGCTGCGGGTTTGACTCTGCCTTTGGCCGGACAAAAATTGTACCAGCCAGCAATAGGGAAAACTGACGTTTATTGGGATTCATGATACAGGTGATGGGTTGATGAAACAGTTGGGCCTACTTTTTTGGGCGGACAGGTCTGTCACGTCATCAAAGTTTTTGATAGACAATATCTACGTAACTGTTGGTCATACCAAAATGATCCCACACATTTTTTTATCAGCTTTTAATGGTAGCAGTGATAGCAAATACCGTATTAAAACACCCGTGGACTCCTACTACTACTACTCCTCCGGCCGAAATGGCACTTAGTCTGCGATTTAGAGTCTGCGAGCCCCCACTAAAAACTCAATATACATCCTAATGAACGAATGTAGCCTTTTGAATTTTCGAAGGGTTAAATCACATACATTTAAAATACGTTTTCTTTGATAGTTTATCATTTAATTGATGAAGGAATGGATATTAATCAAATAAGTCTACATAAAACTGGGACTTTTAGTTACTTATGGTACTGAATCAATGTACTTTGGCCCTTGAAAATAGATATGTTTTTCGTGTCAGTAAAGCACAGATCAGACTTTCTGATTACTTTCTACGTTTGTTAGCTATCTGTTCTGTCTTTGAACATCAAGGTTTTCAAAAATCGAGTTAAAAAAAAGAGGTTATCTGTTCGAATTCATTTTTGGTTTCAAGAAATTATAATTCAAAACATACATTTTTTTTTCGAAGAAACATGGTTTTTTTTCTACATAAGCTCTTATAAAAAAACGTACGTTATAAACAGCTCATGCATGTATAATTCTTTTGTCTTCTAATGAATTAAATTGCTGGTGTGTTAGGGTTAGACCCTATTTACACGAGTTAGTAATTTTAAACATTATTATCGTTTGTGCCTGTTTTCCACCAGTAAGATATCTCAAGAAACAACGTTTACAGAACTTTTAAGAACTTTAAGTAAAATTTCGAAAGTATTCTTGTGGAAACTTTTGCTGCTACCGTTTTGCGCCATCTGGCTCTTGTTGAGCTTTACAACATGGGTACACTTCCCATAGCTAATTCCTAAATTTTATTTTCCATGAACTCTTTGAGGATCAACACAATGCAGGTGGACATGGGCGGTGAGTGACACTGCCTTTGCAGCTAGTTCAATATAATAAAAACGGTGCAAAGAAAAATTTTGATTGGTCAGACAGGCTGTTATCAGGGAGCTCCAAAAGTCAAGATCAAAGATGGTCATTTTTTGCTTTTAAAGTTAAAATTAAGCAAATCGAAAATCATTTTACCATCTTATATATAATAGCAAATGTGTATACCACTTTTATTTTAGAGAGTGATATATTTAGTTTAAATTTATGGTCAAGTTCTTCTTAGTTGCGCGTAAAGCCACGTAGAGCCGAGAGACACTTTTTTCACGATTAGTATAAAAGCACGTGGCATTTGATGTCAGTTATTTTTATGATCACGGGGAATCGTTGCATTGCATCCCCAATCGAACGCGACATTTTGGGGGAAATATCTCGAGAACCAATGGGGTCGGCGATACAGGCAATGAGGTGACGCAACATTTTGGCTTAAATGTTATTTGGTACTGCGGGTATGACATCATCAAAATCTTTGATCGACGATATCTCTGCAACGGTTGGTCGTAGCGAAACAATTTTCCATACACTCAGTTTTTCAAGCTCTTTCAAGCTCTTTTCAATTTCTACTTCTTGAAAATTTTCCATAGATTACGACGATCTCTGTGCACTTTTGGCTCAATTAAATCTCCAGTTTGGTGTAATTGCCATCACCGAAATCAGAATTAAATCCAAAGCTCCTCCCTCCCATCCTTCAATGTCTATTGAAGAATTTAACGATGATTTCTTAATACCTCTCCTTGAAAATACTGGTATTTTGCTTGCTGACTTCAAAATTGACCTGTTGAAATCTGATATCTCTCCTTACTCTAATTTTCTTGATATTTTAGGCTCCTACTCTATCCTTCCCTCTATTCTTCTTCCGACTCAAATAACTTCTTCTTTTAAAACTCTCATTGATAATATTTTTATATCTGTCTCCAAATTTAGAACCCTTGCTGGAAACCTTTTATTTAATATCTCTGATCACTTAGCACAATTCATACTTCTCTTCAATGACATTAAACACAATTCATCTAACCAACCAGTCTACAAATGTGATTGGTCTAACTTCGACAAAACTAATTTCATTTTAGACTATTTTGACATTGACTGGGATGAAAGACTTAATCTGTCTGATCGTGACATTAACTCCTCTTTGCCAAATTCTTTGATACAATTGATGGCCTTATTGATCAACATCTCCCCCTTATCAAACTGACAAAAAAAAACAAATCAAATTCTTGTCAAAACCTTGGATTACACCAGGTATAAAAAAGTCTATAATAGCCAGGGATAAACTTCTAAAACAATTTATCGAAACAACTGATCCAACTTTGAAATCTAAGCTTCACAACGATTTTAAACGTCATAGGAACCAAATTGTCTCTCTCTGCAGAATTAGTAAAAAACAATATTATTCTGAATATTTTAGATCTAACTTAATAACATTAAAAATATCTGGATTGGTGTGAAAGAAATAATATCTGTAAAATCTTCTCACTCTTCTAATTCCTTCTGTATATCTATTGACGGCTAATTACATCTGACCCTTCTATATTAAGTAATGCCTTTAACAACTATTTTTCTTCTATAGCTGATACTATAAGAACCACTATACCTTAAACACTTCTCTTCCTATCTGAGGCAACCTGAAAATTTCATTGAAACTTTGAAATTATCTCTGGTTACCCCTGATGAAATTACTAAATATCACTGAGTGTATCCGCAAAGCTCTTGACCAAGGTCAGTTTGGTATTGGGGTCTTTGTTGATCTCCAAAAAGCCTTTGACACTATAGATCACAACATTTTACGCAAAAAACTTTCATACTACGGAATCTGAGGTGTCACCAACAGATGGTTTAGGTCTCATCTTTCCCAACGATCACAATTTGTCAAAATACTGAATTTTAATTCTGATTCAAAAATCATTAATCATGGTGTTCCTCAAGGATCTGTACTTGGACCTTTACTCTTTTTAATTTACATCAATGATTTACATTATGCTCTTGCCTACTCTGACATCTACCATTTTGCTGATGATACTAACCTCCTTTAATTTAACAGGTCCCTGAAGTCACTGAACAAAAGAATTAACATTGACTTAAAACTTCTTTCTAGTTGGCTTAATGCAAATAAAATCTCCCTCGATGCCAGTAAAACTGAGTTTATCCTGTTTAGACATAAATCCAAATTACTGAATTTTAACCTCAAGATCAAAATTGGTGGGAGGAAACTACAACCTAGTCAGTTCATTTAAAAATATCTCGGTGTGTATCTTGATGAGGATCTCACCTGGAAAAAAACACATTCATGAACTTTCAATCAAACTTTGACAAGCCAACAGTGCACTGAGTAAAATTCGTCACTTCCTGCCTGAATCTGTCTCTCTTTCCGTTTTCCATGCAATCTTTTCCTCTCATATGTGCCATGGCTGCCAGACCTGGGCCTTGCATGAATCTACTAATAATAAACGCATTCTTCTTCTCCAAAAAACTGCAATTTGTCTCATTACTTTTTCTTCCTTTAGATCTTATTCTTCATCACTCTTTTCTAAACTTGGTTTACTTTCGATTTTTGATTTGACAAGAACCCTAAATATCCTTTTCATTCATCAAATTCTCAATCACAGAATTCCTGATCACATTCACAGTGCTTTCACTTTTTCTAAATTACCCCATTCCACCAACACCAGAGGTAAGTCAGCAGGATTTCTCTGTAAACCTAATATAAACACCAGCATACATAGTATGAATTCTTTTACATATCAATCAATATCTTGGTGGAATCATCTCCAGTCTACCTATAAAAACATCAACCTAGCTTCCCTTTCATATAACCATCTTAAACAGCTTGTCACTAATTATTTTCTAAGAAACTACGTAGCATGCAATTAGTTCTCTCTCTCTCTCTCTTGAAATAAGTATCTCCGTAATCACGCAAAACATAATAAAAGTTTTATATCACAAAGAACACAAGAACTTTCATTAACAAAAATCAAAATATTGTAGTTTATGTAATTCTTACAAAAACAGCGATCGTGCTGTGACCTCAAAATTTCCATCGCAGAGCACTGCAATGGCATCCGTTGTTAGATATAATGAAAAACTGAGTATAATTATCATTTTAGATAATTTTTAATGATCACAGAAGATTAATGAGTTCTTTTTAATGAGAAGTTTTTGATAAAGGCTTAATTTCCCTTGAATTAATCAAATCAGAACTAGAAAAAATTGAAGGGAAATTACCAGATGTTTTCATTGCGGGGGATTTTAACCTTCCACGCATCGACTGGGATACAAAAAGCTCCCTTCCTGGTGCATCATCTGACGAACAAAGAATGATGGAGGAATTCTTCAGTCTTATGAATGACTACAATTTAATTCAACATGTTAGAGGTGCAACACACAATGCTGGAAACACTTTAGACTTACTACTCACTAATAATCCACATCTGATACATAGCTATGAATTAAACCCATCCCCACATAATGTATCACACCACATGTTACTTAGTATCAAAATTCATTTCAATCCACACCTGAATAAGCAAGCAGATGATATGCATAAAACACGAAGTGTATTTGATGAATATAATTTATTTTCAAATACAATTAACTGGACTGCAATCAAAGCAGTAATGAAAGAGAAATCATGGGCTGACCTGCACACATATTCAACTACTGACCAATTACAGACCATTACAGACTGGGTTATCCGCATTATCAAGGAATATGTGCCAAAACGAAATCCCAGCAAAAAGAAACGAAACAAAATTCCACGTGACCGAAAAATTTTATTTAGAAAAAGAAAAAACATTCTTAAAAAAATTCTAAAAAGTACAAGACCCAAAAAACTGATAAAAAAATTGAGTGAAATTGAAGTTAAATTAAAACAATCTTATGAATCTGAGACTCATTACCAAGAACGAATGGCTGTCGACGCAATAAAGAGCAATCCTAAGTTTTTCTATTCGTATGCAAAAAAACACAGCAAAACTAAATCAAAAATTGGTCCGCTACGGGATAAAGACAACAAACTAATCTATGATAAAGATAATATTGCAAATATACTTCAAGACCAATATGTTTTGGTTTTTAGTGTACCTAAAGACATAAGTATTACACACCAAAATATGTGTCCAAATTTGCTTGAAGACATAATTTTTGGTGAAAGATACATTATTGAAGCTATTTCAACTCTGACACCAAATGCTGCACCTGGTCCAGACGGATTTCCAGCTGTTATACTTAAAAACTGCAAGGAGGAACTTGCAAAGCCACTTACAATATTCTGGCGAAGTTGCCTTGATCAAGGAGAAACAAAAGAAATTCATAAAAGAAATCATATTACCCCGATTTCAAAAGGAGGAGATCAAGGAGAGCCATCCAACTACCGTCCTGTCTCCTTAACATCACACCTCACCAAAGTGTTTGAGAAAGTTGTAAGGAAGAAAATGGTGGAATTTCTGGATACCAACAACCTTTTCAACTCGACACAACATGGATTTAGGCAAGGACGATCTTGTCTTAGTCAATTACTTAGTCATTATGATAGTATATTATCAAAGCTGGAAGAGGGAAGTGATGTAGATGTGATTTATCTAGACTTCTCAAAAGCCTTTGACAAGGTAGATCACAAGATACTACTATCAAAACTCAAATCACTCGGAATAACAGGGAAGCTGCTTAAATGGATTGAGTCTTTCCTGCAAGACCGAAATCAAATTGTATTTGTCGATGGTCACCATTCGTACCAAGCCAAGATACAATCAGGAGTACCTCAGGGATCAGTCCTTGGACCTTTGTTCTTCCTTATTATGATTGCAGATATAGACAAAGAAACCAACCAAACTGAATTGTCAAGTTTTGCTGATGACACAAGGATAATGAAAGAAATAAATGGCATTATTGACCAATTTCACCTGCAGAATGACCTTAATAAAGTCTATGAATGGTCAGAACAAAACAATATGACATTAAACGGGAAAAAGTTTGAGCACCTCCGATACGGCAAAAAACTCACTGCTACCGGAAACTACTTCACTGGTGAAGGGAAAATTATTGAACTAAAATCCACTGTTAAGGATCTTGGGGTAACGCTAACTGATGACGCAACCTTCAAGCAGCACATCACTAACACAGTTGAAAAAGCCCACGTTTTGGTTGGCTGGATTTTGCGAACGTTCAACTCTAGGGAGCAGACACTCATGCCAACTTTGTGGAAATCGTTGGTCATTCCTCACCTGGAATACTGTGCACAACTATGGTCGCCAAATGAAGTAAAGTGGATCCAATTAATAGAAGATGTACAAAAGTCATTCACTAGAAAGATAAAGAATCTATAAAATCTAGGAGCGACTCAAAAAATTAAAAATGTATTCTCTGCAAAGAAGGCGAGAAAGATATATCATCATTTACACCTGGAGCATCCTTGAAAATTTAGTACCAAATGTTGGAGACATTACTAGCTATCGCAATCCCAGACAAGGAAGGAAATGTAATATCCCTATGGTACAAAGGGGACCTTGGCAAAAACTTGTGTACTCGAGTTTCAAAATGCAGGGACCACGGCTATTTAATGCATTACCCAGCTATCTGAGGAGCCTCAGTGGATGTACTAAAGACAAATTCAAACATGAACTGGATAAATATCTCTTTGGAATTCCCGATGAGCCATTGATGCCTGGTCATACTGCAATGAGACGATCCGAGTCAAACAGCATCATATGAAAACCTACATTTGTCCTCTCAGGATGGATGTGTAACTACCATACGAAACCTGTAACAAGGTAACAAGGTAAAGAATGAAACTACAAAGAAATAATAAAAATGCCGTGAATGTCGGCAAATCAAAGAAAAAAGAAAATGCTGTGTAAGAAAGGCCAGTCTGGGCCGACACAAGGCTGCACTGAAGCCATGGTTACCTTGGTCGACCTGAAATTCGTGGGCTGGGTCTGTTAAACAATGATCTTCTCTCTGACATCATATGCAGCAATAATGAGATTAGTTCGTTTCATATTTCTTGTTCAAATAGTGGCACATGTTTAGTAAAATTTAAGAAGTTTTGCATTTTTCAACCGTTTTTATTTTCATGTACAAAATAATTTGGTTGTTTTGATAAGCCAAAGTTGTAAATTGACCGGAAGGAAGCATTAACTAAGTGTATATATGTATTCGTATATCATCTACTAACTTTGGAGATATGCCCCTTAATTCAGCACGTTGAATATCTAAACTGTATTTTGGAATTTTGACACGTAGAATTTTTCAATTTTTTGTCAAAATACTCTCAACCATTATGTAAACACTTTACAAATCGTTCAACCCAGGAATATTTCTGTGTGTTTTTCATGTTTCTGGGCCTATTTAAGGACTATTTCACTTAATTAGACTGCTGACTTCTCCTGACTAGGCATCATTCCTCTAAACTAAGCTTCGTAGCTTAATTAGAAGTTGTGTTGTTAGTTAAAGTGTTAGTTATAGTTTATTAGACGAGAGAAGAAAACAAAAAACATCATAACATAATAAATGAAGAAGACTGTAAAAAACAGTAAAAATTTGAATCGAGTTGAAATTTGTACTTAAGAGTTGACAGACATCTAAACATGCAAAAAGATTTCTTCAGTTATTTTTAAGTATAAACACATGCTTACTAGTTTACACGCAATTTAGTCTGCCATTATTATAATTCCAAAATTAAAAAACAACTAGCCGCCATGGCGGCGCCGCCGCTCGCCGCCCATGTTCAGCCAGCGTTGAGTTCACAAAAAATAAAATTTAGGAATTGGCAATAATAAGTGTGCCCATGTTGTCTCGAAAACAACTGATAAAGAAAAGGAATGGGATCGTTTCGCTACAACGCACCGTTTCGGACATATCGTCGATCAAAAGTTTTGATGACGTCATAGAGCCCCGTCCCCAAAAATAATTGGGGCCAAAATTTTCGTCACCCCATCGCCTGTATCGCCAACCCCCAAAAACGTCAGTTATCTCTATTGGTTACCGAGATAATTTTCCCTAAACGTCGCGTTCTATTTGGGTCTCAAAAAACGAATATGGGAGAAACTTTCCAGAAACTTATGTTTAAAGGAAATGTCAATGGAGCATTACGTCTGTTAACCTCTAATCAATGCAATGGTATCCTTCCTTTAAATGACGCCACCATGAATGAACTTCATTTAAAACACCCTGAAGCTCAGCCTCTGAATGATGATCTTATCCTTCAAGGTCCCGTGCATAAAGTGTATGGTATTATTTACGAAACTATCAATGAAGATTCTATCTTAAAAGCTTGCAATAAAACCAAGGGTGCTGCAGATGTATCGGGCTGGAATGCAGACGAATGGTGTAGAGTGATGGGAAGTAAAATCTTCGGAACAGCCGCAGTGGATCTTAGGAAATCAGTGGCAAAATCTCTATGTAGTAACCGTATCAGTGACCCGATAAGTTTGGAAGCATTACTAGCTTGTCGTTTAATATCATTAGACAAAAATCCTGGTCTGAGACCAATCGGTATCGGAGAGGTCCTCAGAAGAATAATCGGAAAAGCTGTTTAAGAGAGAAGATATTATTAACACAGCAGGAAATCTTCAACTCTGTGCTGGAATGAAATCAGGATGTGAAATTGCTGTTCATGCTGCTGAGGATATGTTCGATCAAGATGACAGCAACGGTATCTTACAAATAGATGCATCAAATGCATTCAACTCTAAACAGAGCTGTTATGCTTCGCAACATGGACGTATTATGTCCAGAGTTCTCAACATATGTGTTTAACTGCTACCAAATGCCGACAACGTTATTCATAGAAGAAGGAAAAGAAATAAAATCTATAGAAGGGACTACCCAAGGCGATCCTATAGCAATGGGAATGTATGCGATTGGAATTCTGCCCTTATTACAGCAGAACATAGGCGATACATTGAACGATACAAACAATTTAAAGAAAGTTGCATTTGCGGATGATTTTACTGGTATCGGCAACATATCGTCACTTAAATCATGATGGAATTTGATAAAACATCACGGACCAAATATTGGTTACTATCCCAATCCAAGTAAAAGCTGCCTTATAGTTAAAGAACATCATCTAGAAGAAGCTGTGAATCAATTCAAAGGCACTGGAGTTCAAATAACAACAGATGGAAATCGACATTTGGGAGCAATAATAGGAAGCACAAAATGTAAGAAAAAATATGTCGCAAAGCTAGTACAACAATGAGATAAAAGTTCTGTCAGAAATAGCTATTTCTTATCCTCACAGTGCATACAGAGCTTTTGTATTTGGGTATCAGCACAAGTTTACATACGTCATGAGAACAATTCCGGATATATCAACTGATTTACAACCGCTCGAAGACGTGATAAGAAACAGCTTCCTTAAAGCAATACCAAATGGCTATACATGCAGTGATGTTGAGAGAAAATTATTTACACTTCCAGTGAAACAAGGTAGATTAGCGATTCAAAATCCAGTAGAACGATGTGAAATTGAATATCATAATTCAAAAACCGTAACTAAAAATGTTGTCGAAAAACTTATCACACAAGACAGTATCTATGACTCCTCTGAAGCAGAACAAAAATCTGAAAGATCAAAATGAATCAAAGTTGAAATGAAAAACGACAAACACCAAAGTAGAACTTTAGAAGCAAATCTTGAGAAAGGTGCATCAAGTTGGCTTTCAACTTTACCAATAAAACAGTATGGTTTTTCACTTGACAAGCAATCATTTTGGGATGGGATATACAGTCGACGCTCGTTATCTCGAATACTCGCTATCTCGAACTTTCGCTGTCTCGAACTTTTTCGTCGGTCCCTTGAACTTTTCAATCAACTCTAGGCTAAAATACGTTCGTTATCTCGAACTCCGTTATCTCGAACTTTCACTATCTCGAACCAATTATTTGGTCCCTTGAATTGTTTTTCACTCGTTATCTCGAACTGTTGTTCGAATTGTTGGCGTTGATGAAAATGTCATTACAACTGACAACCCACAAACTGATGAGGAGATTCTGGAATCAATTAGGTCAGATAAAGATGAAGAAGACATCGACACAGAGATAGTGGAAATATTTGATGAACCAATCGACAAACCAACTAAAGCTGAAATTGGAAATGCGCTGGAGACCCTGCAAAACGTATGTCTGTTCAATGCAAGTGGGGATGATATGCGTCAGCTGTTACAACGCTTCGAATCTTTGTTTGTAAAAGATGAATTAAATGCCAAAAAACAAACTAGTATTTTAAATATTTTTTGAGAAAAAGTGATGTATAAGAAAAAGTGATGTATACATGGATTTATAAAACTACGATCTCGATAAATGTGAATGCTTCAAATTAATTTCCTTTCCCTTGTTTGTCGTTGAAAAAAATCTCTCTGGGTTATTAATAGCGTGACCTTAAAAATTGATTTTGATTTTTTTTTCTCGATTTCAAAACTTTCACTATCTCGAACTTTCACATCACTTGGATCCGTTATCTCGAACACTCGGTATCTCGAACATTCGCTATGTCGAACTTTTTCGTCGGTCCCGTGAGAGTTCGAGATAACGAGCGTCGACTGTATATTCGCTATAACATACCACTCAAACGATTACCATCAAATTGTGTATGTAGTGCTTCATTTAGTGTAGACCACGCCCTCTCGTGTCCAAAAGGAGGATTTATTATTTGCAGAATCTGATGATCTAAATTTTATTGCAAACGAATGCAGAATCAAGTGAATCACTTCATATCCTGGTCTACTTGTTGAAAGTTTTTTATTGTGATTGGGAAGGAAATTTTGTATATTGATGCAACGCAGTGGACGGTGGCCTGCGTAAAAATGAAATTCCTGTTTCATTTGGGTCTCAATGGAATGGCTTCACACTGATGTCGCGCAAAAGATAAAAAATAATTTATCTCACAGCTCACCTACCATTTTGCGTGACAGACAAACAAACAGACAGACAGAAAGAGAGTCGGCCAAGGCGGCGTCGCTCACAGCCCATGTTCAGCCTGCGTTATGTCACCTCCCAAAGAGTTCACGAAAAATAAAATTAAGGAATTGGCAATGGTAAGTGTGCCCATGTTGTAGCTAGAGCTCGAAAAACTGATCAAAGAAATGTATGGGATCGTTACAAAGATATCACCTTTCAAAGATTTTGATGACGTCACAGACCGGCCCCCCCAAAAAAATTAGACCTCATTGCCTGCATCGCGAACCCAAAAAACGTTAGTATAGAAGTTGACGTATAATGGACGGGTTGTTTGACCCTGGGAAAATTGTCGCGTTGTTTGTGTGGTGTTTGTATGATAACACACACACACGCCACGAACGGACACAGTACAACCAAGTCGATATATAGAAAAGAAAAGTGTAGCTGCTGTAATCAATCAATCAGTCAATCAATCAATTTTGACGCTCTATCCTCCTAAAGACGGAGAGTGTGTGCAGATGATAAACAAAGATGATAAGATTATGTGCGGACGATGGAATGTGATAAAATCTGTGTGGAGGCACTAAGTAATCTGCTCTGCTAACCACCATGTACAGATATTTAGTCATCGTGGTTTTGTTATCTTATCAGATCATCAAACAAATACTCTTTTCACATAAGAACAACTATATAAATGAGTCTCAATACCCTTATAAGAAGAAAACCAAAATTTTGAACCTCGGATATTCTTTTCACACATTCTTATTCACTGGAATCCTAGAAATAATTGACCTGCAGAAACTGAAAGGAATATTTAAATGGAAGTTAATGATTGTCGTTTTGTTTATTAAATAACAAAGAAGTATATTAGATATGCCGTGCAAAAGATTTTTTTACGTGTCATAATTTCGGAAAGGATGTGTGCAAATCCCCCCGTGTCGAAAATAGGTGAAGAACAATTAAATCGCCGAATCATTAAGTCTTTAAATCATCATCTTCAACATAAATCATACCCATTTTGAAGAGCGTGGATAACCTAGCCAAAAAATGTTTCGTTACAACCAACCGTTACTGAGATAAAGAAAAACTTGTCCGTAAATTCAAAAGAAATGTATCACTCCCTCAAACAAAAGTGTTATTATAATAAGCAAAAGATTTTGTCTGTCCTCAACTTCCACATAGTCTTAACTTTGATCGTTATAAACTATTCTATAATTAAAAGTTGTTTTTTTTCTTAGATAAACACCGAGCCTGAGCTATATTCTTTCAATTTTTGCTTCCATATACTTCCATCTACGGAAGCCCATTAGGGCCATTCAAATTATTTCGTCAAAAGTTGTTATTTTACTCATAGTATTTTGAGAAAATGGGAAATGCCGATATATTATTCAAATTATTAACCAAGCGTTTGCAGTTGACAACATTTCTTATTTTCCCCAAATAATTTCAATCAAACAACAAAGCATCTGTCATGGACGAATACGTCCATGCTCCAAATAAGTTAAATAACTTGTGGTTTTACAAGTTTTCACTTTTTTATTTTTTATTTATTTTTTTATTTTATTTTTTGAAAAAATGTGCTTCCGTGTACTTCCCACTACTCCTATTAATAGTTTTTTCTGATTTCCTTTGGGATGTTCAAGTACAACGTATTGTAAGCTGGATAAATAAAATTCTGTTTGCGGATGATATTGACTATTCAGTTTTTGCTCAGATTTGTTTGGTTTCTATCTGACAGATTCAATTCAGAAAAAAAATTCAAATCAATTATTCAATATCTATACTTCACAAATATTTAACATGTTTCACAGAACGATAATAATAAACCGAAGAAAATTTGTCGAATCTTAAATGAATGGATTGAAATCTAGTTGAATGGATGTGATGAGACGTTAATGTGATGGAAAGGACTCTTACCCTAGCGTTTCTCCTTTCGACATGTGTTGTGAATAGAACGGTTTGTGTAAATCACTCCACAGGCAGATGTGAAACAATCAACAAGCTGGTCAGCTTGGAAGGTGATTTTTACCTCACCGGATTGTTCCCTGTTTACTTGGGTCCCATGGAATTCATCAGCAATGGTTTGGTGTACATGGAGACAATGAAATATGCTATCAAGGAGTTTAACAAAAATTCATCGTTTAAAGTAGGATATATATTCTATGACACATGCGGATCAAAACAACTCGATTATAACACCAAGGTTAGTGTGGATCTGTTACTGAGCGATCCTTTTGCCAGTTCAACGGAAACCAAGAATTTTTGTTGTGAGTATCAAGATCCTATCCACCGACAAGTCGGAGTTGTCGGAGCAGCATCTTCGACAACCTCCGCTCGTATCTACAAAGTTTTATCATCACAAGAACTTCCCATGATTAGCTATGTCTCAACTAACTCTCAGTTAAGTGATAAAACAATTTATCCAAATTTTATGAGGACGATTCCAAGCGACACATACCAAGTCAACGTCATTTTGGGACTTATTCGTCAGTTTAATTGGTCATACGTCTCAGTTGTGGCATCTGACGATGATTATGGAAGAGGTGGAGCTAACCTCTTTTACGAATTAGCCAAACATCAAAACATTTGCATCGGTATAAGTGCGTTTTTACGAACTCAAGACGAAATCGAAAGCCTGGTCATGCAATTGAAGCACAGAAAAAATGCTAACGTCATCATGTTGTGGATGTATTCAGCCCTAGCAGAGGACTTGTTAAAACATGCTCAAGAATCAAAACTATATCATCGCACCTGGATTTTTCCGGATACATTATCTGGGTCGGGGAAGAGGCTTTCTTATATTGATAAAAAGGTTTTACAGGGGGGGTTTGGGACAGTACCTTACTACCCTGAGCATATAGGATTCATAAACAGTTTTTGGAACATGAAAATTACAGATCTGAATTCACATAAATGGTGGAAGATGCTTTCCGAGAATTACAAAATAATTGCCACTGAAAATATGACATTGAGCTCCATAGCAAATTATTCCATCACACCTTACAGTGGGTTCGTCTATACTGCTGTGTCAGCATATCTTGTGGCCTTAAAGAATTATGTAAACAAAGAATGTACAAATGTTAGCGAGTGTTCGTTTGACAATCAAGCAAAACGTCGATTGTTCTTTCACGGGTATCTAAAGAACGTTTCCTTTGAAGGGCTGTTAGGTGAAAATTTTCAATTTGATCAAAACGGTGATGTTAGTTCATCAAGATATCACATCGTCAACATAAAGTACACCAAAGACCAATTCACATTGCAAAATATTGGGAAATGGAGCCAGCAAAAGAACATCTCCATTGATGATTGGTCAAAAATAACTTGGGCAGGAGAGGCAATGCCGAAATCCCGTTGTTCAGAGGCTTGTTTGGCAGGATTCCACCCATCCTCATCTTCAAGCAAATGTTGCTGGAGCTGCGTACCATGTGATGGAGGGCACGTAAAACCGACAGCTGGCCAGTACCCATGTACACGTTGCGATCCGCAGATGGTCTCAAACCCAGCACGAACTAAGTGCATCAGACTGAAAACAAAAGTTCGTGTGTTTCATTCCGCAGATAGCTACATCATACTAGTCTGCTTGTTTATAGGAGTTTCAATGACCTTATTTTGTCTATGCAGTTTCATAAAGTTTCGTCGCACTTTATTCATCAAATCTTCAAATTACAAGTTCTCCTTACTGCAACAGACATTACATTTAGTGCAATTTTTGCTAATGCCGCTCTATTATCTCCAAACTTCTGAGATAACATGTGCAATTCATCTGTACGTTCTAAGTTACGTTCAAGTGTTGATATTCTCCATCATATTGATAAAAACAGAATTGTTAGTGCGAATTTTTCAGGCGAAGCTGAAAATAAGAAGACGTGAAGCACGAATGACAGCAACGCTACAAGTTTTTATTGTCGCAGCAAATTCTGCCATATTTATTATCATTCAATACCTGTTATATGAATGGACACCGATCGGAGTGACGACGACAATCAACTATGAAGCTCAACTAAGCGAGAGTGAGTGTAGAATGCCGATCCATTTCAGTTTCACTGCAGGGTATTTGTTCCTTCTGGCTGTTATATGTGGAATTCAAGCCTTCCGTACGAGAAAGTTGCCTGCCATTTTCAGAGAGTCTACTTTAATCATGTATGGGGTTTTAGTGTCAGCTATAAGCGTTTCAGTAGGATTAGTCTTGATTGCAAATGCTCATGATGCTGATCAAAAGTTTTTCATTGTCTTCTTCATTTTTTTCTCGATGAACTTTTTTCTATTCCTGATAATATTTGGATATAAACTAGTGGTCGTTTGGTGCTTCGCTTGTGGCATCAAAAAGACCAAGTCATTACCTCGAACGAAAACTGTAAAGGATATGATGTTTAATTCCTCGAAGAATTCCAAGTGAAGAACTGTGAAAAGTTAGTTTGATCCATGTTCCATAAAAGTTAATCAAGCTGTTATTTTATTTGCACGGCAAATATGTTTTTGCATGGAAATTTTGCTTTTTGCTTACTTTCAAGATCTCTTCTTCCAGGTAACTCTCAATCACAACTTGACACGAATATTCCTTTTTCTTAACTTTTACATAACGATCAAAAAATTCAAAATCAAGTGACAAAAGAATCTAAAAGCCATTATTCAAGTTGGATTTGAAATGACGTGATTGTTGGCAGGTTTTTGTTCGCTACCAAACTGCCCTGTTGAAAGCGGAAAATCACAGACTTTGTTTAAAATTCCTGAAATAGCGTCTGAAGCACGCATCATTTCCTAACAACGCGCGTTTTGATGAAAGATCGATTCAAAATTTCCAGATGCGCCTTTTACGAAATACAACGCAAACTTGAATTTGAAATCAGCACCTTTCAATTGTGCTTTGTGTACATTTTTATGAAAACTGGAGAACTTTCATAATTTGCGTCAAAATTCGCGAAAATTGTTACTCGCGAACGTTTGTACGGCCTAACGGAGTTGGGAGTATAAATTTTGAGTTTTGAGCGACTTTTTTGTGTGAAATAACTGAATCACGATGTGAACCAACTAATGGTCGATCAAATGTTGTGTGAATCTACGGTTGAATATCTACCTTATCGGCCCTTTTTACGCCGGCCCTAATGTGGCGTTAATTTTGGTGCGCGGCGTTAAAAGGGCCGGCGTAAAAAGGGCCAAAAAATGGAAATTTTTCAAAAAATCGGCGTTATTTTTTAAAGTTGAAATTTGGATTTGAAAAACTGAAACAAACTTTAGATGTGAAAGAACTCTTTGGAGACAATGAAGAGTCAAATGAAGGGGAAGTTGAAGCAGAAATAGAGGTAGAATCAGATGACGATGAGGGAATTAGAGAAAATAATGAAGCATTAATGAAAAAGAGGACGAAATAGCTATAATAGATTAAGTCTTACGATGTATTAGATGATATATATTAGAAGACATTTGTAGTATAAGTTAAAATTTGAACAGAAAAAGTGAAAAATAGTGCTTAAAATTTTTTTTTCTTTTTTACTTTTGAGGCGTAAATAACGGCCCTAAGTGGCGTTAAGGCAAAATCTTGGGCTGGCGGAATAAGAGCCGGCGTAAAAAGGGCCGGCGTTAAATTAGGGCCGGCGTAAAAAGGGCCGATAAGGTATATCGATAATTCATGAAGAGACAGCCACTGTGCGAATTGACTACAAGCGAATCAAATACCGCAACAATGCTTTGTCAAATTTCATTTCGTTTCTATGTTAAGACAGAAATTCGAGGTCTCCTTTGTTTTACCGACATTGCAACTGAAATTCGAGAGCTTCTAACATTCCTTTTGAAAGCTATTTTTGTCTGGAAAATAATAACAATAATAATAATCATTCATTTCATAATGTACACGGTTCTTAAGATATACATAAAAATTGTTGAAGATGGACGTTTAAATTATAAACAGTAAAAACTTGGTTATTGCAGAATCTAAATAAAACTTTTTTCCGTGTTAAATTTATCATAATTCGTTTCTTTTCGTAAAGTCACTGGGTAACTCTTTGAAGCATTTAGGAGTGTCATCTGTGTAGGAGAGTTCATTTGAACCGGCTCTCCTACTCCTCGTTTATGATAATGGTAAGTACTCAGCCCAGTTCAGTTTGTGCAGCGATGGTGTAGTGGTTAGTACGTTTGAGTGCGATCGCTGTTCTAGTCCAGTCATGTCGTGTCTCAATACACTCTCCGATGCGCTTTAAAAGCAGCGTATCAGCCCATTAGGAGCCATCGACTGACTGCACACTGGCCTTCGGGCAAGTTAGAGCATTGCTATACGTATCTTTGGCGTTAAGTCAACTAATAGTTGCAAGTCGGCGGGCGGAAGAACAAACCATTACGGATGGAAGCCCAAGGACTAAAAACTCCCGTTACTTACTTACTTACTCAGCTCAGTCTTCCAAATGTAGAGCTTTAAACGCCAAATTGCTTGTGGTCCACTTTATACGCTCTTCGATAGGAAGCTAGTCAAGATGCGTAAAGTAAATTGGTTTGCAGTATCGGTTTAAAACATAGCCAGCCAAAACGTTAAAGTGTTTTTGAAGTCTCATGACAGTGTAACTGGGTGCTAAACTACCTTCTCAATCTAAAGAGAATCAATGACTCAACTATTTTGTTTTTCTGAAATGGAATGAAGTTAGCCTCTTTATAAGTTTAAATGTTCTCAAGGTGCTGTAACAGGATTTGATATCATTGATGTGTTCTTGCCATGTTCTTAATCTTTCCATGTTGTTAATAGACCTTTCTCGAATTTCATTTTAAACACTAAACTGTGACTGAGTTTCATATCTAACCTCGTTTTTATGCGATACATTGTTCCACTTATGTCATTACTTTACAGCTTAATGATAGTCTCTATTATTCTCAAATCCCATTCCAATAATTATGAACAGTTTGAATATTAAAAGCGAGGTTAGACACGACAACTCGGCCACAATGCATCGTTTAAACAGAAATTCGAGAAAGGTCTATTTTCACTGTTTTCTCCCTCAATACCTGATGAGCATGATCGTAAGGTGTCAGGTTTGCTTAATTGATGACGTTTACTCGTTTGTTTGGTCGAAAATAGCATTGTCTTGGTTTTGTGGTAATTGAAAACGAGTCTATTTGTGGAGTTGGTTTACCTCGCATTCAATCTCTTCAGCAAATGTTTTGATTTTTTTTCATTTTGCATGTTTTGTATGGTGTTGTGTCATCAGCGAATTGCAAGATTTCGCAAATTTTCTTCCTGCGAAAAGTTCTTCCTGTTAGGGCATTACAGGGCAAAGGATGCTTCCTGTGATCTCAGCAATTGTAACTTCGCTAATAAGCTTTTTGAATATCATCTCTTAGTTTTAATAAGAGTGTTACACTAATGGCCATTTTGATATACAGATTGTGTGGACTTGTAAAGATCCTGATAATCGATGAATTCAATTATTTGCCTCGATTACTTAGTAATTATCTTCTTTTCCCAAAAGTCATTCATGGACGATAAAGAAAGATCTTAAGATTAAAAACCAGGTTTCGTGTTGAAACTGAAAGTCGAGCATGGCGTATTTGGACGATAAAATATATCGATATGAAACTATCATACGCTCGTGTGTCGTTCTTGTATCGTGTTATGACTATAGTTTATTTTCCATCCGTTTTACGCACATTCAAAACCGCAATCAAAAACATTTTGACGTCACGCACAAAAATCAACAAAAATAAAATTGGTCAAATGTATTATTCAATCAAATTTCGGTCAGTGTTATTTACAAGAGAGGTTTAGCAAAAAATAAATAGAAATACAAAAAATACATCGACCAAATAAAATTTTCCCATATCAATCCATTTCGGAATGATTCAATCACCGTCTTTATATTTGGAGAAGTTCTTTGAAATATTTGGTAGCCTGTGTAATTTATACAATAGTAAAAGTAGAAATTCGTCATCCTACTGAAAATAAAAGGATGAAGAGACTGGAGACTAACAAATAAAGCCTCATGAAATTGCAGATTAAGATTCCATGTTAAACAATAAAATCACAGTAAAACATTTCTCTTCAAATTAAAAACTACCAACGTTGCTTAGCAACCACAAGCCTCCGAAAGATTAGAATGGTTGATACTTGAGTAATAAAAAATCAACAGAATAACGATGAGTCAGCTCTAAATCAAATATGTCAAATATCTTCCCCTTGAAACAGCAAATTCGACTTTGATGTTTCAACATTGTTTGGTCAGCTTCCAAGAGCTTCCATGCAGTGATCATCATGTGTGTCTGAAGAATTTTAGTTCTTCTTCAGACAGTTTCAACAGTAGCAACCAACGCTGCAGTTGATCTTTCACTGTCTGTATCTGACACATTTGAAGCTAAAAATAAAAAAAGTAGTAAGAAAATATTCAACACCAAATTCAACAAATTAAAAAAAAAGAGAATAAAAACTGCTCACATGAAACTGATAAATTTTCATTTGGGCTAGCTTCAGTCCATGCATGTATTGTTGAGACACCAGGCTGATATACATCAATAGAAGAAGGTTCTATTCCAGATACATTTCTTGACATTATTTCATCAAGACCTCGTGCCGCAGAATCATAACTGGATAGATTTATATTTTCTGGTAGTTCCTAAAACAAAATGAGTTTTATTAACACTTTGTAAACAATGGAGAAAATTAAGAAAGAAAGCAAGAAAGAAAACAAACAAAATGACTAACCACACCAAGCGACTTCAAGATGTTACTCTTGCACATAGGGCATGTACGATGATTGAGTAACCATGGATCAATGCAACACTTATGAAATTCATGTCTATAAACAACGTGTATGACATAATACTTAAAATGTTACCTTAAGGAAAGAAATTGTTTGTGGAATATATTTTTGCGGATAAATAACCCAAAAATGCCATATTTTGCGGAAGAAATTTTTGCGGATGACGACCTCAAGAGATTTTGCAGAATCAATTTTTGCGGATGCAAGAAATTTAGTAAAATCGAAAGTCGGGAAACACCTAATTTAGTACCTGGGTATATACAAACTTCAGTTGGAAAGAGCAGATTTATGGAATAACATCTGTTTTTCATCAGTTTATTTAAAAAAATTATATTATCAAAAATTTCAAAAATTTTGCGGAATTTATTTTTGCGGATGACCAATATTTATAGCGAAATCCGCAAAAATAAATTCCGCAAAAAAAGTTCCGTACGAATTTCTTCTGCAAACAATTTCTTCCCTTAAGGTAGTTCTGACAATCACATCTATCTATTGATGATTATCCTAAAAACACTACTTGTGTTATTCCTTCTAATCTTGAGCAATGTCTATGTGATGTGTGTGGTTACTATATACTTACTTGCAAGGTAGTACACGAAGTGTTTCGCCATCTTTATAACATTCTAAACAGATTGCACATGAATCTTCTTCCTGAAACATCATAATAAGAAAAAATCATAAATAAGTAATGATCAAAGAACACAAAACTCAAGGTTTGAAAAGATGTTTGGTTACCTCATCTTTAGTTCCACTTTGAAATGAGATTGTTTTCAATTTCGATATAGCTTTTTTCGCAGCACTTAGCAACTGTTTCTAGAAGTAAATAAAGATGCTCAATAAATAGGTCCAACAACAATATCACATAAAATCACGAAAGAGACAGTTGATCTAAATTCAAGTCCCCCCAACGTAACAATTAGTGGTTAATAAAATGAAAACAATGACTTATGGTATAATAGAGGGGAGCAAGACTTTATCCTCTAGCATGTCAGTCTCAATTGTTTCAGCTTTCATTCAGATATTTTATTTGATCTACTTTTCTACCAAAAAGATAAGATCTCCAGTGAAAAGAACATCTTTTACATTCCAACAAATACTGCCTTGTACAACCTCATACAACACTTCATATTTTTTTAATTCAATCCCAACTACCTTCGTTTAGTTCACCAAGCTCTGGTTCATTTCACTAATTCAAACAAATATGATATATATATACAACAACAAAACTTTTGATTAACAATACAAAAAGTTTTTTCCAGTCCAGAACATAATTAACTGATTCAGTTGCTTTTTTCATTAAACGTTGCTGTTCCATTGTTTTCTTAACTATTCAAAGCTTCATCAACAAACAAGATATACATGAGAAATTCAAAATTCTTACTTCTTTGCGATCATTTCGATAAATATGACGAAATCGTTGAACATAATAGAACACCAACCAAGCCAATGATATGCACATCAACAGGATAAATGATACCAAAACAAATAATACAGATGTACGGCTGACCTGCCATTTTCTGTCTATATAATGAGTACCAACTGCAATGTTACATGTCACAGTGCGATGATCTCTTAATATTTCAATTAATTCTGTTGCAATATGTTGTGGTATTACCACTGAAATCATAGATGGGGATTCATCATCCAAAAGAACAGCCTCTTTTTTATCTGGCTGATTATTATATATGATGACAGCAGTGACATTACTGTCTTGAGCTATTTTTATTTGGTCTTTAATAGAACAGTTTGTGACCATTGGAATTAACGGAATCCAATAATTTTTCTCCTTCCGAGCAGGTAGCTTTTTCAAAGGTTTACACCATGTTTCATCCTTTCCATAATACAAAATGCCACTTGCTTTCGCTTTGGGGCTTTGCTTGCCAAATTTCCCAGTGAAAGACTTTTCATTTCTATCTTCATGATCTGGTGGGGCATTATTGTATACGATAGTAAGATCAGCTTGAGTATATATACTTTTCTCCTCGTAGCTAGTAACGTATCCAATATGGAAACAAATGATCAGAAATGTGACATTCAGAAAAGAATGTTTACCCATTTTCAAGAAACAGTCTTTTCTTCCTTAACAATTTTGTTCGAGCAGTATAAAAATTGTAAAATATTTTGTTTTCCAATTCTTGCTATTTCTTTCCTGTGCATCAAAAAAGTAAAATATGCGTACGAACATAGATGATTTACTCATTTCATTGGTGAAATCTTTACTAACACGACGACTTTAGTACTGTCTGTAAGTCCGTAATGAATAGATAACTAGACTGTACACCAAAACGTTCAAGTCTGTTGTGTTCATGGATGGTGTTCAGTTCAATTGTATGTACAGTAGACTCCTCGAACTCGCAAGGGACCAGAGAAAAAGTTCGACATAGAGAAAGTTCGAGATAGACAAAAGTTGGCCAAAAATGATTTTTTCCGAAAATAAAGTACGAAAATTTAATTTTCAGTATATCAGGGGTTCGTAATCACAGACTCGAACCTTTTTGGAACGCGATGCTGTTTGTTGCTGTTCCAAACTTTTGATAATTTTAGCTTTGTTCTTCATCCACGTGGAAATTGTATTTTTTGGGATTCCGTATCTCTCTGAAGCCTTCTGCTGTTTCATCCCTTTTTCGATTTCCCGAATAATGTTGCATTTTTGAAGTAAAGAGTGATTAACAAGTTTCCTTTTTGCACTTTTTACAGCTAACATCTTCGCTTCTCGTTCACCTCAAGACTGCATAAAAAGGATTTTGTAAACAACGAGAAACACGAGAAACAATCTTTTGCTTGAATTCGAATTCGACCTTCGAAAAAATTCGTTCGAAAGTAGAACATTTTTATTCGATTTTCAGTGTAAAAAGGTGTTTTTGTGTGAAAAAGTTCGAGATAGAGAGATAAATTGTCTGACGGGACCAAGATCTTGGTTTGAGATAGAGAGAAGTTCGAGATAGAGAGAGTGTACTGTAATTTGCGTCGGTTGATGCGGGGTGTGGGTAGCGCACGCACGGAATGTGACTAGCATAATCGTGCTGTTTGTCACACATTCTTTCACATTTTCAATCGCGCGTTTTAATCTATACATAGACAACTTTATTCAATCTGTCTATTTTTCCTTACGATAACTGGTACAAAAAATTGCATATTATTAATGCTACAAAAATAATAAGAAAAGATAAGAATTTCGATATGAATTGGTGGCATGCTGAAAAATGACATAAACTTTAAAGTTCCATATTTTTGCGATGTCTGGACACTTATGATGGATGTATTTCGATTTTGCCCAGTGAGATCTGGATAATCAAAGGCCATGGCATCTCGCTATCAATAATCTACCATACAGAAAATGCTGATCGTTCGTTTTTTCGCCCCCATATTTGTAAATCTTAACTCGAGTGTTCTCGACTAATCGGAAAAACTGACAAGACGACGTGTTTAATCCGCCCTCTTTATGCGAATTTGCTCCGAATTTGCGAAATAAAATTCTCGCGAAAAATTCGATTTTTTCATATTCGCGAAAAAGTTGTTTTCTGATTTGGGATTTTTGAACTCCTGTCAAGAAAATCCATAAACCAAAGCTGTGCGTAGTCAATATATTTTTCATTTTTCATGTTTCTCTGGCACAGAATGCAGAAAGAGAATGGAAAACTCATTCGTCAGTTAAATCTATTTCGATTACTTTCTTTTTGATTACATTTGGTAACGACTCTGATAATAAGCTTCAGATATCGTAGGATGCAACAGGTTTTTTCTTATCAGCCTGTTTTGTTATTTACATGGTTGTTGACATTCGATTTTTGCTGGTTTTTGATGGACCCAGGTTGCGCGAATATTTCAACAAATTCTAAAAATGATGGTATTGTTCCAAATACCATCTCACGAACAGTCTGTTCCAAATACCATCTCACGAACGGTCTGTTCTGTACTGTTATCCATTTCGCTTCGAATATTCTCAAAAAGGTCTTTAGCCAGATTAACGAGCTTTGAATTTTCAGAAAGCATCAATTCTCCAAACAGATAAATCCCCATACCCTTAAGATAGAAAGGAGAACACGTTTGACGATATGTTGGGACCTGGTTTTCATTGGTCAAGCAAGTATTTATTTATTATTATTTATTTGGTATTGCATCTGCTTTCCAGGAGGGGCCACGGCTTAGGTTGGAGGCTCCGAAGTATTTGACACTCTCATGAGTGACACAAACTCAATCAAGTGCTCTTCTGGATGACCTCCTGCAACACCCGATGTATTATCTACCCAATTTCCCTCACATGGCATGGGTCGACCCGGCGCTATGGTAAATTCACTTGCGCATGGTGAATCGCCGCCAAGGGGAATTGAACCCCGATCTCTCGCATGAAATGTGAGAGTGATAACCACTATACTACGGCGCCATTAAGATATACTATATATAAGATATAACATATATAAGATATAAGATATACCAACCTGGTCTTCCGTTAAGAATCGTCGCACATCGACTAATTTTGTAAAATATCTGAAAAGAAAAGAATGAAAGTTCATTGCGATGTTGAAACAAAATCAAGACTGAGAAAAGAATTATCCAGGTGTACTTGTGTTTGATAACAAGCTCACACCATCTGTGACGTATCTAGAAAAAAGATCAGCGTAACAGAGTTCAAATCACGTGAACAGTCAGCAAACAAACAAACAAACAAACAAACAAACAAACCAACCTCTGCGTTTTTTTCTTGAAACTTGTAAACATGATTCATTTGCGTAAGTGTTTGTGGCAACATATTCTCAATCTGCAGCAATGATTCCAAGACATGGATGGTTTGCAAACATGTCTGAAATTTAAGAAATCAGTCCATCATTTGATTTTATCTAACGAGTCAAAATTCAAAATTCTTTTTACCAATGAAGGTCGTTCTGTAACTGGTCGCTTTCTCTTCACACCACGTGATTTGCATTTTTTGTTGGCGATATTATTTCTTTTCCAAAATTCTACCTGAACAAACCACACGAGAATGAGGCCACACGAGAATGAGGAGTAACGGAAAACTTATCGATTATTCAACTGATAGGAAATGCACTTTTCAACAACTGTACCTCACCAAGAATAGTTCTCCAGAGATCGTTATCATTACTACAGACCATTCCAGTCTAAAAGCGTTTCAGAGCGTAAAATTGAACTTTTTTAAGGTAACATTTTTTGAAGCAAATCGATAACAATTCTTGAAACAAACGTCTCACCACAGTATCCGGAAGGGTAGTATTCTCAAGCCAATCGACAACCAGCTCGTTCTTTAATGAACTAGGCATAAATCACAAAAATGGAACTGCTCGAATCACTTAAATAACGTTTCTTCACGTTTTTGTTGAGAATTTGAAATAGCTAGTCCAAGACAGTCAAATTAACAATCAAAATATAAGCAGTTGAGAAGTTTTATTAGCCTTCTAGCTCATCAAGAGTTCATCGAAAATTGGAGATTATAAACAAGACGACTAACCCGTTCAACATGAAATGATTTATATAAAAATCGAAGAACATCTAAACACAGAAACATGTAATCTCAACAACTGTTACTGATACGATTATAAACAACTAACAAAATACCTCCGAGGTTACCAACAAGCCTTTATAACACTTGACATAATTCTTGAGAAATTCATCAAACGCTAGATATCCGACTTTATTCGCCATGAAATTCAAGAGAAAGTAACCCTAGATGAAGTAACTATATATGAAGGAGAAAATGAGAAATTATTTTTTGACAAAAACAAAGACTCCGAAGAATATCTCCACCTTAAGATAATGAACTTGTGAAAATTTCTTGGATGGGATAGCCGCGTTAGTTACTACTGTTTGAGGCTTGGTTTCTGCTGCGTCATCTTCCGTTAAGCTGTTGTTGACAGCCTCCTTGGCTAAAATGACTTCTACTTTAGTTACTTACTTAAAAATTAATATCTTATGTCATTTCAAAATATTTTTATGGATTTGAAAGATCGTTATGGGACGAAAGAATTTCAATAAACCTGAAATATACTTGACACTTCTTTTCGGCCTCATCAATTTCAAATTGTCATCATCTAACTGTTGCAGTTCATCAGTTAATGTTTTAAGCTTCAACAACTTCATCAACTCTTGCTCCTTTAGAAATTCTTCATGTGAAACCTGAACAGTAACAACAACATTTAAATAGACTGAACATCTACCAAAAAATATGGGAGAACAAAAGCCCACCTTTTTTTCACGTGCAATAATTCTTTCCTCTAAATACGTTGCAAAACCTTCACTTAACCATTCCTCTGTCCAGTCTTTGGCGCCAATCAAAAGACCGAACCATGAATGTGTGATCTCATGAGCTATCCTTGCAGACATGCTCCCATCACCACACAACACAGATTGAGATAAAAACATTAGATTCGGACTAAAAATAAAAAGACATATTCAACTTTTTATAAAATTCAAATGTACATTGCTGCAGTGAAATTCCCACCTTACCTCTCCAGTCCCATGCAAGCAAATGAACGAGGCATGAGAACAAGATCCAATCTTGTGAAAGGATATTCCGATAGCAGAGCGCAGGCATGGTAAAGATATTTCCCAGTAAGATCCAAGTATTCTTTTTCAAATGATCGAATTTTAGATTGGCTAGCATAAAACGTCACTCCAACCCTCTTCCCATTTGGTGGACACTCCACTTCAATACTCTTCGAACTTTTAGTAAATTTCCCAAATGCAAATGAAATAGTCGAAGATGGCAGAGGTATATTCATCTCATAATAAAATAAATCTACAAATAGACAGATTTTGTATCAGATGAAATCCACTACCAAACCTCAAACAAGTGAGCTACCTTTTGTACATGAAGCGTTAGAAGCATCCAGGAAAGTCTGCATGCACTCGTGTCTGTTGCCACTCGATAACACATGATTTCCTTTTCTTATTCTGATGTACGCTTTCCATGTTGACATGGCAACAGGTGGCTCCTGACATGGCATCATCGATCTGTTGTTTATATATGCTCCAGGTGTGAAGCAACATGGGCTGAAAAAACAGACAAGCTAGAACACATAATGAATACACACAAATATACTTGTGAAGCAATAACGTGAATTTCTTGGCACTTACTTGAAATCTTGGTCATGACACCACATTAAAGACGGTCCAGATGGCTTTGTTTTGTAACTAATGGCAACAGCTTTCGGCCAACTTCCTCTTTCTTTCTTCCAAACACGAATGCACCAACCATGCAGAGAGTATGGTAGAGTTTTATAATTCAACTCTTCCTCAACCTTATCTTCCGGATAATTATTCAGAAAAGAACAACTGCTACATAATGTTGAATCACTTTGATTATGTTTTGGACAGCAGCAAGTATCTTGGAAATGAATCTTAAAACCTTCAGGTAAATTCACTTCCTGAACTGACTGAATGTCAATTAAAGTACAATCTAAACACATTTGAAACTCTTTGTTAGCGATATCTTCAGATGCAGGTGCAATAAACAAAAGGATTACTCCATCAATACTTTTCTTCTCAAAGTCAACATCGAGATATAACACGAAGTGAGGAATGACCACCTCATCAACGTTTGCCATCAATGGAATGTCTTTTAATCCGTTGGTTAATTCCTCAGCATTTTTAGGGAGGAAATCGGTTCTGCAAGTATCATCAGACAAACTCTGCTGATGTGGCAACATACTATTCAAGTCTTGCAGATCACCAGCCTTGCAGTGTGGTGTAATGATACGTGTCATCAACATATTTCCATGAATAAGCTGTGATTGGGTAGGAGAAAGGTGTTCTGTTCTAGTGAAGCTGCTGAGTAATACAAACTGACATCTTTTGACAAGCCCTGGTAACACATGAGATACTTCTTCATGTATTTCTTTCAATGTCCATAAACTTGTATCTTGATCTAAAAAGAGCCTTTTGCTACAAATGACTTCTAATCCTAACATTTTCAGTGAAAATTCCTCAATGACATAATTTTCAAAAGATTGTACCTACGTGAATTCACTTTTCTTCCATTCTCACCGAGCAGTAGGTGTATAATATACAAAAGAAGTGGAGATGAATCTTTGTGAAGAATTTGATTGTTTATAAATGCAGTAGCAGGGAGATTATTCACCTGAAGTTGGTCGATTAATGTTGATATTGTTTCCGAAATCAAACTTATAAAATGCATTCCAAATAAAGTTATGTGTCTGTTCAAACTTTTCCATGAAGCAACCAAGTCTATCACATCTTTGTGGTTGATGGAATTTGTGAGGAAAAGAAAAAAAATTCCATTGTTTTGAATGTTTATGGCATTCAAATCTTTCTGAAACATTGTGATGGTCTGTTCCTCCACAAATATAACGGAAACAACAGATTGCACATCAGATAATAACCTGTTCTCTAGATTGCGAATTAAAGAATCTTTCAATAAAATGCTTTTGTTGTCATGCGAGCAGATGATGACCAAGTGAACGTTTGATAGAACTTGGCAAGGTGGTGTAACCTAAAAACATGCATTCTAGAACTTGTCTGATGTAAGTGTATTGACAAATAGGATTACAACAAACCTACTTTATCTTCCTTATCTGGATTTTCCATCATACTGTGTAAAACGTAAGGATCTATAAATGTTAACCCCATTTCCATGATCAGATCAGGAAACAAAAATGATGATGCGTCTGCTATAACCTTTTTGTATTGTGATTTCATATCGTTACTAGATAACATTATGTTTAACATCAAGAATAAATCAGCAGTCTGTGAACCAGTTTCATAAACTTCTTTTGCACTACCAGAGAGGATACACTCTAAATCAGATGCTAGCCAAGTAAATTTCACTGGCCAATCCTGAAAATGTGAAAGGCGAATTTATTTATACAATTCAGTCACAGTCGTGTAAAAACTAAAAATACTTACTATGTGAGAAACATTGAGTTTCAGTGCAAAACATGACGAGATGTGTATGATTTTCAAAGTCTTTCCAAGAACTTTCTGACAGGCACAAACGAAATCATGCACAGAACAAAATTCTTCAAATTGAAAGGTTTTACTTATAGATGTTGGCGTGCAGGAAAAAACCTAAAAACAAATCATGGTTTAAACAGAAATATCTGTATTTTTTCATAATTGTACGATTATCTTGGTACCTGTCCTTGAGAGCTGGAATGGCAGCTTAACACAATCATTACTTCCTCTGAAATGGAAATAAACAAATTTCATTACGTTTGTTAAGACTTGTATATCAAAAGAAATGGATCTTTTTGTACGTACGTGTCTTTGAAAATTTGTTCATGTCCTTTAACTTGGATATTTGTTGAAATAATTCTTTACGTGATGCAAATGAAAAAGTGATGCATACAACAGAAGTGTATTTTCCTAGAGAAAATTATGGTACCTTTCAGAAACCTTCATTAGGTTAATAATAAAATGACTAGCCGCCAAGGTGGCGTCGCTCGCTGCCCATGTTCAGCCTGCGTTGACTTCACGAAAAATAAAATTAAGGAATTGGCAACTGAAAGTACCTATGTTGTAGAGCTCGAAAAGCTGATCAAAAAAATGCATGGGATCGTTTCGTTACGACCAACCGTTACGGAGATATCGTTGATAAAAAATTTTGATGATGTCACAGACCCGTCCCCTTAAAAATTAGACCCAAATTTTTCGTCACCCCATCCCCTGTATCGCGGACCCCAAAAAACGTCAGTTATCCCCATTGGTTACCAAGATAATTTTCCCTAAACGTCACGTTCTATTTGGGTCTCAATACAGTGGTTTCATACTGACGTCGCACAAAATAAAATAAAATAATCACTCTACAACTTTCTACCATTTTGCGTGACAGACAAACGGACAAACGGAGAATCGGTTATTAATAATAGACTCAGTTAATACAAACAACTTAAACAGACAACAAAACCAAAAAAGATATTCAATTATCAGGACTAATTTACCATCTAATACTTGAACAGTGTTTAAGAACGATGAAATCCATGGACCAAACTTGGATTGAGGATCTCGCAAATTGAACACTACCAGTACCTTGAAGCAGAAAATGTCAAACAACAGTGAGCCAAGAGTAACATCACAATGATATACGCAATGATATAAAAATGAAATACCCGTTCATAAGATCCAACACTTCCTTCCTTGATAACATGAACATTTGTTTCGTAATCATCATGACTTGTATTTTCAACTTTTGCAACAAATTCATAAACCTTATTAGAAACATGCTTTTCCAATAACGACACATTGTTCTCTGTGTTTAATGACCAATAATCAACTTATAGAAAAAGTGGAAAAGTCAACATCTTACAACTTCAACATGAACAAAATGAGATTGTGACAAATTGCACCTGGTATGTTAGAGGGTTGCTTATTCAATGGATGCACATCACAATGGTTGAAATCACATCGAATATAACGGCTGTCTTCAGTGGTTTCACATATGAAAACTGTACTTTTATATGCATCCAAAAGGTCTACAAAAGATTTTATCATTTATATGAAGTAATCGGTCCCTCCTTTTATTCAAGACAAACAAAGTTTAAAAAGATATTTGGTTACCAGTCATATTTGTTTCTTTTGGATCTTTGAAATTAAGCCAATAGGATTTTTATTTTAGTTCTTTTCCCATAGTTTCTATTTACAAGGTGAATGGTGTTCGAGTTAACTCACAAAAAGGATTTCAAGTGCTAAAATGCTATACTTAAAAAAAACTGTTAAAATAAAATCTTTTTCAGACATCCCACAAATCGAATAGCATGGACAGAAATTAAAACTCAAAGAAGGGCTAAACATCAATTGGTATCATCAAGATTTTCATCTTGTATTCTTTGTTTCCATTACTCACTTTTTTCGAAAGCAATTAATTGTAATTTTCTTACACCTCTGCTAAGTATACCTTAAGGGGATTTTTTTTGTGTGGATTAATTTTTGAGACTTTTGGCCAAATTCACAAAAATAAATCCACGCAAAACATCAAGACATGAACTATTTGCAAAAAAAATCCACGCAAAATTTTATGATTTTATTAGCTCATTTTTTGGCTGTGTACCTTTCGTATTAACTACTTCCTTGCACTCATCAAGCACTCATTGGTTTTGCAATGTGGCAGGCATGGAAATGGCGATTTTCGCTGCTACTTCTAAGCTATATGCAATGCACTTTGTGCCCATTTGCAAAAAAAAATCCAAACATTTTCCTTCAGAAACTCTGACTCAGAAAAATTAGTCCACGCAAAACGCTCTCAAACCGTGGCTCACAAAAATTAGTCCACGCAAAAAAAAATCCCCTTAAGGTAGCATTTAGATTTTCTTAACTAAACTTTCAACCTAAACATGTGGAAACAAGTATGCTGAAGAAGTTTTGGAGATTCATCGAAAACAATGTATAATCAAAACGTTTCATGATAATGAAATTTTATTTCACAAATTAGCAAGTGGCTTACTTAATAAATACAGTAAACATGTGTGTAACAATGAATGCATTAGTCTTGCTGAGATCTCCTCCTTGCTTTGAAGATGGAGATTTCTTGCTATGATATCATTTGATATCAAGGCAATCATTTGTTACTTAACAAACAACAATTTACAAAGAAGGCTTTGGGCAAGATAACTAGCCAATCTAAATGTCTACTATATTTCAAAAAATCATAAATTTGTCATCGCCCATACCTGAAAAACGAAACAATAATAGTCAATGAAACAGAAAAAAACTCATTAAACTTGTCATAATGAAAAAGAACAAACTTTTGTAGCTCCCACTCTCGATTATCTAATGGACAGACTTGTCGTGTTTTCAGCCATCTGGATATACAATGAAAATGAAATGCATGCTGAAAAAGAAGGTTCAAATGAATAGGATGTCACAAAAACGGATTAAAATTTGTGAAGTATCTTTTCTTACATTGCATACTCCCCATGCAACAGTACATTCCTCACTTGTGGCAGAAGCTTGATTAGCTTGGCATTCAATACCTGCGATAAAATTGAATGCTGATTAAAGTATAGCTAAAACACTAATAATTTAGTATAATCGGACAAGTATCAGCATAACAATAAACTATCTGTACATAATTTGACCAAAAAGAAAAATATAACAAATAGATGTTGGATACAAAATAAATAAAACGAGTGATGTGGCTTGGGTGCAGTGACGTGCACCTGTCATCCAGTTACTTGGAGATTAAAAACAACTTTTTCAATTCAACATGGTTGTTTCAACACTATACGACACTCACAAACTCTTTCTGAGATTCAGACAATATGACCCTCCTGAGCGCATGGTCAGGGTTGTTACGCCGTCAAATGTAGTAACTCCGTCAAATGTAGTAACTCCGTCAAATGTAGTAAATTTTCTACGACAAATGTAGTAACTCCGTTAAATGTAGTAAAAATCTCTGTCAAATGTAGTAATGCTAAATGTAGTAAAAATCTACGACAAATGTAGTAACTCCGTCAAATGTAGTAAACCTACGACAAATGTAGTAAACATCTTTAAGTTTGGAATGAGCCATAATTAGGCCAAACACGTGGAGGTCTTTACCAGGTAACTTTTCAAGGGCTATCAGGTGGCTGCATAATTAAAACCAAAATCGCCCATGCACAGTAATAAGACGCTAATATGAGCTGAATGAGCCGTAATTAGGAAAAACACATTAAAGTCTTCCCCAAGTAATTTTTCCAGTGTTATCAGGTGGCTGTGTAGTAAGCCTGGAATTTGCACATGCGCATTTACAGCATGTTAGTACAGGTAAAATCAGTCATAATTAGGCAAAACACATGAATGTATTTACCAGGTAACTTTCCAAAGGCTATCAGGTGGCCATATAATACAACCAAAAATTGCGCATGCGCAGTAGAAATATATTAGTATGAGGTAAATCAGCCATAATAATTAGGGAAAACACATCAAGGTTTTCATCTTTATGATATTCCAAGTGTTATGAAGTGTCCATATAATAGTTCCCAATTTCGCGCATGCGCAGTGAAAAGATTTGGGTAGAATTATGACAAGAAAAGTAAAGTTCATGTAAATATGCATGTATTTTCAGTACTGGTAACAAAACATAGTGTTTGTTTGAAGGTATCCTGAATTCAATTGGTGTCACACATACAAGGGTTAACCTCCTTCTCACAAATTAAGAGTCATAAAGAAATGAAATATTTAATTAAAAAGTGAAAATATGCTAACTGCATGCTTCACTAAAGGTTATAACTCCCTATGTCCCAGTGAAATCAATGAGTTCAGGATACCTTTAATAATAACAGAACAAGTACTTATTCAAAGGATTTTATAAAGAGACCCTATGCAAATACAATTCAATGATTTTCAACGATGATAACCAAAGAAGTAAATAGAGCCAATAGAGTTATAAGCGCACTATTCCACTTCACACGCCTACCAATTTTTATTTGTCTTTGCACACTTTTCAATAACGTCTCTAAATGCAAAACTGCACCACTTTCTCTGCCACATACGATGATTTTATTAACAGAGACAACTTGCTCATGCCAAGTGACTTGACAAATATAAGTTCATGTCAGGTTTATCTGGAACTTGTTTATTTGAAAGTAAATGTTAAGGAGAACTGACATATACTTTTATTTAAGACTTTTTTTCCGCAAAAAAAATATTACGCAACATACTAGACAATTTCGCATCCATAAAGCGCATCAGACTCGAACACGGGTGGCAGCGGTCAAACTCAAAGGTACTAACTGTAACCACTACACCATCGCTGAATTTATAGAGTTTTAAAAGTTACTTCATTAAGACCTTCGAGCGTTTTAACTTAGTATGGCTCATTAACCTCATACAAGTATATTTCTACTGCGCATGAGCGATTTTTGGCTGTGTTTTGCCTAATTATGACTGATTTTACGTGTACTAACATGCTGTAAATGCGCATGCACAAATTCCAGGCTTACTACACAGCCACCTGATAACACTGGAAAAATTACTTGGGGAAGACTTTAATGTGTTTTTCCTAATTACAGCTAATATTAGTGTCTTTTTACTGCGCATGCACGATTTTGGTTTTAATTATGCAGCCACCTGATAGCCCTTGAAAAGTTACCTGGTAATGACCTTTACGTGTTTGGCCTAATTATGGCTTATTCCAAACTTAAAGGTGTTTACTACATTTGTCGTAGGTTTACTACATTTGACGGAGTTACTACATTTGTCGTAGATTTTTACTACATTTGGCGTTACTACATTTGACGGAGATTTTTACTACATTTAACGGAGTTACTACATTTGTTGTAGAAAATTTATTACATTTAACGGAGTTACTACATTTGACGGAGTTACTATATTTGACGGAGTTACTACATTTGACGGTGTAACAAGGGTTCTCACAGAGATGTTTCGTGAGTTTGGAATCCTTCGTGAGATTATTATGCACTGGTATCAGACATGAACATTTGGTATTGTCTCTCCATTGTAGGTGTCAGAACATGAACATGCATCCTCATAAATCATGATGATGGATACAGATTTGCTTCTTTTTGGCTAAACAATTGCTTAACCTTCTTGGTTTTCCACGTTATTGCTATCTCATATTGATTCTTTGTGAACTCATGTAACTTTTGAATGAATCACTTTTTCAAAAAGAAACCTCAACTAGTAGAAAAGGCTTCAAAATTTCGGTTTCAGTTTCCTGTACACTTCTGTAGCATATTTTCCATCATTATTTATCATTATTGTGTCTAGAAACTCTCCAGGATTGTTTTCAACAGTGAACCTCAGTTTTGCCCGATAATTATTGATTTGTTCAAACAGAGTGTTGGGCGTGTCTTTGGATGATGTCGTCTACAAATCTGCAATAAAATTTTGGATTGAAAGGTTTTACTATTTCATTTTCAACAAATGTAATGCAACTGATGCTGGTTTCTAAACGGAAAAGCTTTTACTGATTTCAACATCACTTGTTTTATTTGTTTGGTTTTATATCCTAATTGATCAAGCAAATGTCTAACATAATGCACCCAAACTTCCAGTGGATGCTACATCTTGTGCATCAGAATGGTTGTTTTTAACTTAAAATTTAGAGACATAATGAAAAGTAAACAGATTGCATATTCACAAAAAACTTAATTAATAAGTTGAATTCAAACAATGTCTGACTGAAATTTGTGTCAGCAAAGGATGGATGATGAAATTAATTGTGTGTTCTTTTCTGTTGTTCTTAATCTATTTTTCATCATTCATATACTTTTTCAATGTAATTCTAAATATTATCACAGGATATAGAATGCAGTTTAGTTATATAACTGTATAATTTCAAAATTGGTCTCAACCCCCTCACAAAATATATTAATCCCACCTATAGTTTCAAATTGTTTACAGCTTCTGTGGTAAACAAAAAACATTCCTCATGTTTTCCAGTACTTACACAAATCCATAATATGGTTTCTACAAATGGCACAATTATCAACAACAATATCTAAGGTAAAAAGAGCAAGTGATTATTTCAAAAAGATTCCGATTTAGTTTCAAAGTATTAACAATTCAGCATTTCAGTTATCTGATATATCTAGTATTTTCTTACCCCATGCCCATAGAGCAACAGCATTCCACTAAAACACAACAACAAAAATAATAACATATAAAATATTTTAAATTTTAAATTATGTTTAAAAGTATTATTGCAAATTCTTATATTGGTAAGATATCTTGAAAATATAATACTTTGAAGATGGCGTAGGAGTTGAAAAGCTTCGTAAATAAAATTTTTGTTGTTTTATACACTTTTAAATATTCCATATCTTGAATTCATTTTAATTTAATAGACAGAAAACTAAACATACTGTAATCATAAATAGGATAAGGAGATGATTCTGTCAAAAGGCAGGATTGTCGCAGTGGAATACTGTACATCTGGCTACTTTTGTAAAAGTTAATAAGTAATGTTTACTAATGAATAGAATGAACCATTGTACTAGTTTGTACTAGTTTGGGTAACAAGACAGGTAGACTTAATTAAAATGATAAATTAATTAACATACAGGTCTGATGTAAGTTCCACACCTGCTCAAGCCACTTCACTCATGTCACTTCATTCAGGTTTCAATATTTAATTATGATATAAAGCTGCCTTTACACGATCATATTTTATATGACATATGATATAGGATCATATGTAACACTTGCTTGCTTCATCATAATGCCCGTTGTTACACGGTCATATATTTTTTTCCCATTTTTTTCATCAAAACTGTTTTATTATGAATAAGGAAGAACTTGTTCATTGCAATTCTTTGAAAAACAAAAAGAAGAAAGTATTGGGTAAAGCAGTGGCTTGTACGGAGACCTATACATCTACAAAACTTTTATCTATATATTAATACCCGATTCTCTGTCTGTTTGTCTGTCTGTCTGTCTGTCACACAAAATGGTAGTTTAAGATGTGAGAGTAATTATTGTATTGTATTTTGTGCGACGTCAGTGTGAAGCCGTTGTATTGAGACCCAAATAGAACGCGAGGTTTAGGGAAAATTATCTCTGTAACCAATGACGTTTTTTGGGGTCCGTGATGCAGGCAATGGGGTGATGAAAAATTTGGGTCTGGTCTGTGATGTCATCAAAATCTTTGAAAGATAATATCTCTGTAATGGTTGGTCGTAGCAAAACGATCCCATACATTTTTTTGATCAGTTTTTCGAGCTCTACAACATGGGTACACTTACTAATGCCAATTCCTCAATTTTATTTTTCATGAACTCAACACAGGCTGAACATGGGGGCAAGCGACGCCGCCTTGGCGGGTAGTTTATTATTATTTATTTAACTCATATTTTTTCAGGATATATACATATCAAAATAAAATGCTGTTTTCCATTATTTGTCCTGTGTAAAATAGAAGTAAAAATCAAAATTTTAAAAATTTGGTTGAGAGCTAGAGACAATCGGTCGACTTCTGAATTGGATTCTTCTTTTCCCAATTATCGATAAATTTGTCTATGTCTATTATAGCTATTTTCCCTGCAATTAGGAAAATATACACCTGAAGATTTCTCTCTTTTTCTCTGATGTGAATTTTGTTTTTCGTTTTTCTATATCACTTCTGTACATTTATAAACACATTCTGATTGGTGAATCACTTGATTTAAATAGAAAACAATAGGGTTATATGATCATACTAGTATCCTAGGTAAAAAAGTTTTACCACGTCTAACTTCAAAAACAATGGTATGCAAAACCTGTGTCGAAAAAAGGTGACAAAAAATATAATCAAGGTGTACAAACCCATTGACGAAAAATTAAATCAAGGAATAGTGACTCAAAAGTGTACCCATGTTATAGAACTTGAAAAACTGAGCAAAAAAATGTATGGGATCATTTTGGCACGACCAACCATTACAGAGATATCGTTGATCAAAGATTTTGATGCTGCATCACTCTAAAGAAATTAGGTCCAAATTTTTTGTCACTCCATCGCCTGTACTGCAAACCCCCCAAAATGTCAGTTATCGCTATTGGTTCTTGAGGTATCTCCCCTGAAACGTCGCATTCGATAGGGGATGCAATGCAATGGTTCCCCTGTGACGATAAAAAAGCTGATGTCAAACCACGTGCTACTATATAACAGTCGTAAAAAGAAGCATGGCCTAACAAAGAATATGGCTCTCTAACTCGCTATTATATATAAGATGCATATGAAGAAATAGGACACATCCTATCTTTTAAAAATTGAATCATATACATGTGATCATAATGATTTTATTTCATATGAGGTATGTTTTACACGATCATACTCATATGATCTATGTCATATAAAATATGATAGTGTAAAAGCAGTTTAATATCTGCTAAAACTTTTTTTACCTTTTTGACTTCAAATCTCTTTTTATCTTTAAGTGAAGTGGAAGAACCACTAGCTTCAGGCATTTCAACATCAGCATCAGCCATAATGAATAATAGATATTATCTAAAAAATCTACTTGATTAATCACCAGTCCAAATAATGTTCATATACACATTTTTTAATAGAAACTTTATCTTCATTTATCTGTAATTTATTTTCTCTCTTTATCTGGCTTATTTATGCCCTTATTATATTATATAGCGTCCTCAATGAAAATTTCACAATAACAGTTAATGATAGAAAAGGTAAATAAAGATGATGGTGTTAAAGTGCTAGACAATAGATGAATATAAACAGGTTTATTATTTGTTTGTTTACATAATTACCATTATTACTTTTGACTGGCAAACTATACTGCAAAAATGTTACCAACATGGTGAATTCAAGGTCACTTTCTAATAGATCCTAGAGAATCCTGTAGGATATTAAAACTTTTGCTTCTGCTACAAGCACACTGGAACTCTTTTACAACTTCTCTAGGTTATTTTAAGCACAAATAAGTACAATTTAAAAGTCAAGTAAGTGCAAAATATTGTTTATATACTACACTCGATTTAGGAAGAACGTTGATAACAACAAATATTTTATAAAAATCACAAAAGCTCAAAAACCATCCAGCTTTAAATCTGATGCTACTCTGCCTAAATATAGCAAATAATAAGTTAAGAATTTTGGGATTTAAGAACCCAAATAATGTATTTCAAACGGTCTTCATAATTCTGCACACATATCAAAACATATTCCAATTGTCTATATATAAATTAAAAACACAGTGCATACTGTACTTTCAACAAACTTTAATCCAGTCAAAACCCACTGTTCTGTATGATGATATATTATGTACAGAGTTGGTCATTATTATTTTTCATCCGTAAATAAAGCTACCATCATACACAGAGTTTGCACATGACTCTCAAGGAAGGAGTCAATTTATAAGATTGTGTTAAATTAAGTTAATTCAATTGTAAAATAAGTAAAATAAAAAGGTTTTGCACATACATTCACAGAGGAGGAGGACACTTTTTAAATAGATATATAATGAAATAAGTAGGCCATTCTTCACAGCTTTCCTTTGCTCTGTTGCATAAAACATTTTATTTAGTTATATGTGGCGAATTCGGTAAGCATGGATATATATTTTCATGACAAAAATCTTTATTTATTTTTCGCAATCAAAATTAGGAAGGTCGTTCAGAATTAGGAACATTATCGGAAGATAAGAAAGAAAATCTTGAGGTGTATAGAGAACATCTTATTGCCAGCAAATGGCACTATTTGACTTTTGTGCCCCACTAATATTATTGTTGATATTGATACAGAATATCATGCTGATTAATAATCAATAAGAAATTGAGCCATCAATCAGCAAGAAGTATAATAATACTACTATAAATTCAACAGTCACGCAGAGTGATAATATACTAAGGGCCCTTATGTAAAAGTGGCTATAAAGCAAGTATAAACTTTATGTAAATATGTTGTATACATAGTGAAGTAAAAGATTCATTTGAAAAAATTAGTACAAAATATTAGATAATTACAAATAGGCACAATATACACAAGAATAACACCATGCAGACGCCAATTAGAAACAACAGGCATTCACACTATAGCAATGGAGAGTGCAACCACCTACAAACTGAGATGCAATTAGTAAAAACTACTAGGGAGGACTAGCCTAAATGATGGATGTCCTTGCATATATAAACAATAGTATCAGCATAACCACCTAAAGAAAGGACGAGGAAAGACGAGGACATTACACAGATGAGACAGACACAGATGACGGGACATAATGAGACAAGAATATACAAAGTACAGACACAAGAACAAAACATTATACATAACACAGTATATTATAGTTACAGTTACATACCATAGTTGCCATAGTTGCCATACCACACCAAGTACAGTATGGAATAAGAAAATAGGAAAAATGAATTACTGAGACTCTAGATAGGAGCTAAGAAACTGTCTTGTCAAAGACTGTTTGAATTCAGAAGTACTAAAAGCAAGGAAGGAGAATTTACAGTGTTCAAGAAGTTCATTCCATGCAGAAACACATTGGATGCATACAGAATTATGGCAAAGAAAGTAGCAGATTTAGCTGGAGTATTCATTACACCAGTGGCACCAGCACAAGTGTTACCAGAGAAAAATCAAAGTTCAAGGTGTTAACAAGAGAGGAAGGTAAAGAAGGTTGATTAGTACAAATCGACTTTAAAAAGATTCATGAGTCATATGAGATCAGTAAAATGGAGAAGAGCAGGTTCTGAGAAGAGAGTAGATGCATGGAGCTCTACGTTTTGAGAAAGTAATTATTCGAGCAGCCTGATTCTGGGAAGTTGACACACAATCTATACAATAGCTTGAAGGTTGACCCCAGAATAAATAGCAAGAAATATGACTGTGGAACAAACCATAGCACAAGGAGATTACGAGGTAAGACATGGCTCAGTTTAGAAAGTATGGCATCGGCACATTTAAGTTTAATCTATCTGAGGTTTCCAAAAAAGTTTGTGATCAAGTAATACTAGCAAGATACTAATTGTATTACTCTCATTGATGATTTTTACCATCATGTACCGTAAAGCGGGGTGACTTCGATCAATTTTGCCACTATTTTAAAAGTAACTTCCGAAATACTAAACCAAAACGTCTGAAACTTTGGAATCATTACATTACATATTTCTTCTATTTCAGTGCAAAATTTCACATTAACTAAACTTGTAATTCCAGAGAAATAACCTGATCTTTCCAAGAAAACGACAATATCGATTATGGGGTGACTTCGGTCAGCTTATGAGAAGCGCCAAATTACTTATAATTATATTTGACAATGTTTTTAAAGCGCCATTACAATATTAACAGACCACCATTTGTCATCCGCGGTAAATGTTCGACCGTAAAATATCAGCAAATGTTAGTAAAACAAAAGATATTTACGATGTTCACACATGTGTGACCCTCGTTAATACGAAACGAAATTAACATTGAAATTTCATTGTATCTCAAACAAAATTTTTGAGATCTATCATCATGGGGAAAGAGCACGCTCATTAAAATTTCTTCGGTAAGTCATTAAATCTCCCATGAGATACGACGACTTTTCACGAAGTTCTTGCGAACATGTAACTTATAGTGATATAAAACATTTGGGTTTTTCGTATTTTTATAAACACGATATTATCGATAAAGGAATAAGGAAAAGAAAAACAGAATATAGCGGTGAAGAACAGAATTTCTTTCAGACATATTATAATTTTCTTTACCATCAGCCTCTATATTTCACATATGTACCAAAAATGTCCAGGCTAAACTCTTGAATACGACGTAGAGCGATGACCAATGTGAGCGGTGAAAATTTTGATGTTTTTCATCGTTAATTTCGGAAGAAATTGATCGTTTCGCTTGAAAACGATTCTGATGATATTTTACAATAGGAATCTAAATGAAAATCTTGAAAAATATGAAAATCGCACTTTAATTTCAGAGTTTTAACAGTTTATTTTTACTGATCGAAGTCACCCCGCTGATCGAAGTCACCCCGCTTTACGGTATAAGCTGGAAATAAAAATTTATTAGGTGTATATATAGAGAATATAATTCACTTTTGGAGGTATTTTAAAAAAGAGATCTTGGCAGGCTAACCAATTATATATATATATACTCCTCATGCGTTTCAAATCAGTTTGGCAGACTCTATGCAAAACACTTAAAGATGAATTATAGATTAGTGTCCCTTCAGCAAAGTGGTGCACGTCACTTGGTGTCCAAGTTGCTCTTTTGAGCATCTAATGACTTCACTGGGTGTGTTCCGTCTAATAAATGCAGTGAAATTTTGACATTCGATTACGTAATCGAAGTAGACCATTAATTTTTGCAGCCTTTTGGAATAATAGAGTTATGGTTTCGATTTCTATCAGATACAAAAAAAACAACTTTGCGGAATATAAAACTAAATTTCATGAAAATTTCTTCTTTTTAAATAACGGGATTGTAGAAAAAAGAGGCCTCAAGTAATTTGAAAGTGTGGGATCTCAGTGATTATAATGCAAAATGGTGTATATATTTGATGCGTTCTCTAGCTATATATGGCACTAGAACAAAATTAATGAATAATGAATAATGAACACATGATGCCGCATGACATTTTTAGGAGATAAGTACCGTAAAGCGAGGTGACTTCGATCAGCGGGGTGACTTCGATCAGTAAAAATAAACTGTTTAAACTTTGAAATTAAAGTGCGTTTTTCACATTTTTTAAGATTTTCATTTAGATTCTTATTGTAAAATATCATCGGAATCCTCTTCAAGCGAAACAATAAATTTCTTCCGAAATTAACGACGAAAAACATCAAAATTCTCACCGCTTACATTGGTCATCGCTCTACGTCGTATTCAAGAGTTTAGCCTGGACATTTTTGGTAGATATATATGTGAAATATAGAGGCTGATGGTAAAGAAAATTATAATATGTCTGAAAGAAATTCTGTTCTTCACCGCTATATCCTGTTTTTCTTTTCCTTATTCCTTTATCGATAATATCGTGTTTATAAAAACACGAAAAAAACGAATGTTTTATATCGCTATAAGTTATATACATGTTCGCAAGAACTTCGTGAAAAGTTGTCGTATCTCATGGGAGATTTAATGACTTACCGAAGAAATTTTAATGAGCGTGCTCTTTCCCCATGATGATAGATCTGAAAAATTTTGTTTGAGATACAATGAAATTTCAATGTTAATTTCGTTTTGTATTAACGAGGGTCACACATGTGTGAACGTCGTAAATATCTTTTGTTTTACAAACATTCGCTGATCTTTACGGTCGAACATTTACCGCGGATGACAAATGGTGGTCTGTTAATATTGTAATAATGGCGCTTTAAAAACATTGTCAAATATAAATATAAGTAATTTGGCGCTTCTCATAAGCTGATCGAAGTCACCCCATAATCGATATTGTCGTTTTCTTGGAAAGATCAGGTTATTTCTCTGGAATTACAAGTTTAGTTAATGTGAAATTTTGCACTGAAATAGAAGAAATATGTAATGTAATGATTCCAAAGTTTCAGAAGTAATGGTTTAGTATTTCGGAAGTTACTTTTAAAATAGTGGCAAAATTGATAGAAGTCACCCCGCTTTACAGTAAGTGACGACGCAAACTAATACATATAAAATTTCCATTGGCCTATAGCAAAAGAAATATCATTGACATCTATGTAAACAAGAGATAACAAAGGTCCGCGAACAGATGCTTGAGGACTAAAGGTTGTTGTGTTGTTGGACTAGATAGAATTACTGTCAGAACAAGAAACCAACTGTGTACGAATTATTGTAGTAGAGTGGTAAAAAAAAAGAGATCTAGCTTTTAAGGAATGTATAGTAATACCACAAATACCATAATGAGAGAATTTATTTTAGAGAATGGAGTGGTCAATAGTGTCAAAAGCCTTTAAAATCAACAAACACACCACAGGCAAAATTATCAGCTATGTAGCCCCTTCTGAGCCTTGAGAGAAATGGTAAAAAGAAAGAAGAAGGGGGCATGATGATGGTGGGAAATTTTCATGGAAAATTATAAAAAAAACAAAAAGCAACTAGCTGCAACTCAGTAAATCACTCTTGACAATACAGCTTCGCCGCCATTATCTGAGCTATAATTTCATGCATTTAAAGCTTGGTTTTCATCAGGCGCTAAAAACCGTAAAGCTTAAGCTTAGAACAAACGTGTCCAACATTTAATCCAACATCGGAAATTGTTGGAAAATGTTGGACACGTTTGACCAAAAGCAAAATTTGAAAAAGAAGAAAAAAATGTGTTGGATAAAAGTTTGATCAAACTTTTCATCCAACATTTACAGCTTCATCGAACACATTTTTCGTGTTGGATGCGTTTGACCACTTTTTCATCCAACACTATGTGAAAATGATGTCATTCTATAGCAAACGAATGTCATTTCGAATGTTAAAACGTTCGAACTTCGAATATTTTGAAAAATAAACAAGATCCCATTTTTGTCAAATCACATCACGAGTTTCATTGCAAAGATGAGCAGCAAAGAAGAAGCCACGGTGAGCGATAGCTCAGTTGACAGCGTCGTTTCTGTTAAAGGGAAAGCCTTCAAAAAATACCAAAACAAGATTAAAATTCTTTAACGATGGTCGCATACGCTCCCAACTCGCTCCTTCTTTTCATCCATTCTCTGTTTTTTTCCCGGCACGACCTTTCGTCGTCAGAGAATCCAAAAGTTCTGATGAAACAGAAATGTTGGACACGTTTGATCTAACCTTGAAGCTAAGAGCCAAAAATCAAAAAGAATTTGCCGGACAAATTGAAACTTTCAGAGTGTGTTCAGGTGCAAAAAGTGTTTGCTGGCCATTCTGTTGGGTCTTTCACAGCAGCAAAATGTCTTTCGATGACGTCACAACAGTAAATTACTACAAATCTTTTTTTTTGATCAGAAAAGAAAATTGTAAAAAGTAATGAATAATACTAACAAAAATACATCGAACAAGTATTTAGATGATAAAAATATCTAGAAAAGTTCTTCCTCTTCGTCAGCAGGAGATAAACCAATATTCTCATCACGGTAATGGTTGAATTCATCATCTCCCTGATGATTATCTTCATCACCATTTTCGTCATCATCATTATCATCGTTCTCACAATCTTTACAACAACTGCACATGACGGAGCACATAATGCCATGAAAATAACACGAACGCTGGTTTGATTCGCATTTGGATTTTTGACATTTACAATAGATGAAATCGACAAGGTCATCCAGCAAGGGTTTACGCACAATCTACTTGACATTTAGTTCACCACCGACCAGGGTCCAGACATATCCATCGGGGCTTGGAACATTGGGACACTTAAGCAACCCCCTTTTGATCACTGCTGTGGCATATGAAACTCGTTTTAGGACGTGTAGTAAAACATCTCTTGTCGGTGGTAATTATTGCGGGTCCGGGTGTAATGGGACAAAACTTCTTAAAACGAGCAGTATCAACATTGTCGCAATTTTTGATACCGTAAAGACGACATACGAAGATTTCAAATATACGGAAAAGAGTTGCATCGAATTCCAATGTATCCCAAGTTTTGCTAAAAACATTTTTGAAAGACTCAGTTTCACCAACCAATAGCCCTTTCTTATTTCCTATTCCATGCAAGAGTTTGTGTAATCATTTCCTGTAAAGCAATGGAGTGCTGACAATGCAGCAGAGACTTCAGCAACGAGTAGATTTCGTTGAAGTGAGGTATCCAAGATTCTTCGTCTGTTGCAGACACTGATTTCAGTAAATACTCTACAGGCAGTTCAATAGGAGAAATAAACGGAAAGTGATAGGAAAGAGATAGGAAAGTGCGGATGCTAGCGCAAAATCATATGATTTCGGGAATTTCCCTACTATAGCTAATATTATCATATAAGATCTTTGTTTTCATAACGCGATACGAGTTACGAAACGTGTTATTTTGATTACGTAAGCAGTTTCTATTATTATAACCACAAATTACTCATAATTGTAAACAATTAAATATCTCATAAAAATATCCATGGGGAAATACCCGATTGTAGTAAAAAGCAGTTTGTAGTAGTTTCATTTTTATAACATAAATGAGCTAACAATACATATAACATACAGATCAGCGTAGTCTAGTGGATAAGAACGCTAACTTGTAACAGCAAGGTCGTGTGTTCGAACCCCACGCAGTTCGTCTGAGAGGAAGTATATATATATATACTTCGGCGGTTGTAGATCTCTCATGTTCTGGTTGTAAAACTTGCATGAGTGCGCACTTCCCCGCAGTTGTGTTGAATATATCGCGGAATGGTTAGCATTGCGTCTGGGTGATTTATCACTGTCAGGTTTCTCTGGTCCATAGAGACATTCAGGTTACCGTCATTTCGATCGAAATTCAACAAACGCCAGGGCTTAGAAGTGTTAGCATGTATCCACAATGCCGGCTTTGCAAACTACATGCGCTGATCAGCGAAATACATACCATATACTAAACATCGTGGTAATCGCTAAAACCAAAGCTATTTTCTCTTCTTCATGAGATGGGAGTGAATCTGTTTGACTCACTACTCTTTTGTGAACTTTTATTTTTGTTTGTGTTGGAGAGCTAGTCACTTTGGATGAAATATGATGCTCTTGCATAACATTAATCATTTCGTTTCTTCCAAGGCTCAAGTTGTCATTAGATATGAGAATTTTATTATTATAACCAGACACTCCCGACTTGATGTTTAGATTCATGTCACTAGGTAACATGTAAATACCTTGTCCAACAGAATAATCAACTTTGCTTGAAGCGTAATTTAAAGTATCCTGATAACGTTTAATATCTTCCTGAATATCGACTCTGCGGTTAACAATGTCTTCAAAGTTGTTCATAAAAACTCTTTGAGCTGTCAAAGCGCTTGAATTATTACCTAAAATAGAAGAACGAGCTGAGGCTTGTGAACTAAGAACAAGATAAGCATATGCTCTAACACTCTCTGAAATTTTTACAAGACCTGTTTTTGTAAAGCCTTTAGATTTTTCTATAATCCATCGTGTCATGGAGTCGTCTGTGAAATAACTCAGACCTGGCGTTGGATAGTCTCTACGTCTTTTTTGATACGAGCTGTAAAAATATTGTCCTGTGTATTTTTTAGGATCAGAATCGACACCATATTCACTACAGATTTTTAAAAACTCTTCTTTGTTATAAGGATTATCATATTGGTTGAAACCGTTTTCAAAAGGTAGAGGTGTCTGCAGACGCTTAATGATTCGTCTAATATGATAATAGACGTGAAAACGATATACTGCTCTAATCATAGGAGTAGAGCGACCTTCTTTCAGATGTTCAGAACTGACCCCACAAGCACTTGAAGCACACCAAGTGACAAAATTGAGTTGGGTTTGCCATAATTTAAATGGTTGTTCCTGCCAAATTTTCATGCGTTGATCATTTTCATCCATTTCGTAATTAGTAAATATATTTGGAAAAGTTGCGGGGAAAGAACCGCTCTCAGAGACAATAATTGTTTGTTTGTATAAATCTTTAGCATTCAATATCTGAAGGTATTGTCCTCCATTTGGCTTATAATGCGCATTGGGAACATATTTAAAAATATCCTCCATTATTATTTAATATTATTATCTTATATTTAATACAAGAAAATGTATATCACAGCAAATCTCGTAAGGGGTGAGAAGACCATAAATCTACCTTACCCCATTCAAAACTTGGATGGCTCAAAAGAAATTGCATTATTTGAGATATTTGCAGACACCGTCACCTATCAAATCACAACACCGATAACAGTGAAAACGTCTGACGATGGGAAAGCTGAAAAGTCGATACCAAAACGAACATTCACGAGCAGGGAATTGAATTCCTTTTTAGCAGGTGCCTTTTTAGAAGGCGATATAGAAATTAAATCATTAGCCAAATACCCTCAAATAATCAAAACAAATACGCTAGCTAAAATAACCAAAATGAATTTACATCTCTCTGAACTCGACAACACTCAAAATTTTGAGGATGGAAAGCTAAGTGATATTTTACTAACCGTTCCCATCACTAAATATACTGACTTTACACATACTGAGCCTAAAAATCCTCATTATAAAAAACTAAAAAACGGTGTATTCCAGTCTCTCACATTGAGACTGACAGATCAGCATGGGGGTATACTAAGTGAAGATCTGGGTACAACCGTTGTTTTGCACATTCGCTAAAACGAGATAAAAAGTAAAAAATTAATTATATATCATAATTAATAATGAAGTATGGAAAGAGGTTAAATCCAGAACGTTCACTTAGAACTGCCCACGGTGTAAAAGGTTCTCGTCAAAAAGTAATTGTCACACACAATCCGAGTGAGATTGACCAAAATCAGCTATTGTTGGTTAGATTTCCAAATTTAGGAAGTGATGATGTTATTATCCCAGGAACAACGAATCTAAGTTTTGATATTGAACTCGAGTCGAAAGCTGACTCAGAAAGAACATTGGTCAGTAACATTGGGAGAGCTATCGTTAAAAAGTTGGCTGTCAAGTTCGAAGGTAACGAGATATTGAGTATCGACGACTTTGATCTTTTTGGGTGTTACAGAGATTTATGGTTAACCAAGTTTGAAAAGAGAAACGCGATAAGACAGGGTATCATCATCGACGATGGGTGTACAGAAAATTGTATGAAATTGAGGATTGGTGCTTCAGATAAAGACACCTCTGATGCAGAAGACAAAGCCATTGCTGACACCTATAAAAACAAGTTTGTCATTCCACTCGACTTTGAGATGCTAGATAGTACTATCCCATATTATCAAGCGGGTTTAGGGAATAGACTTTGCTACGAGATCACATTTAACGATTATAACCGAGTTATTTATTCTGACCCTAACCCTTCTGCCGCAGGTCAAAGAAAAAACCCAGACGGTAAATACAAAATATCCAACATCTCACTTGAATATGAGCTTGTGACACAACCCACGTTGGCTAGACAAATCGCTTCTGAATATCAAAACATGGCTTTGCTCTATGATAGGGTTTTGCGGCACAGACAAATTAGAGTAAACAAGTCAGACACAACATGGAATTGGTCATTCAACACACCTGCCAAATCTTTGAAGGGTATTTTAGTTCTATTTGAAGAAGAAAAATCCTACAAACGAGAAACCTGCAAATTCTACAATCCAAAGATCGAAAAGGTATCTGTCATCGTCGAGGGTAAGCCTAACCAACTTTTTGCTCAAGGGATGCAGCCGTTTGAACAATACAATGACATTTGCAAGTATTTTGCTGAAGGAAAACCAAAAGATAATAGCGTCGGCGAAAACCGAAAGCGCTTGGGATTACATGATGTAAAAGTCTCTGATTACTTGACAAACAAGTATGCTCTATGGTTAGATTTCAGAACAATTGATGAGAATGCTTTGCATGGGACTGGTCGAAAGATTGAAAATGCGAGTGAAGGCATCACTTTACAGATTGAAAAGACCGCTGAAACTGCAGGAAACTTAAACGCATATATATATCTAATCATGGATGCTCAATTAAACATACAAAACGGTCAATTTATGTCTGCATTATATTAGTAAAATGAACACACTTTACATGAAAGAACCTCACACGGCATTATTTGTCGGACCAACATCGTGCGGCAAAACGGATCGTGTTGTAAAATTATTAGAAAATGAATACTATGATCACTTTGATTACATCGTGACTATATGTCCAACTTTGAGGTGGAATCAAACATACAGAGATCGGAAGTGGTTTTGGACTGACAACTATGTGATTTTAATTGAACCGCAAGGTCGCTTGTATGAATGGATTAAGGAAATGACCACTAATTGTGCTGGATATAAAACCTTATTCCTCATTGACGACATAATCGCTGATGAGGAATTGGACAAAAAGAGACAGCCTTTGCTCGAGTTGGCAATTAGTGGTCGCCATCGAAACCATTCGCTATGGTTACTTACACAATCATACACGGCTATACCTAAAAATTTACGACGGCAAGCTAAAATGTTATATGTGTGGTATCCAAAAGATAGAAACGATCTAACCACTATTCATAAAGAGAATTATATCATTGAATTGAAAGAAAATTTGAAAGAGGTCAATGAAAAGTTAAATGCGGGGAAACACACATGCCTAGTCATGAGAATGGAACACCCAAGAACGCACGTGATTTGTTAAACAAGTTGACATATTTGTTACATGACTCTTGTAACAAAAACTATAAGACTGTTATAAGACTCCTATAAGACTACTGTAAGAGAATAATTTACGTCTCAATACAGGATCTAGAATTTTACCAATATGTTTAATCCTCGATTCAAAGCGTACTCTGTCAACAGCAGCCTCTATCCAGTTACTTCTACGAGATTCACAAGCAGAGATATAATGGACCATTACTTTATCATTAAAAGTAACCCTTTTTGTATCTTGATGGGAAAATATAATATCATCATCTGAGGATTCATCATCGAACATAATTGTTTACTTAAACAATGTTTATTTTATTTAACAATGTTAGAATATATTATTAAACATCATCATCCTCTTATAATTATTTAAGACAAAATAATTATAAGAGGATAGCAAACTCTTATACAGCAAATTTCAACAAAATTATAAGAGGATAGCAAACTCTTATACAGCAAATTTCAACAAAATTATAAGAGAGTATAAGAAACTTATAACAAACACAACAAAATGATAGAATATGTCAACTTCGTGTTATTAAGCATACTGCTGATCTCGCTATTTTACTTTTATTTTGTGTTAAAAAAATACCTCTCTCTAATAAAAATGGCGGAAACAGCGATCGATAATTTAATCAACCAGAGTTATGATGTTCCAGGTGAATTTCCACCTTCAGATGGTAAAAGACAAAAATTACTCGAGTGTGTCTTAACAGGTAATAGCAAGCTATACTTAGGGAAAATGTACACCGAAGAGCAAATTAACAAACTCAAAGATGAAGAGGTAGAAAAACTTTTTAGTATTTACGAGGCTAAACTATCAGGTCAAATGGTAAAATCCTTGGGGAAATCACTGATACGCATTTATTCGATGGGGGCTTGTGCAACGTTAGGAATAAACAATCAAGATGCGTTGAGCAATGACCTGGAAACTGACCCCTTCTTAAACTCTGCCCTTCAAAGATTTACATGTGGCTTATATTATAAATTCGGCTCATTATTAGCACCACTCAGTGTTGGACTTATTACCGGGAGGCATTATATCAATGAAAGGAATTTAAATAAATCCGATGATAATATAAATACAGCAGATAATAAAAATGTCAGAAGAACAGACTCCCATTCAAGTGACAACGAAGAACCCAAAAAAGGTTGAAGCGGGTAAGAAGTTGGCGGAATACAACCGTAAAAAACGAGAACAATTAAAACAAGTGAATAAGCTCGATGACTCTCTCACCAAACCAAATGAACAACAACCTATGAACTACACCTATGGTGTAGGTGGAATAATAACTCTCGGTTTAGTTGGTGGATTTGCTTATTTTGTGTATAAAAAGAAAGAGCAAATATTACCCCGTGCACCATCCACCCCACTTCCACAAAAATCTAAAATACCAGTGAAAATCAATAAACATGAAATGGAATAAAAAGAAAAAAAATGTATATATAACAAACATGGACAAGAAAAGTATCATCAACGATTTATATCATGCATCAGTCGTCTGCGTTTTCGCTATCGGCTACTCTATGCTAGGAAAAAAGGTGTTAAAAATGACACCACCCTCTATTCAAAAGTTCGACTTGGAAGATACGGGAAAACTAGTTGCCATTATCGCCGCTAGTGAAGTGACAAAGGACTACTTAATCAAACAAAAGATTTTGCCTGAAAATATCAATATCTAAATATGGCTTCTATCGCAATGATGTTGGGTGGAGCTTTGGCTAACGCTTTGGCTTTCACAGGATCAAGCTATCTGTTTTCAAGTTTATCCAAAGACAGAATCGATAGGGAAAGAAAACGTCATGATCTGGCCATAGAAAAATTACAAAAAGCACAGATTGAATGGCAGCAAAAACGACAGGAAAGAATCGATTTTATCAATAAGCAGCTCATGCTTGAAAAGAAGGCTGATTCAAAATTCGTAGAACTAAATGATGCAATGAGAGAGTACAATAGAGTATTTAGTAATCATCTTGAACCGCTACCACGAGAGCCTGTATTGAGCGACTTTTATACACCGAGTCATGATCAACATGAAAGGGAATTGACTTTTATAGCTATGAGTATGCTTGGAATTGGTGGAATTGTGTGGTATTTTGAAAGATGAAGACCATCAACAAAAATTATGTTACACGATACATGTAACATATACACTTTCAGATGGTTACCGTCTAGTGACAAGGTATGTATAGATCAACCCTACAATCAGAGCCCATAAATTTTGACTTAACCAACCTACAACTTCTTTTGCTCTAGTGAGTATCCATGATACGATAGACCCAATTATTCCTGGTAAAGCCTCTGCCACTTTAGATGCTAATCTACCTAGAAGTGATGCTAACGCTTTTAGTTTATTTTTTATCCATTCCTTTGCATCGTCCTTTTTATCACCACCTTTGTCAGGATTTTGCGAAGAGTTTCCAGTTGCTGATGGTAACAAAGCTTCCACAAGGACACCGATAGCCATACCAAACGCTGTCAGAATGCTAACGATTGTTATACCTTGTTCGCGGAATAGTGTTCGTATCCTTTCACCTAATGAGGTATCTTTGTCGAGGACTTTAGCAATGGTTTCTTTGATGCTCGTAACTTGACTGTTTAATTTACCTTTGAGAATATCAATGTTCTCTTTCCTAGCTTTCAACTCTTCACGTAATCCATCCATTCTCTCTTCAACCTCTTTTCGTTGTTCGTCCGTGTATGTTGCATCATTTTCCATCTCCTCCAACTTGTTTTTCTCTCGATCGATATGCTGTTCTATTCGAACCTTTTTCGCAACCTCTTCCTGAAGACCTCCTCGTATGTTTCTCAGCGCTTTATCCAATCCTAACAGCTCGCGCACAGGATATTCAAATAGATCGCCGGTCTGAGTTGTTTCATGATCGACCGATTGTTGTCTAAGCATTGAGATTAGATCTTCTGTACTGTTTGCAATGTTCCCCGTAATCTCCTCAAGCTCTACATCACTCGATTTTGTGATTTTAGATGATGAAGGGAGTTCTTCTTGTATTTTGTTTAACATAACTGCTTGTCGTGCTGTTATTTTGCCAATAGGTATATCAAACCCTAAACTACGTAACCCCTTCTTACCCAATATTCTAGCTATCTCTCCGGTAGCCTTTAGTATTTTTTCGCTCGTCAATGGTTTGGTATTGTCTTTGTAGTATAATTCACCTTCTCTGATTTCAAACTGATCGGTATATAACACCTCAGGGTATTGCTGGAGCCTTTCAGATAATCTTTTGTATATATCACCAACAAAATTTTTCAAAAGTTCAATTTTCTGATCTCCACCACCAAATGAGGTTTCACCCGTCGCTCCGCGTGTATCTATTTGTTCACCACCCGAAGTTGGTATGAGAGGAAACGTCTCATCGGTTGTTTCATCTGTCGTCATACCATGTTCTCCAAAAGGATCTATGTCAATGTCTGCCATTTTATTTATTTATTTATTTAGAGGATAATTTATTATTATTTATTATAACATAATCTCTCTCTCTCTAAATATGACTGATTCAATATACCCAAAACTACCCACTGCTCCTGAGGATTTGAATGAGCAGGAAAAGTTTAACGCAAGCGTAATAAATTCTGAGTTTGAAGAGTTGATAAAACTTAAGAACAAGTTTAGCATCAAGCTCGAGAGATACAACAAGGCGATAGAACGATCGATGCTACTAAATGCTAGCTCAAGCGCTATAACCATCGGCTCTGGCATCGGTTCGATAGCGACAGGGGCTACTATTATCGGAATACCTATTTCCGCAGGATTAGGTGGTGTAGCCTTAGCCGGCTCTATCTGTACCGGACTTACCACAGCTGTCATCAAAAGATATCAAAAGAAAGTAGAAAAAGTGATAAAATTATATGATATTGTTACATCCTCAATTTCTGTCTTCGAAACAAGTATCTCACAGGCATTGAATGATGGGAGGATCAATTACAAAGAATTCCAGGTTTTGCAGGGAACATATTACAAAGCTTTAGAAAGACTCAGTTCTACAGATAGAAAGATGGAGACTGAAACCCAAAATCAATTTCAAAAAAGTTTGATGGTAGAACTTCAAAACTTGAAAAAGTCAATAACCGAAAATGGTTACTAGGATGTGTGGTTATGTGTTCCTCAATTTGAAAAGTGATAAAGTGATAAATGAAACTGATATAAAGAGATATGATCACAAGTATATATAGACAATGGAATTTCCAACAGTTGATACATTCGAACAAACAATCAAAAAGCAAAACAAGGAACAAATGGCAGAGATCATAAAGTGGCGAGAGCTACCTGAAAACGTGATTTATCATGTTAAATTTTTTTCTACAAAAGCTATGTATGCAGAGTTGAAAGACGGAGCAGGAAATATATATAAGGTGTGGTTGCCTGAAAGACTTTTCATTGAATTAAATGATTATGGTTGGAGCTCTAGAGAGGCCTTTGTCAGACCGAAAGGTCTCAAACAATCTCAAAAGAATTCAGAAAGACAATTCTTTGATTATGACATTATATGGCGCTAGATAAAATCTCGTCGACTCATCTTTACTTGTTTCTAGTAAAGATACTTTTGTACGATTCACCAACCTTGCACATAATCAGGAGGTAGCTCTGTATCTTCAGGTATTAATATCAGCTCTTCTTTCACAAAAGCTCGTTCAGGTCCATCTTGAAGGTAATACATTACGCGGTTACCAGGTTGCTCTATTACCTCACTCAATCTATATGTCTTCTTTGACCATATGATATCTGTTGCTCTTTTTCGATGGTCATCGTGCTCTTCACCCGGTTGCAATAGATATCTATACAAACCATCTTGAGGTAGCTCTACTTCAGGTGGATAGCTCTCTTGTTTAGCGAGAGGCACCTCTTTCAATTTGATGGCATCTTTCGGTTTCATACCAATCATCTGCGTCTTCGTATCGTTTAATCTATCCACAAGTTTATACAAATATTTGACCCACGTAGATGATACCTTTTCCGAATCGTTCAGTTCTTGAGCATCTTGTATTTTGAATAAATTTTCGGCAAGTATCTTGTTCAACGCCTCGACAAACGCTGTATGGGTATGCTTATATTTAGTAGTTACTCTTTTAATTTCGACGTTATTCTTCTCCAACAGCTTTGTCACATCGGCTTTGAATTCTGAACCGTTATCACATTGAAATACTTTTGGATAGTTTAAGGGTCCAACTCTATAGATATCTCTTATCATATCGGCAACCTCTTTGGCTTTCTTAGTCTTCAAAGGTCGGGCTACTTTGTAACGTGAAGCAACATCGATACCGGATAAGATGTACTTGTATTTATTACCATATAGCATATCACTAGGCATATACAATATATCAAATTGATGAATCTCATTCGGTTTAGTTACCTCATAATGTGGACGTTCAACATGTTTCGGTGCTGGTAAATGTACTTGCCACAAAGCTTGTTTTGATAACCATTTCTTAATTACCTTCAGTTTGAAACCAAATCCTCTTAGATTGCGAACGGCCTTTTGTCCTTTCCATAAGTTTTGAGGTTGATAATAAATCTCATGAAGTTTAGTGTCTGACATTTTTATTTATAAACAACGTTTTATTTTAGCTCATTTTGTTAAAAAAAAAATGACATCAAAGTGGCTTAAAAGTTTTATCTCTTTTATATAAAGAATAAACATGACTGACAAAACAGAATCACATTACGATAATGGAGTATCAGATTACCGATCAATGACTTATGATATGTTAGTAAAATTATGTGCATCACGAAAAATAAAATATGTTAAGCAAATGAGTAAAGCTAAAATGATTGATGTACTTGAAAAGAATGATAAGGATCCATCTTATATTCTCGATCCTGATACGAAACAAGCATTTTATACACGCTATTCAAACTGGATAAATAACAATGAAGAAAAATATCTCAGATATCGAGAGCATAATAATGAGCAGAAAAAGATGGTTCGGAAACAAAAAAAATTGGCTCGTTCAACCTTGTAGAGGCTGTGTTTTTTGTTACTTAAAATCGAGTAACAAATGTTAACTATATAGTCTGAAAAAATTGGAAATTTCTAAACTACCTTAAAGGAGAGCTAATTACATATGTATATTAAACATGACTACTAAAAATATTGTTGTTGAATTAAAAGCTCTTGCGAGAGAACGCGGTTTACATGGCTATTCAAAACTCAGAAAAGCTGAGTTGATCGAATTATTAGCAAACCCACCTGTCCGACCTGTTCCACTACCAAGACCTACTAGGTTTAACCGACCTGTTCCACCACCAAGACCTGTTCCATTTATTCCTACCCAACAAGATATGGATTTGTTTGAGCAACAAGAAATGGGAAAATCTCGACCTGTTGTGAAAAGCAAGTTGAATGAATGGAGAGATTGGTTAATAAATCATGTACCTAAAGCTATTAAGGAGAAGTGAGTGGCGCTTTCAGAGAGATGAAGAAGAAGATTCTCAATCTCTACAAGAGGAAGACTGATGAAAAAGATGAAAAATTGGTGGAACCAGAAGCGTTTGTCCCCATTGAAATGGCGTTTGAGGGTTCTTACAAAAGGTTCAAGATAAACTCAGATGGAAAAAAGGACGTTGATTCGTTTCTCAAAAGGGTTCGACCCATTTTAAGTGATCTGATTATGAGAGAACTCAAAAATAAAAAATCAATAAAAATTCAAGCAACTGTGTGGATCAAATGGAGAAAGGAAGATCTATCCAATCCTGAAGCGACAATCTATGTTGATAAGGCGTTCAATAGCAATATGGAAACAATTCATAGTGAAAGCGATATATCTGATGTTATTAATAAGATGTTCAATAAGATAATCGAACAGGTTGAAAACCCTGCGTTACCTCAATCCGGCTTTGTTATCGATAAAATTTTAAATATTGATGTGGACTTTCACAAGCTAAAATTAACGAGAGGCAGCTCTTACTTGCCGCTACCTAAGAATTTCAGTGGTAAGTATTCGATAATCAATCCTAAAAACAAAGATGATGAAGAGTGTTTCAAATGGGCTGTTATCGCAGCTTTGAACCACAATGAGATTAAGAAAGATCCACAAAGGATAATGAATCTCAAGAAACATGTTGATAAATATAATTGGGAGGGTTTATCGTTTCCAATGGCGCTAAATAAAATAGATTTGTTTGAGAGGAGGAACCCTGATATCGCTGTGCATGTTTTAACAAAAGATGTGGCAGAAGGTATCTATATGTGTCGTAAGTCGAAGCATCTTGATCGCAAAGAAACAGTTGTTTTGTTTTTGCTATGTGAAGAGGAAAAGAGACATTATATAGCTATAAAGAACTTGAGCGGTGTCTTGAGTAAGGTCAACTCGAAGCACAAAAATAAAGAACATTATTGTTTGAATTGTCTCAATGGATTCTCAAGTGAGAAAACACGAGATGAACACTTTGAATATTGTAAAAATAATGATGTCGCGAAGATTGAGATGCCAAATGAGGGTAGCACCGTTAAGTTTCATGACGGTCAGTACCAGCTCAAAGCTCCTTTCATAATGTATGCTGATTTCGAAGCTTTGTCAAAAGAGGTTTGTAAAGAACCGCGTAGCGTTATTGGATCATCCACTAAAAAGGTTGGTATACATATCCCCACAGGCTTCTGTTGTTATAGCAAATTTGCTCATGGTGAAGTTTCAGACCCTCTAACGCTTTATCGAGGTGAAGACTGTGTTTTACGTTTTGTGGATCATGCGGTAGGTGAAGTGAAAAGACTATACAATATGTTTCCTAAACAGAGAATGCGAGACCTCACATATGAAGAGGAACAGGGATTTATCGATTCAGATAAGTGCCACATATGTATGAAAGAATTTGAAAAAGATAATATTAAGGTTAGGGATCACTGTCATTTTACTGGTAAATTTCGTGGAGCTGCACATCAGTCTTGTAATATCCGTTACAAAGTGCCTAAATACATTCCGATCGTCTTTCACAATCTGAGCGGATATGATGCTCATCTATTTATCAAAGAACTAGCCAAACAGTATGGAGATGAAGGGATTGCTGTCATCGCTGAAAACAAAGAAAAATATATCTCTTTCTCATTGGATGTTAAGGTTGGTGAATACATTGATAAAAATGGGGTGACTAGAATTCAAAAGATACAGTTGAGATTCATCGATAGCGTGCGTTTCATGGCTAGTAGTCTGGATAACTTGGTAAACAATCTATCCGACGATCAGTGTAAAAACCTTCGAAAATTCTTCAAGGGTAATGAGCAATTCAAACTATTGAGAAGAAAAGGAGTTTATCCTTATGAATACATTGATTCTTTTGATAAGTTTAACGAAACTAAGCTCCCACCGAAAGATGCTTTTTACAGCAAGTTGAACATGAAAGGTATCAGTGATGCTGATTATACACATGCACAGAAGGTGTGGAAACATATGAAAAATAAAAATATGGGTGCGTATCATGATCTCTACCTCAAGACAGACGTTCTATTGCTTGCTGATGTTTTTGAGACTTTTAGGGAAACATGTATAACAAACTATAAACTGGATCCTGCACATTTTTACACTGCTCCAGGACTAGCTTGGCAAGCATGTTTGAAAAAGACAGAGGTTGAGCTGGATCTGTTGTCAGATATGGATATGTTTCTGTTCGTAGAGCAAGGTATTAGAGGAGGTCTCTGTCAGGCTGTTCATAGACATGCTAAAGCTAATAACAAGTATATGGATGCTAAATATAGAGAGATAGGAAAGTGCGGATGTTGGCCCAAAATCATACGATGTCGGGGAATTTCCCTACTATAGCTAATATTATCATATAAGATCTTTGTTTTCATAACGCGATACGAGTTATGAAACGTGTTATTTTGATTACGTAAGCAGTTTCTATTATTATAACCACAAATTACTCATAATTGTAAACAATTAAATATCTCATAAAAATATCCATGGGGAAATACCCGATTGTATAATATAAATAAGCTAACAATACTTATAACACACACAGATTATCGATGCAGTCCAAAAAGATCTTCAAAGTCAATATCCATAGGTATCATATATAATTCATTTATTTATTTTGTTTGTTTTTACCTCTTTGTTATCTTATACATATCTGTAATGCCCTCTAGCATATGTAGCAATACCATCTTTTACAATAATTCTTTTGTCATCATCCGCATTGAGAGCGAGTTTGTTTGTTTTTATAGTGTGAACATCATGCTTAATCGATTGAAAGGTCATCTGTTCTCTGTAAACATTCTTACCATCGAACAAGCATCTCTTGTAATCATCAAACCCCATGGTCTTCTTTACTACGCACTTCTTGACTCCCTTACACTTCTTGTCTTCTTTTCCATCCAGCTGTTTATATGCATATGTCTTCGCTCTTAGAGCAACAAACTCTGTCATTATCTTACCACTCAACTCATCTTTCATTAGACCGATGACTTTCTTATTCAAACCTATAGGTAAAGGTCTGTTATCTTTCTCATCATACGCTGAAGTGTCGAATCTCAAAGCTACATCATCGGCGATATCTTTGTAGAAGTCGTCGGTTTTGATGTGATAGACAAAGCTGTCTGTATCCATATAGCAGAGCTTTAGATTGTCACCATATTTTGGTTTCATATAATCATAATGAAACTCGTACATAATCGTCTTTGACAAATCAAGAACTGTAGGTCCCAGATAGATTGGCTTGTTCAACACGAGTTTGATCTTTTGCATTTCAGCAGCCATCAAATGTTCGCTGAAACAGATACTACCCTTGAAATTAGGTTTCATCACCAGCTTCTCATATTGGTCTTTCTTGGTAGCCAAACGTATATCTTTATGTTTACGTTGATTCTCCATAGTTTTACCAAAGACTGAATTGTTCATGAGCTTGAAAAAGTCCTTTTCAAAGTCATTCTTTGATTTGGTACGCAAATTGGTGTTGAAATCGATGTACGGCTTCAACCATGCGCTTTGCCTAAATCTCAATACTCTATGAACTTTCTCAAGAACAAGACCATGCTTCAGCGCTTGATCAAGTGCACGGATATGAATAGTATAGTTCTTCTTGTCTGAAAGACATGGAGTTAGCTTTTCTACACCATTGATCTTCTTTCGCTCAGGCATAAACGGAAGATCGTTATGTGAATCATGAAGCTCTTGAGGATAGTTCACATCAACTTCAAGAAGATAACCATATTTACCGTCTTTCTCAGCCAACTTTGAAATGAAATCGGCGGTAAATTTATTAGCATCTACCCACTTGAAATTCCCTGTCGGTAGCTTCTGAATCATAGCCCATCCATATAGATTGTTTGCATCAAGATATTGGAGATAGCTACTTTCTTCAGTCTTCTTATATTTAGCATCCATATACTTGTTATTAGCTTTAGCATGTCTATGAACAGCCTGACAGAGACCTCCTCTAATACCTTGCTCTACGAACAGAAACATATCCATATCTGATAATAGATCCAGCTCAACCTCTGTCTTTTTCAAACATGCTTGCCAAGCTAATCCTGGAGCAGTGTAAAAATGTGCAGGATCCAGTTTATAGTTTGTTATACATGTTTCCCTAAAAGTCTCAAAAACATCAGCAAGCAATAGAACGTCTGTCTTGAGATAGAGATCATGATACGCACCCATATTTTTATTTTTCATATGTTTCCACACATTCTGCGCATGTGTATAATCAGCATCACTGATACCTTTCATGTTCAACTTGCTGTAAAAAGCATCTTTTGGTGGGAGCTTAGTTTCGTTAAACTTATCAAAAGAATCAATGTATTCATAAGGATAAACTCCTTTTCTTCTCAATAGTTTGAATTGCTCATCACCCTTGAAGAATTTTCGAAGGTTTTTACACTGATCGTCGGATAGATTGTTTACCAAGTTATCCAGACTACTAGCCATGAAACGCACGCTATCGATGAATCTCAACTGTATCTTTTGAACTCTAATCACCCCATCTTTATCAATGTATTCACCAACCTTAACATCCAATGAGAAAGATATATATTTTTCTTTGTTTTCAGCGATGACGGCAATCCCTTCATCCCCATACTGTTTGGCTAGTTCTTTGATAAACAGATGAGCATCATATCCGCTCAGATTGTGAAAGACGATCGGGATGTATTTAGGCACTTTGTAACGAAGATTACAAGACTGATGTGCAGCTCCACGAAATTTACCAGTAAAATGACAGTGATCCCTAACCTTAATATTATCTTTTTCAAATTCTTTCATACATATGTGACATTTATCAGAATCGATAAATCCCTGTTCCTCTTCATATGTGAGGTCTCGCATTCTTTGTTTAGGAAACATATTGTATAGCCTTTTCACTTCACCTACCGCATGATCTACAAAACGTAAAACACAGTCTTCACCTCGATAAAGCGTTAGAGGGTCTGAAACTTCACCATGAGCAAATTTGCTATAACAACAGAAGCCTGTGGGGATATGTATACCAACCTTTTTAGTGGATGATCCGATAACGCTACGCGGTTCTTTACAAACCTCTTTTGACAAAGCTTCGAAATCAGCATACATTATGAAAGGAGCTTTGAGCTGGTACTGACCGTCATGAAACTTAACGGTGCTACCCTCATTTGGCATCTCAATCTTCGCAACATCGTTATTTTTACAATATTCAAAGTGTTCATCTCGTGTTTTCTCACTTGAGAATCCATTGAGACAATTCAAGCAATAATGTTCTTTATCTTTGTGATTCGAGTTGACCTTACTCAAGACACCGCTCAAGTTCTTTACAGCTATATAATGTCTCTTTTCCTCTTCACATAATAAAAACAAAACAACTGTTTCTTTGCGATCAAGATGCTTCGACTTACGACACATATAGATACCTTCTGCCACATCTTTTGTTAAAACATGCACAGCGATATCAGGGTTCCTCCTCTCAAACAAATCTATTTTATTTAGCGCTATTGGAAACGATAAACCCTCCCAATTATATTTATCAATGTGTTTCTTGAGATTCATTATCCTTTGTGGATTTTTCTTAATCTCATTGTGGTTCAAAGCAGCAGTAACAGCCCATTTGAAACACTCTTCATCATCTTCATTATGCGGATTGATCACTGATTTCTTACCACTGAAATTCTTAGGTAAAGGCAAGTAAGAGCTGCCTCTCGTTAATTTTAGCTTGTGAAAATCCACATCAATATTTAAAATTTTATCGATAACAAAGCCGGATTGAGGTAACGCAGGGTTTTCAACCTGTTCGATTATCTTATTGAACATCTTATTAATAACATCAGATATATCGCTTTCATTGTGAATTGTTTCCATATTGCTATTAAACGCCTTATCGACGTAGATTGTCGCTTCAGGATTGGATAGATCTTCTTTTCTCCATTTGATCCACACAGTTGCTTGAATTTTTATTGATTTTTTATTTTTGAGTTCTCTCATAATCAGATCACTTAAAATGGGTCGAACCTTTTCGAGAAACGAATCAACGTCCTTTTTTCCATCTGAGTTTATCTTGAACCTTTTGTAAGAACCCTCAAACGCTGTTTCAATGGGGACAAACGCTTTTGGTTTCACCAGTTTTTCATCTTTTTCATCATCTTTTTCATCAGTCTTCCTCTTGTAGAGATTGAGAATCTTCTTCTTCATCTCTCTGAAAGTGCCACTCACTTTCTCCTTAATAGTTTTAGGTACATGATTTACTAACCAATCTCTCCATTCATTCAACTTGCTTTTCACAACAGGTCGAGATTTTCCCATTTCTTGTTGCTCAAACAAATCCATATCTTGTTGGGTAGGAATAAATGGAACAGGTCTTGGTGGTGGAACAGGTCTGTTAAACCTAGTAGGTCTTGGTGGTGGAACAGGTCTGTTAAACCTAGTAGGTCTTGGTGGTGGAACAGGTCGGACAGGTGGGTTTGCTAATAATTCGATCAACTCAGCTTTTCTGAGTTTTGAGTAGCCATGTAGACCGCGTTCTCTTGCAAGAGCTTTTAATTCAACAACAGTATTTTTAGTAGTCATGTTGTAATATATATGAGATTAGCTTCCTTTAACTCATATTATATTATATTATAATTATATTTTTTCATTTTTTTCAAACGATCTAGTTAACATTTGTTACTCGATTTAAGTAACAAAAAAAAAACACCATCTACAAAGTTGAACGAACCATCTTTCTCTTATCGTTTTGACTCTTTTTATACCTTCTATATTTTTCTTCGTTGTTATCTATCCAGTTTGAAAAGCGTGTATAAAATGCTTGTTTCGTATCAGGATCGAGAATATAAGATGGATCCTTATCATTCTTTTCAAGTACATCAATCATTTTAGCTTTACTCATTTGCTTAACATATTTTATTTTTCGTGATGCACATAATTTTACTAACATATTATAAGTCATTGATCGGTAATCTGATTCTGTTTTGTCGGTCATGTTTATGCTTTATTCTATATAAAGAGATAAAGTTTTAACCCACTTTTCTCGTGTCATTTTTTTTAATAAAATGAGCTAAAATAAACGTTGTTTATAAATTAATAAAAGATGTCAGACACTAAACTTCAAGAGATTTATTATCAACCTCAAAACTTATGGAAAGGACAAAAGGCTGTTCGCAATCTAAGAGGATTTGGTTTCAAACCGAAGGAAATTAAGAAGTGGCTATCAAAGCAAGCTTTGTGGCAAGTACATCTACCAGCACCGAAAAGGATCGAACGTCCACATTATGAGGTAACTAAACCGAATGAGATTCATCAATTTGATATATTGTATATGCCTAGTGATATGCTATATGGTAATAAATACAAGTACATTTTGTCTGGTATCGATGTTGCTTCACGCTATAAGGTGGCTCGACCTTTGAATACTAAGAGAGCGAAAGAGGTTGCCGCTATGATCGAAGACATCTACAAGGTTGGACCCTTAAACTATCCAAAAGTATTTCAATGTGATAACGGTTCAGAATTCAAAGCCGATGTGACAAAGCTGTTGGAGAAGAATAATGTTGAAATTAAAAGAGCAACTACAAAATATAAGCATACCCATACAGCTTTTGTCGAGGCATTGAACAAGATACTTGCTGAAAATTTATTCAAAATACAAGATGCTCAAGAACTAAATGATTCGGAAAAGGTATCATCTACATGGGTCAAATATTTGTATAAACTTGTGGGTAGATTGAATGATACAAAGACTCAGATGATCGGTATGAAACCGAAAGATGCCATCAAATTGAAAGAGGTGCCTCTCGCTAAACGAGAGAGCTATCCACCTGAAGTACAGCTACCTCAAGATGGTTTGTATAGATATCTATTGCAACCGGGTGAAGAGCACGATGACCATCGAAAAAGAGCAACAGATAGAATATGGTCAAAGAGGACATATAGATTGAGTGAGGTAATAGATCAACCTGGTAACCGCGTACTATATTACCTTCAAGATGGACCTGAACGAGCTTTTGTGAAAGAAGAGCTGATGTTGATACCTGAGGATACAGAGCTACCTCCTGATTATGTGCAAGGTTGGTGAACATAGTACATACAAAGTATCTTTACTAGAAACAAGTAAAGATAAGTCGTCTAGCGACGAGGTTTAATGCCACATAATGTCATAATCAAAGAATTGTCTTTCAGGATTCTTTTCAGATTGTTTGAGCCCCTTCGGTCTGACAAAGGCTTCTCTAGAATTCCAACCATAATCCTTCAACTCAACGCAAAGTCTTGCAGGCAACCATGTCTTATATAAATTTCCTGTTCTGTCTTGGACCTCTGCATACATAGCTTTTCCAGAACCAAATTCAGATGCAGGTGTGTCTATCTCAACCACAGATTTAACATGATAAATCACGTTTTCAGTTAGCTCTCTCCACTTTGTGATCGGTGTAATTTGTTCCATGTTTTGTTCAAATGTTGCAACTGTTGGGAATTCCATTGTCTATATATACTTGTGATCATATTTTTTTATATCAGTTTTTCAAAATGAGGAACACATAACCACACATCCTAGTAACCATTTTCGGTTATGGACTTTTTCAGGTTTTGAAGTTCTACCATCAAACTTTTTTGAAATTGATTTTGGGTTTCAGTCTCCATCTTTCTATCTGTAGAACTGAGTCCTTCTAAAGCTTTGTAATATGTTCCCTGCAAAACCTGGAATTCTTTGTAATTGATCCTTCCATCAGTCAGCGCCTGACTTATGTTAGTTTCGAAGACAGAAATTGAGGATGTAACAATATCATATAATTTTATCACTTTTTCTACTTTCTTTTGATATCTTTTGATGACAGCTGTGGTAAGTCCGGTACAGATAGAGCCGGCTAAGGCTACGCCACCTAATCCCGCAGAAATAGGTATTCCGATAATAGTAGCCCCTGTTGCAATTGAACCGATGCCAGAGCCAATGGTTATAGCGCTTGAGCTAGCATTTAGTAGCATCGATCGTTCTATCGCCTTGTTGTATCTCTTGAGCTTGATGCTAAACTTGTCCTTCAGTTTTATCAACTCTTCAAACTCAGAATTTATTACGCTTGCGTTAAACTTTTCCTGCTCATTCAAATCCTCAGGAGCAGTTGGTAACTTTGGATAAATTTTAAAATTCATATTTAGAGGTTTGTTATAACATAATTAATAATAAATTATTCTCTAAATAAATAAATAAAATGGCAGACATTGACATAGATCCTTTTGGAGAACATGGGATGACGACAGATGAAACAACCGATGAGACGTTTCCTCTCATACCGACCGGTGATCGTACGGGTGTACAGATAGATACATCAGGTGATCATGAAACATCATTCGGTGGTCACAGTCTGCATACTAGAGTTTTGAAAGAACTAGTTGAAGGGCTGTATGATAGATTATCCGAAAAATTCCGGTCAAAACCTGAGGTGTTATATACCGATCAGTTTGAAATTAGAGATGGTGAATTATACTACAAAGACGGTAGCAAACCATTGACAAACAATGGAAGACTAAGGGCTATTGATACTATAGAGAAAATACTTGGCAAGAAAAGACTGCGTAATTTAGGGTATGATATACCTAAGAGCAAATTTTCAGCCAGACAGGAAGCTGTACTTAACAAAATATCAGAAGAGCTTCCTTCGACATCTAAAATCACAACAGCAACCGATGTAGAGTTGGAAGATATGTCCGGTGATGTGGTGAACAGTACGGAAGATTTAATTTCAACGCTTAGACAACAATCGGTCGATCATGAAACAACTCAGACCGGCGATCTATTTGAATATCCTGTACGTGAGCTGTTAGGATTGGATAAAGCGCTGAGAAACATACGAGGAGGTCTTCAGGAAGAGGTTGCGAAAAAGGTTCGAATAGAACAGCATATCGATAAGGAGAAAAACAAGTTGGAGGAGATGGAAAATGATGCAACATACACGGACGAACAACGAAAAGAGGTCGAAGATCGAATGGATGGATTACGTGAAGAGTTGAAAGCTAGGAAAGAGAACATTGATATTCTCAAAGGTAAATTAAACAGTCAAGTTACGAGCATCAAAGAAACCATTGCTAAAGTCCTCGACAAAGATACCTCATTAGGTGAAAGGATACGAACACTATTCCGTGAACAAGGTATAACAATCATTAGCATTCTGACAGCGTTTGGTATGGCTATCGGTGTTCTTGTGGAAGCTTTGTTACCATCTGGAGGTGGAAGCTCAGTAAGTCACTCACAAAATCCTGATGATAAAAAGGACGGTGCAAAGGAATGGATAAAAAATAAACTCAAGGCGTTAGCATCGCTTCTAGGTAGATTAGCATCTAAAGCGGCAGAGGCTTTACCAGGAATAATTGGGTCTATCGTATCATGGATACTCACTAGAGCAAAAGAAGTTGTAGGTTGGTTGAGTCAAAATTTATGGGCTCTGATTGTAGGGGTTGGATGGATGATCTATACGTACCTCGTGACAAGACGGTAACCATCTGAGTGTGTATATATGTTACACGATACGTGTAACATAATTTTTGTACTCAAATTGAATATACATTTTATCTTTCAAAATACCATACAATTCCACCAATACCGAGCATACTCAGAGCTATAAAAGCCAATTCCCTTTCATGTTGATCATGACTCGGTGTATAAAAGTCGCTCAATACAGGCTCTCGTGGTAGCGGTTCAAGATGATTACTAAATACTCTATTGTACTCTCTCATTGCATCATTTAGTTCTACGAATTTTGAATCAGCCTTCTTTTCGAGCATGAGCTGCTTATTGATAAAATCGATTCTTTCCTGTCGTTTTTGCTGCCATTCAATCTGTGCTTTTTGTAATTTTTCTATGGCCAAATCATGACGTTTTCTTTCCCTATCGATTCTGTCTTTGGATAAACTTGAAAACAGATAGCTTGATCCTGTGAAAGCCAAAGCGTTAGCCAAAGCTCCACCCAACATCATTGCGATAGAAGCCATATTTAGATATTGATATTTTCAGGCAAAATCTTTTGTTTGATTAAGTAGTCCTTTGTCACTTCACTAGCGGCGATAATGGCAACTAGTTTTCCCGTATCTTCCAAGTCGAACTTTTGAATAGAGGGAGGTGTCATTTTTAACACCTTTTTTCCTAGCATAGAGTAGCCGATAGCGAAAACGCAGACGACTGATGCGTGATATAAATCGTTGACAATACTTTTCTTGTCCATGTTTGTTATATATACATTTTTTCTTTTTATTCCATTTCATGTTTATTGATTTTCACTGGTATTTTAGATTTTTGTGGAAAGGGGGTGGATGGTGACCCACGGGGTAATATTTGCTCTTTCTTTTTATACACAAAATAAGCAAATCCACCAACTAAACCGATAGCTATTATTCCACCTACACCATAGGTGTAGTTCATGGGTTGTTCATTTGGTTTGGTGAGAGAGTCATCGGGCTTCTTCACTTCTTTTTGAGGTGACACTTGTTTTAATTGTTCTCGTTTTTTACGGTTGTATTCCGCCAACTTCTTACCCGCTTCAACCTTTTTTGGGTTCTTCGTTGTCACTTGAATGGGAGTCTGTTCTTCTGACATTTTTATTATCTGCTGTATTTATATTATCATCAGATTTATTTAAATTCCTTTCATTGATATAATGCCTCCCGGTAATAAGTCCAACACTGAGTGGTGCTAATAATGAGCCGAATTTATAATATAAGTCACATGTAAATCTTTGAAGGGCAGAGTTTAAGAAGGGGTCATTTTCCAGGTCATTGCTCAACGCATCTTGATTGTTTATTCCTAACGTTGCACAAGCCCCCATGGAATAAATACGTATCAGTGATTTCCCCAAGGATTTTACCATTTGACCTGATAGTTTAGCCTCGTAGATACTAAAAAGTTTTTCTACCTCTTCATCTTTGAGTTTGTTAATCTGTTCTTCCGTGTACATTTTCCCTAAGTATAGCTTGCTATTACCGGTTAAGACACACTCGAGTAATTTTTGTCTTTTACCATCTGAAGGTGGAAATTCACCCGGAACATCATAACTCTGGTTGATTAAATTATCGATCGCTGTTTCCACCATTTTTATTAGAGAGAGGTATTTTTTTAACACAAAATAAAAGTAAAATAGCGAGATCAGCAGTATGCTTAATAACATGAAAGTTGACATATTCTATCATTTTGTTGTGTTTGTTATAATTTTCTTATACTCTCTTATAATTTTGTTGAAATTTGTTGTGTAAGAGTTTGCTGTCCTCTTATAATTTTGTTGAAATTTGTTGTATAAGAGTTTGCTATCCTCTTATAATTATGTTGAAATTTGTTGTATAAGAGTTTGCTATCCTCTTATAATTATGTTGAAATTTGTTGTATAAGAGTTTGCTATCCTCTTATAATTATGTTGAAATTTGTTGTATAAGAGTTTGCTGTCCTCTTATAATTTTGTTGAAATTTGTTGTATAAGAGTTTGCTGTCCTCTTATAATTATGTAAGACAAAATAATTATAAGAGGATGATGATGTTTAATAATATATTCTAACATTGTTAAATAAATAAACATTGTTTACTTAAACAATTATGTTTCGATGATGAATCCTCAGATGATGATATTATATTTTCCCATCAAGATACAAAAAGGGTTACTTTTAATGATAAAGTAATGGTCCATTATATCTATGCTTGTGAATCTCGTAGAAGTAACTGGATAGAGGCTGCTGTTGACAGAGTACGCTTTGAATCGAGGATTAAACATATTGGTAAAATTCTAGAACCTGTATTGAGACGTAAATTATTCTCTTACAGTAGTCTTATAGTAGTCTTACAGTAGTCTTACAGTAGTCTATAGAGTCTTATAGGAGTCTTATATTTTT